>CAXKWD010000362.1:652009-1252009 GCA_964059195.1 Ectobius pallidus
CAGCAATTAAATAAGAAAAAAATACAGGTCTTATCTGCTGGTTCCTGGCGGTGAATCCCCATACTATGGTCTTCTTCCATTTGACGCATGATGTTCGTTGTTCTAGTTGTCTTCAAGGGTTTTTTTTTCTTTCTTCGAGCTCCACTTGGGCAGGCACTTGCCGCGGATTATTTCTACTCTCACCTGGTTTGATGGGAGTCCACTTAACAGGTGGATAACGGAGGTGTCTCCTCACGACGGTCTGTGGTCAGCATCACGCCGAGAGTGACCTACCGTGTTGATGTTGGGCGCCAATGCGTGGAACACGCATATACTCCGCTGGGTTCGGCTAGTAGAGTCGGGTTCGAACACTGAGAACCTTGTCGGGGGCAGACAACTAGGAAACGTCACTAGGTTTCTTTTCAAAACTACATCACTGATACAAACACAGATACAAATAAAATTGATGCAAATTTTATTGGTCGCACTATTTACACCACACAATGGGCCTACTCATAGTACCCTTATAATAATTGGTAAGTCCTGTTACGCGGACTGTGTGATTACACCGACCAACAGCGAAGGTTTCTCAATTCTTACTCTCCCTTCTGGATTCGCAACCATTACTGTTCTCACACTGACATTACTACCCCCTCTTTCAAAGATGTCACATTTTAGTGCTCCACTTGAAAATGACTTATAATTTAAAAGCTTTTAGCAAAGATATTCGATACATGTGAGATGTTACATTTTTGTGTGACTGCACTTGAGATAAGTTATTAGTTAGAAGCAGGGATAAGCCAGACATGGGGTCAGAGGGTGTGAGCACAGTGCAGGCGGTCAATCTGCAACACACATATATCTAACTAACTAATATTACATTACTGTATTATGCCTGCAATACATAGATATCTAACTATTCCTGTGGTCAATCTGCAACAAGTTTATCACTGACATTTATGACTGTAGTGTCATCTGCATATAACACAGTGTGGATTCATAATTGTACAGGGAGGTCATTTATCATGATAAGAAACAAGAATGGTCCAAGAACTGACCCTTGTGGTAATCCGATCTTGACTTCCGCTCTACTGGATTTTCCACTAGTAGCAATCCACTAGTAGCACAGCGTTGATGATTCATTAAATAAGACTAATATTTTTATATAGCAATAGCTTAATTTACTTAACACCTCATGGTTAACACAGTCAAATGCCTTGCTCTGGTCACGGAAAGATGCCTGAGCAAAGCTTTTGTCCTCTAAACTTGAAGAATTAACTTCACCATAAAATCCATGGCATCAATTGTGGACCTATTCTTCCTGACACCAAATTGTGATCCTCAAAGTAATTACATAACTGTTAATAGATTGCTAGTTCAAAATGTTTGCAAATACAGGAATAATTGAAGGAGAATCTTTATCTCCCTTCTTGTATATCTGTACCAATCTAGGTATTTTAAATTCATTGGGGAGCAGTGGCGGCTCGTGGCCGGAAAATTAGGTGAAGAGAAAAAAAATGCCACATGCTTATGTTAATAACTGAATTCACCTATGTCTCGTATACCAAATCCATCCTTCAATAGTCCTTTAAGACTGCAGACTTGTCGATGATATCATCATGGAATGGCAGCTTTTCTTCTAGCTGCAGTAGAATTTTTTTTCTGAATTGAAATATTCGCTGAACAAGATACTTGTCAGATTAGTTAGTATATGGCAACATTTTTGATTCTTCATTTAGTAGGCCTACATCCTGATCTAACATCTGGCACAATTATGATTTGCTTTTAAACAATGCGGGTAAGAATGTAGTTATTATTTATAAAATCTGATACATTTAATTCATGGAATACTCTTAATAAATCCCACTCGGGATTATGAGTTTCATGAGATAAATTCGATCCAGCTTCTCTGCCGCGAATCGATCAACGTTTATCGTAATTATTCTCCTAATCAGATTATTCTGAATATTCCATTCATGCGATGTGGACTTGATATTGACTAATAATCTTTACCAATCGGCCAATGACTGTTTATCTTATAAGTTAATATGCTTGCGAGGGTCGGAAAGATGCAATTTTCTCTGATAAACTTCAGCTCATTACTGGATACTTCAAGGCATTAATATGCAGTAATTAATATGTCACATGTCGTATGATTAGCTATGAAAAAATTTGTTGGAATGAAATGTCATGATCCATGTTCTCTTCGGAGTATAAATTGGCAAATGGATTGGGATTAGAAGAACAATTACAGTGTAATTATATTTGTATTGTTCAATGCATTAACTTCAAGGCTGTGATGGATAATATAAATGTGCTTTATGAACCCTGTATTCAAGTGCAAACGTGCCCACCTGTTTCTCTGAGCTGACAGTGTGAGGTACTGGCGAAGAAAATGCCTGAACAAGGGGGACTGCTTCATGGGTAGTCTGTTCCAGTCAGCATGAGGATATGGGATAAGCGAGAAAACTGCTGCTTCCCATCCTCATTTTGAGTGGAATAGACTACCCATGCATCAGAGGAAATGGTAACCAGTTCAGCTACGCTTGCAGGATCTCAGTGTCTCCTAGCTGCCTAGCTTTGACACCAGGTGGTGGCGTGGCGGGCAATTGAAAAACCCAGAAATACATTTACAGTAAAAACCAACATTTGTGATATGGAAAATAAACTTTAAAAACACGTATTATGAAGGAAAAACGCTGGTGAAGTGCTACTTCACCTACTTCCCCTGAATAGCTGCCACTGTTGGGGAGTTAACCTTCCATTATACACTTATTTATACATCAGGTTAGAGGGTAGGCTATGTTTTGCATTATTTTCTTCATTACATTAGAAGACATATCATAGATGTCTACACTTTCTGAGGCTTTAAAGTTGTTGACAATACTTAATACTACATTCTGCGTTACTTCTGTAAATGTGAAATGATTTCTGTTATAGCGTAAATATAATGAATTTTATCCACCTTATACCCTGTTATTACAAGATATTACAAGATAAGGGAAGGTTTCTTCCCAGTAGATTACAATCACTGATGTGGGCCTGTCAATGGAGTTGCTAATTTCTTCAACAGAACTTGTAAAATAATGGTTGAAATCTTCCAGATCAATTGGTATGATATCTTGTTTCCTTATTTATTACATGCCAGGCTGTTTTACATTTGTTACTGGATCTTGTGAGCTTTCTTGTCCTTCAAAAGTGCTGCCTCATATAATTTTGTATAATTTACAAACCATGAATTACAACTATCCGTGTTCCATGACTTTATTTTTCATTGAAGCAAGCAGCGGAGTGACCAGGAGAAATTTATGCCATTTACTCTTTGTATAGAGTCCTTATGGGGAACTTTACAATTTCTTGTGGGTAAGGAATCTTCAAAGATTTTCTTTAAGGAAAGTACACAAGAATCTTCCAAAATGAATTTTGGCATTTAAATTTCCAGTGGGGTTTAAGTTTGGTCAGAAGTTTTACCCAGTCTTTTGCAGCAAGAGAATGTTTTAGGTTTGATATTTTCCCTTCATTCATAGGCCTAGTGATTATGATCCTTAGGTTCCTATTAGTGTTACATTTGGGTTACAGACATAATTAAATGAGACTGCCTTATGGTCTGATTTTGGTAGACTCGTGATTAAAACATTATCCAAGCAAGCAGAGCTTCTAGTGGGCTTGACATTAAACTGCCCTAACTGATGTTTGCATCACCTCCAATGATAATATTATTATATTTTTAAAACTAGGCCTACCTGGATGACTTTAACGATTTCGAAACTAATAAAATCAAGAGTCTAAGATTATATCGGTTCTCAATGGATAGTTCTTTATGGTTTAGACCCTGAATATTGAGGAAACATATTATTAGACGTGGGTCTATTTCCTCTTAAGTTAGAAATATAGGCTTCAGGTTGAGAGACAGGTTAGGGCCTGCTCACTATTGGTGGATTATGAGGATTAGGGCTTGGCTCGCCCAGAATTACATCATACTTACATGATTCATGCAATTCCACTCCATTTGTTTACTGTGTGAGTCTGGGATTATTCTAAAAAAGGAACCTCTTTATCAATTAGTACAAGGAAACTGTTATTAAGGGGTAAAATTCATAGGTGAAAAATAGCTGAATTTAATTTTTTTTCCGCTCAGCAATGAATTGAGCTGTACCCTTGAAATATGGCACATTCTTTATTCACTACATCTGAAATTGCATACTATTTTAACAACTATCAAACTGTTGCAGTTACGGGTAATTATTGTTACAAAATGGCAGCCATGTTTTGTGCACTAAAAGGCCTTTTCCGTAATAATTTCCACAACTGACAATATTTTTTAGTGTTTTTTGTATTTATTTACAAACATATCAAGAACATTGTCTACAATGTTTGAAATGTCTATAGTATAAGTATTCTTAAAATATATATATATATATATTAAAAAAGAAACTATTAATGTTAAATGAATGCAGAGAAAAATAATCACTCATAAATACTGATATTTGTAGAAGTTATCAACAAAACACCATTTCAGTGCATTAAACGTGAAAGTATAATTATCCGTAACTGTAACAGTTCGATTAATTTTAAAAATTGTATGCAATTGTAGAAGTAGTCATTAAAGAGTATGTCAGAATGCAAGATTGTAGAGCAGTTCATTGCTGACGGAAAAAAAATAATGAAATTCATCTATTTCTCACCTATCAATTTCACCTGTATGTCCCTCCTTAAGATTAACATAAACAAAATTTATTTTATTTTAAATAAGGGTTGTTTATTACGCATTTTGATTTGCTGCTCTCAAGGCTTCAAGATTGTTCAGTGTTCAATATTCATCGATAGCACACGAGTGTTATAATGGGGCATTTACACTGAACTATTTACATTAAGTTATGAAACAGAGTCCGCCGGCGTGGTCCTGTGGTTAGCGTAGCTGACTATAGATCCGTCGGCCCGGGTTCGATTCCCGGTACCTCCTCGGATTTTTCTGAGGTAGGGAGGTCTGGTAGGGGTGCACTCAGCCTCGTGATTCCAAATGGAGGAGCTACTTGATAGAGAAGTAGCGGCTCCGGTCAAGAAAACCACCATTAACGGCCGTGGGTGTCGGCATGCTGACCACATGCCCCCCAATCCTGCCATCTGCCTACGGGAGATGACGCAGCGGTCGGGTGGTAGGCCAAGTCCCTCCAGGGATGTAGAGCCACGGAGTTTAGTTTAGTTTATGAAACAGAGTGAAAACTGAAATAGAAATATTACTGAATGAGAAATCATTTGTTTTGTCTTTTATTATAATTAATAAATGCCTTTATTTGTAGAAAGTCGGATTTGCTGTAATTTCCTTTTCTCAGACATTGTTTGATTTATTTATTTCTATTTGTTTATTTAACTATTTATTGAGTTTTTTACAACTCTGAACAATACTACATTTTATCATTTTGAGCGCTTGTTCGTCTTTTTACGCTGTATCTCGTGTTTTTCCAATATTTCTATAAATAGGCTTCTTCAAATCGAAAAAAAAACTTCTTCACAACAGATTTTTGTGAGAAACAATCTACCTCCAGCAGGGCCGTAGCAAGGTCCTTCTGCGGCCTTGTCGGGTTTGACAAATCTGCGCCCTACAGAACAATTTTTTTAAATTTCTGTAAAATTGTTTATTATTTTATTATAAAAACACTGTTATTATCAAAGAAAACCTAAACCTCAATTTGAAAATGAATTAAGTGTTGGACTTTCAAGGTACTAAAACCTTATTTTCAGACAACTGAACTACTTGAAAAAGAATTAAATAATAAAATCTAGTATCAAAAGTAAATTCCATAATAGGCCTGAGGCCTACTAAAATGTTTAACACATTAATATAGGTAAAAGTACTTTTTTCGAATAGTTGAACCACTTTCATCTCAATAATAACGTACATTTTAATTCTTATTGTTATATCATTCCATACTGTTCATGATTTATGTTATACTCTGTCAATAAAAAACGTGTTAATTAAAGAACGTTGCATGACTGCTTTTTGTTTGTAGACAATCGGTATAATGCTACAGACAGTTCACGTGCAGTAATTTTTAATAACCTGAAAGATTTCTTCCATTAACGTGGAATTTTTATTGCTTGATAAATTGCACCAGTCCACAGTGGTCCAAAACGCGAATCTAACGGGACATAACTCATTTTGGTCACCCTTGTAAAATTAAGTAAAAATAGTCTGAGACATCCCCAAAGTTGAATGAAGGTTTCCCGATTTTGCGTCAGGCACAGTGGCGTAGGAAGGGGGGTGCGGGGGGCGCGGGCCGGGTACCATCACCCGGGGGTGACAAAATAAAAATGTGTCTTTGTAAGTAAAAAATCGCTTAAGGGAATTTAAAGAAAATAATATTAAAACAATTAAATAAGCTTAACAACTTTCTACAAGTCAACATGCGTATTGAAACTTCTTTTCGTTTTAAATTCAGTCAACAAAGGTAATAAAACGCGGCTGAAGTGGCCGCTGTGTTGATACGAACAATAATTATTACGGTTAGGGGAGGGGTGTTTATTTCTGTCGATGCTTGTCTCTGCAGTTTTATTAATTTAAATGAGACTTCAACAATCGGGGATATTTGATATCACTCAAGCCGCAACCAATTCTACCCGCTGCGGCAGTCATGACTTTGACGAAAATAAACTTCTAATGTGAGTTGACTCCGAAGTCTCCTTCAATCCAGATTTTGAACTGGGATGTGCGCATATTTAAGAATAGATTATTAATAATACAGTTCCGTAAAATAGTTACATTACTTGTTTATGAAATTTCTTAGGATCAACCTATAAAAAATTTATGTATACTTCACTTAACTTCCTTTGCCCTGTCACATCCCCAAAAGGTACCTAATCCAAATAAAAAATTTTGTTTTCGTACGAATTTCCGTTGCAAGATGCCGTATTGCAAAGAGCGCGTATTCAGAGTGGGTGGCTTATAACTACCCTTCAGAGAATTATTTCGAAAAAGTGTTTCACATAAAAGTTTTAGCTCTTAGTTTAACCAACCCACGTGCAAAATTTAAAGAAAATCGTTGCAGCCGTTTTCGAGAAAACTTTCTTTATGTTAAAATAAGGAAAACTTGTCTCCAATTTTCGGTTCACATCTTGAAAGGAATCTGACATAAATACCAAATTTTGTCCTTTTATCAAAATTCATCTTTCCAAAATTCGAGATTTCGCTTGGAAAACAAAATATAAATATATAAAAAAATCACTCAAAAATAAAGATTTGCACAATTTCGGGGGTGTATTTTGGCCTAGATGTTCGCTTTATTAACGGTAACACCCACAGTCTGTCGCTCACGAAAACGATGTATATCTGTCTGTCTATAACGCACTTTAGATTAATAATAATAATAATAATAATAATAATAATAATAGAATTTACTGTCGTTTAACAGTACAATGTACAATGTACAGCATAATGTGCTTGATATGTATGTCTTTCCTTATTCCTAACAAAATTGGCTGAATTAGGTTAACTATTATGTCTTATATGCACCATTGGTAGCACTGGTTACAACATGGCGACAACATGGTAACTCGATTGATTCATGGTTGATTCATAGTATATCATGATATCGGAGCTTTATATAACAAAGTAATCAATACTAATCCTTTGAGTTTACGAGTTACATCAGATAAATTCGTTGCAGCTGCATCTATCCTTAAACTCTCGTGGGATTGATTACCTTTGACTATCCAAAAGATAACACTTGGAACTGTTCCATCTTTTAATAATTTAAATGGGGGGGGGGGTGACAAGAAATTTTCCGCACCGGGTACCACCTAAGCTTGCTACGCCACTGGTCAGGCATCAGACGGTTTATTTCTCAGTAAGGTTTGCTAGTGGCTGAAAGCAAGTGTGAACTAGTGGAGGAATTTATTAATACTGGACAATTTAATCCAAGGTATGTGGAAATTTTTGGTATAACAAGTATACATATATACATATTTGTATGTCCGTCATATTAGTTTGTATTCTTTAAAGATAAAAAAGTTAATTTATTTTTTTTTTCAAAAATTTCAAATTGACTTATAAAAAATATATATCTGAATAGCACTTTGAAAATTCACCAGATCATAGTTAAATGCATGGTCTATAAGTTGTTTTAAACCGCAAAGTGCGCAAGTTGCGCCTTTTTCTGAAAAATCGATTTCTTTCCAAGAATCCAAGGAATAAAACTGCTTCTTGCAGAATACGTTTATTAGTAAAAATGGGATTTTGATCAGTAGACTACACTGAATCATTAGGAGCAGCAATAAATAATACCTAAAGGCTAATAAGGTATTTATTTGCGTAATTTTAATTAAATAAAAGTATTCAAATAATTTTAACAAATTAAAAATGTTCCAAAAGTATGTAATTAGTTAATTTTCATAAAACCTATGAAAATATTCTACAGTCTTTTTACATATATGTTATTTTTATATTTTAGGGAAAACAAGGGATCCAAAAAAGTAGAATGCCACACACTAGAAGTACATTACGGGCTATGACCCCCAAGGAATTATTCAAATTATTCAGGAAGAACAAATTCACTGGGCAAGATTTGTGTAATTTCGTGAAAGAAAATGTTGAATTGCGGGACTGCAATTCTGTTGTCTCAAAGGAAATTGTAAAAGTGCTATTATTTTTTAAATCGGATTTCCGGAAACGCTGGCAACAATGTGGTAGAAAACATGTTAGATTTGTGGTTAAATATACAAAATGGTTAAATTCTGAACTAATATTCCCGGAAAGTGTTATGAAATTTCATCCAATGAATTCTTCATCTGTATCAAATGTTGGAAGTCCGAGAAATTATTTTCTGAAGGTAGTGTTCTTAATCTACTGCTAATCACTTCAGATCCTTTGATATCAAATGTACGCCCTTTGCCCCAGAAGAAGAAATACAGTCTAACCTTGGAAGTTCGACAGCTCTTAAAAGAACCACATCTAACCAAAAGCCACAGAAATGAACATGAGAAAATTTCATCACCTCTAGAAGAAGAAGAAGACGAAGAAGAAGAAGAAGAACTAGAAGAAGAACAAGAAGAAGAAGAAGATGATGATGATGAAGATGAAGATGATGATGAAGATTATGAAAAAAATGACGAAGAAAAAGATGATGATGAGTATGATGATTACGAATAAAATTTTGAAAACAGAACTGTAATCTTAGTATTGAATCATAACATACATTTTGTTGTATTTGTATGTATATATGTATGTGTGTAAGCCTACATATGTATGTAGGCCTATGTGTGTTTTTATCTAAAGTAGATGATTTTTCCCATTGCCATCGTATTTACAAACGAATACATTAGCAGTGTTCCTTAAACCGCAAAGAGTTTCTCTGTGCTGTAACTGCAATAGGGCAAATGTTTCCTGGAACTGAGGAAGTAAAGACCTGTCTGCTAATTGAGTTTCTGTCCTCTGATTGACATAATGAATTAGTAGGCCTATGTACAAATGTGGTACAATCCGTGTTCTGTGTATGTGTATATTCAAGATACAAATAATTCTGTCCCGTTAGATTCTCCAGACGTACATAATAAAGAAGAAAGTAATGATGATGATGACAAGAATTTTGAAAAGAGAACTTAAACTATATGAACATTATATTCACTTATGTATGAATGCTTGTATGTATGTGTGTTTCATGCATTTATAGACCTAAATGTGTGCATTTATATAGGTATAAACAGTGGCGTACCAAGGCTACGCCCGGGGCTAACTACATGGTAGTCGCCCCCAACACTAAAAGGTTCTAGGTTCAATGAGTTTAGTTTAAATAAAGTTTAATGTTCACAATTATTTATTTTTAATACTTTAACACATTATAAAGAGAAAAATATGAATTAAATAAAACTGTAAGTATTATAAGGTTTGAAAAAAATAAAGAGAAAAGAAGTTTCAGAGTCATAACAAAAATTTAAAAATGTACCTTCCTAGCCTTGATGGATGCAAACTTATTTATAATAGAGTTGAAATCTATAATAGCAGTCACATCACGTCCAATTGATAAATTACACCATAAACTTTTCCTGTGTGCTCGGCTCCCACGGCCTATTTCGTATCGTCTATAAATAGTTTAAAACAAAACGTTTATTTCGTTTCTAAATAATATTACTGCAGTATTTAACAAAGTAATACAGAAAATTTGACCAATATAACCTTATATTTTGCCTGAAAAGAATTATTTTTTCTTAAATTAAAAAAAGATGTTTTCAATTTTGGCGCCCCCCCCCTTACGGCGCCCGGTGCGGCCGCCCCATTCGCCCCACCCTTGGTACGCCACTGGGTATAAATGCATATTAATCTATTTATATAGCAAATTTATAAGTTTCAGAGCGTTTCTTTGTATTGTATGTGTATATTACATGTAAAAATATAGTTTCAAAACATAATATAATTTTGTCCCGCTAGATTCGCGTTTTGGACCACTGTGCAGTCTAAAAAAGGCGGAATTTTTCATGGTTAATTTTGCGCCCACACTGTACCTGCGCACTCTGTACCTAGTCACTGCTCTCAGATAATACTTAACCTTCAATCTTCCAGAATTCCAGTAGGATTTTCAATTTTTCAATTTCAATTTCAATTGTGTAGAT
Organism: Ectobius pallidus; assembly: GCA_964059195.1. NCBI lineage: Eukaryota > Metazoa > Arthropoda > Insecta > Blattodea > Ectobiidae > Ectobius > Ectobius pallidus. Next base: position 662,591 of record CAXKWD010000362.1, read on the forward strand.
GAACTGCAAACTATCATTCATACAATTTCAGTTCAGTAAGCGAACACCTTCTGGTTGAGCCACAGAATAAGGAGGATACAGAACGGACACTGGAGGTGGTCTGCTTGCGCCAATTTCTACTGCGCATGACCGAAGTTCGCCATTTTGAAATGTATTAAACTGTGCCTTACTGCCTTTGTTGTGTATGTAGGTTGGTGGCTCGTTATCGAAATTCTTCGAGAATAATTACGAAAATAAAGTATGCTATGCACTTCTCTTATTATTATTATCAACTTTTCATCTTTCAAAAAAGAGCCATTAGAACTATTGTAGTCTCGTCGTCAACGCACTGTAACCCACTGTTTATCAGACTTGGCGTTTTGTTTTTAATTGCCTTCTCTATGTATGTAAACATTTGGAAGCATTTACTAAATGCGCTGAAATCCATACCCATGACACACGCAATAGAGGTAATATATATATCCAAAAATGTAAATATTCCAGAACATTCAATAGTTTCGAAAATATTTCTCTTAATTTATATAACAGCCTACCTGTAAATGTAAGACAAATGGCTTACTGTGTGTTTAAGAGAACTTTAAAATTCCAGCTGAAAAGAAATCCATTGTACAGCATCCAGGAATTTTATTCTATACATTGGTTGTAAGCTTTTATTGTTTGACGTTGCTATACATTTTTTTAATGTCCTGGCAAAAAAATCTATATCTATAATAATGAGTGTTAGTAAGCCCAAAATAAAAGGCGGTCACTGGTGCTCAGCACCCAACTGCAAGAATAATTCAAACACGAATAAAGGCATAAGCTTTTTCCGTTTTCCGAAAGATGAACAACGATAAGTAAAAATCAGTGTATTGATTAATAATTTTTTGAAGTGAAACATCTTTAGCCGCGCTAGGAGTAAATCGAGAGCTAACCCAAACTTGCCTTATTAACAAAATCGTCACGAAATTGTTACGCTCAAAATCGTCACGAAATTAGTGGGTTGTGACGGAACGGACTGCACAGAAAACAATCAACTCAATGAATAGGATTATCCAAAATTTAAAAAATCCCAAAAGAAAAAAATTTAAAAATCCAAAATAAAAAATAAAAAAATTCAAAATTTAAAAATCCAAAATTAAAAATAGAAATCCAAAATAAAAAAAAAAAAAAAAAAAATCGAAAATTAAAAAAAAAACCAAAATTGAAAAATTCAAAGATCCAAAATGTAAAAAATTTAAAAATCCAAAATTTAAAAAATAAAAAATCTGAAAATTAAAAGAATCCAAAAATTCAAAATATAAGAATTAAAAAATCCTAAATTAAATTATCAAAAATAAAAGATTTTAAAAATTTAAAAATCCGAAATTAAAAAATCGAAAATAAAAAATTAAAGAAATAAAAAAAATGAAAGGTCCAAAATTAAAAAAATCCAAAATTAAAAAAATCCAAAATTAATAGATCAAAAATTTGAAAAATTAAAAATAAAAAAAGTCCAAAAACCCAATATTAAAAAAGTCCAACAATCCAACAATTAAAAAATCCATTAATCCAAAATTGAAAAAAATCCAAAAATTAAAACAAGTTTCACTTCTGTCGCGTGGCGTTCCACGCACACTTTTTTTAAATTTATTTACCGTATTTATTTATATATTTATTTTATTATTATAATTTTTTTACTTTTGGGAAGTAGGCTATAAGCATTTTGATAGTAATTTTATATTTGTCTTATTTTTAATTTGAATAGGTGAATGTAAATGTGAGTCACAACATCAACCCGGAAATTCATGTAGAGTGTACTGAAACTCATCAAAGTCACTCATCTGTGAATAAGGATTGCCAACATGTTTCATGCTGATTATTTGTACTAAGTATTTCAGTGTATATGGATAATTCCATGTAACTATGATTTACCTAAAGTAAAATTTGTCTAGCTCTTGTATAATATTTATGACACTCTTTCTTCCTTGTATTTTCTTCCTTCCATTGTATTCAATGTAACTTCAAATTGATCATTAGGTCTATATTTTTAGTGAATAAACCGGAGGTACCAAAAATAATACGTAAAGTTCATTTTGTAGCCTATTTATATTCGATCTTGATTGATACTTGTATTCTTAAGTTGCTCTTGTTTAACTGTATGTGTGTTGGGTAAACAATAAATAAGAAATAATATAGATATGTAAACCTCATAGCCTATTGTTCACGTACGCACACATTTTTTTACAGCCAGGATGTGTTTTGCTAAGTTGTGTTTTATATTCGAGGATTTTTTCCCTTAAAAACACATCGTAATTATAGCAGGTAAGTTAAGATTCTTTAATTGTTTGTTGAAAACTTTATTCTTATGCTTAAAAACTCGCTTGACATCGAAAGAAACCGTGTGTGACAGTAAGCCAGCCGTTGTTTAATACATTTCAATATGGCGGCCAGCGCTGGGTCGGGCACGAGTCTTGGCTGAACGAGATCAAAGGAGCCGACCGCTGTGTCCATTCTGTATGCTCCTTATTCTGTGGTTGAGCGTAACCAATTTCACGGCCTCCTAAACTAACATAATTGTTGGTAACCTAACACGATCTCCTAGTGCCGTATTATTAGGGAGGCAGTGATATTAGTTACACTGAAGTAGAAGTTTACCAGTTTCTGTGAGGTACAGAATGGAGCCCGTACTTAAATCAGAGTGTAAGATTGAAATTAAGGAAGAGATTTCTGAAACGCAACCAAAGAGTGAACCTGTACCAATAACATTTGATACAATACAGACACATGAAGTCAAACGTGAGAATATTATCTACACTGATTCTACAGCATGCAGCACCATTCACAACTTAGAGCAGATTTCAGGAGTTCCACAAGTAAATAATGAAGAAGAGGATCAGCTAATGCAATCACACTCACCAAGCACATCTTGTGCTGGAAACAGTAAACAGCTAACTGGCACTCCAGACCAGTAGCGGACGCAGAATTTTTTTCGGGGGGGGATTTGAATAGGTAGAAAGACTTACATACATAATTAGTTTATAAAACTGGCCACTTAGAGTACATATATAGCCCTTTTTCAAATTTCGGGGGGGGATCTATCCCCCCAATCCCCCCCTCTGCGTCCGCCACTGCTCCAGACAAACGTTTCTCTTGTGATATATGTGCCAAGAAATTTTCCTATAGATCGCGTCTCAAAACACACATGCTCACTCACACTGGACATAAGACATTTACGTGTGATATATGTACCAAGAAATTTTCCCGAAGAGGGAATCTCAAAACACACATGCTCACTCACACTGAACATAAGCCATTTACGTGTGATATATGTACCAAGAAATTTTCCCAAAGAGGGCATTTTAATTCACATCAGCTAACTCACACTGGAGACAAACATTTCTCGTGTGATATATGTACCAAGAAATTTTCCTATAGATCGAGTCCCATAACACACATGCTCACTCACACTGGACATAAGCAACCTACGTGTGATATATGCGCCAAGAAATTTGCCCATAGAGGGAATCTCAAAACACACATGCTCACTCACACTGAACATAAGCCATTTACGTGTGATATATGTACCAAGAAATTTTCCCAAAGAGGGCATTTTAATTCACATCAGCTAACTCACACTGGAGACAAACATTTCTCGTGTGATATATGTACCAAGAAATTTTCCTATAGATCGAGTCTCATAACACACATGCTCACTCACACTGGACATAAGCAACCTACGTGTGATATATGCGCCAAGAAATTTGCCCATAGAGGGAATCTCAAAACACACCTACTCACTCACACTGAACATAAGCCATTTACGTGTGATATATGTACCAAGAAATTTTCCCAAAGATGGCATTTTAATTCACATCAGCTAACTCACACTGGAGGCAAACATTTCTCGTGTGATATATGTACCAAGAAATTTTCCTATAGATCGAGTCTCAAAAGACACATTCTCACTCACACTGGACATAAGCCACTTACGTGTGACATATGTACCAAGAAATTTTCCCATAGAGGGCATCTCAAAACACACATGCTCACTCACACTGAACATAAGCCATTTACGTGTGATATATGTACCAAGAAATTTTCCCAAAGAGGGCATTTTAATTCACATCAGCTAACTCACACTGGAGGAAAACATCTCTCGTGTGATATATGTACCAAGAAATTTTCCTATAGATCGAGTCTCATAACACACATGCTCACTCACACTGGACATAAGCCACCTACGTGTGATATATGCACCAAGAAATTTTCCCCAAACTTCGCATCTCAAAAGACACATGCTAACACACACTGAACATAAGCCATTTACGTGTGATATATGTACCAAGAAATTTTCCCAAAGAGGGCAATTTAATTCACATCAGCTAACTCACACTGGAAACAAACATTTCTCGTGTGATTTATGTACCAAGAAATTTTCCTATAGATCGAGTCTCATAACACACATGCTCACTCACACTGGACATAAGCAACCTACGTGTGATATATGCGCCAAGAAATTTGCCCATAGAGGGAATCTCAAAACACACATGCTCACTCACACTGAACATAAGCCATTTACGTGTGATATATGTACCAAGAAATTTTCCCAAAGATGGCATTTTAATTCACATCAGCTAACTCACACTGGAGACAAACATTTCTCGTGTGATATATGTACCAAGAAATTTTCCTATAGATCGAGTCCCATAACACACATGCTCACTCACACTGGACATAAGCAACCTACGTGTGATATATGCGCCAAGAAATTTGCCCATAGAGGGAATCTCAAAACACACATGCTCACTCACACTGAACATAAGCCATTTACGTGTGATATATGTACCAAGAAATTTTCCCAAAGAGGGCATTTTAATTCACATCAGCTAACTCACACTGGAGACAAACATTTCTCGTGTGATATATGTACCAAGAAATTTTCCTATAGATCGAGTCTCATAACACACATGCTCACTCACACTGGACATAAGCAACCTACGTGTGATATATGCGCCAAGAAATTTGCCCATAGAGGGAATCTCAAAACACACCTACTCACTCACACTGAACATAAGCCATTTACGTGTGATATATGTACCAAGAAATTTTCCCAAAGATGGCATTTTAATTCACATCAGCTAACTCACACTGGAGGCAAACATTTCTCGTGTGATATATGTACCAAGAAATTTTCCTATAGATCGAGTCTCAAAAGACACATTCTCACTCACACTGGACATAAGCCACTTACGTGTGACATATGTACCAAGAAATTTTCCCATAGAGGGCATCTCAAAACACACATGCTCACTCACACTGAACATAAGCCATTTACGTGTGATATATGTACCAAGAAATTTTCCCAAAGAGGGCATTTTAATTCACATCAGCTAACTCACACTGGAGGAAAACATCTCTCGTGTGATATATGTACCAAGAAATTTTCCTATAGATCGAGACTCATAACACACATGCTCACTCACACTGGACATAAGCCACCTACGTGTGATATATGCACCAAGAAATTTTCCCCAAACTTCGCATCTCAAAAGACACATGCTAACACACACTGAACATAAGCCATTTACGTGTGATATATGTACCAAGAAATTTTCCCAAAGAGGGCAATTTAATTCACATCAGCTAACTCACACTGGAAACAAACATTTCTCGTGTGATTTATGTACCAAGAAATTTTCCTATAGATCGAGTCTCATAACACACATGCTCACTCACACTGGACATAAGCAACCTACGTGTGATATATGCGCCAAGAAATTTGCCCATAGAGGGAATCTCAAAACACACATGCTCACTCACACTGAACATAAGCCATTTACGTGTGATATATGTACCAAGAAATTTTCCCAAAGATGGCATTTTAATTCACATCAGCTAACTCACACTGGAGACAAACATTTCTCGTGTGATATATGTACCAAGAAATTTTCCTATAGATCGAGTCCCATAACACACATGCTCACTCACACTGGACATAAGCAACCTACGTGTGATATATGCGCCAAGAAATTTGCCCATAGAGGGAATCTCAAAACACACATGCTCACTCACACTGAACATAAGCCATTTACGTGTGATATATGTACCAAGAAATTTTCCCAAAGAGGGCATTTTAATTCACATCAGCTAACTCACACTGGAGACAAACATTTCTCGTGTGATATATGTACCAAGAAATTTTCCTATAGATCGAGTCTCATAACACACATGCTCACTCACACTGGACATAAGCAACCTACGTGTGATATATGCGCCAAGAAATTTGCCCATAGAGGGAATCTCAAAACACACCTACTCACTCACACTGAACATAAGCCATTTACGTGTGATATATGTACCAAGAAATTTTCCCAAAGATGGCATTTTAATTCACATCAGCTAACTCACACTGGAGGCAAACATTTCTCGTGTGATATATGTACCAAGAAATTTTCCTATAGATCGAGTCTCAAAAGACACATTCTCACTCACACTGGACATAAGCCACTTACGTGTGACATATGTACCAAGAAATTTTCCCATAGAGGGCATCTCAAAACACACATGCTCACTCACACTGAACATAAGCCATTTACGTGTGATATATGTACCAAGAAATTTTCCCAAAGAGGGCATTTTAATTCACATCAGCTAACTCACACTGGAGGAAAACATCTCTCGTGTGATATATGTACCAAGAAATTTTCCTATAGATCGAGACTCATAACACACATGCTCACTCACACTGGACATAAGCCACCTACGTGTGATATATGCACCAAGAAATTTTCCCCAAACTTCGCATCTCAAAAGACACATGCTAACACACACTGAACATAAGCCATTTACGTGTGATATATGTACCAAGAAATTTTCCCAAAGAGGGCAATTTAATTCACATCAGCTAACTCACACTGGAAACAAACATTTCTCGTGTGATTTATGTACCAAGAAATTTTCCTATAGATCGAGTCTCATAACACACATGCTCACTCACACTGGACATAAGCAACCTACGTGTGATATATGCGCCAAGAAATTTGCCCATAGAGGGAATCTCAAAACACACATGCTCACTCACACTGAACATAAGCCATTTACGTGTGATATATGTACCAAGAAATTTTCCCAAAGATGGCATTTTAATTCACATCAGCTAACTCACACTGGAGACAAACATTTCTCGTGTGATATATGTACCAAGAAATTTTCCTATAGATCGAGTCCCATAACACACATGCTCACTCACACTGGACATAAGCAACCTACGTGTGATATATGCGCCAAGAAATTTGCCCATAGAGGGAATCTCAAAACACACATGCTCACTCACACTGAACATAAGCCATTTACGTGTGATATATGTACCAAGAAATTTTCCCAAAGAGGGCATTTTAATTCACATCAGCTAACTCACACTGGAGACAAACATTTCTCGTGTGATATATGTACCAAGAAATTTTCCTATAGATCGAGTCTCATAACACACATGCTCACTCACACTGGACATAAGCAACCTACGTGTGATATATGCGCCAAGAAATTTGCCCATAGAGGGAATCTCAAAACACACCTACTCACTCACACTGAACATAAGCCATTTACGTGTGATATATGTACCAAGAAATTGTCCCAAAGATGGCATTTTAATTCACATCAGCTAACTCACACTGGAGGCAAACATTTCTCGTGTGATATATGTACCAAGAAATTTTCCTATAGATCGAGTCTCAAAAGACACATTCTCACTCACACTGGACATAAGCCACTTACGTGTGACATATGTACCAAGAAATTTTCCCATAGAGGGCATCTCAAAACACACATGCTCACTCACACTGAACATAAGCCATTTACGTGTGATATATGTACCAAGAAATTTTCCCAAAGAGGGCATTTTAATTCACATCAGCTAACTCACACTGGAGGAAAACATCTCTCGTGTGATATATGTACCAAGAAATTTTCCTATAGATCGAGTCTCATAACACACATGCTCACTCACACTGGACATAAGCCACCTACGTGTGATATATGCACCAAGAAATTTTCCCCAAACTTCGCATCTCAAAAGACACATGCTAACACACACTGAACATAAGCCATTTACGTGTGATATATGTACCAAGAAATTTTCCCAAAGAGGGCAATTTAATTCACATCAGCTAACTCACACTGGAAACAAACATTTCTCGTGTGATTTATGTACCAAGAAATTTTCCTATAGATCGAGTCTCATAACACACATGCTCACTCACACTGGACATAAGCAACCTACGTGTGATATATGCGCCAAGAAATTTGCCCATAGAGGGAATCTCAAAACACACATGCTCACTCACACTGAACATAAGCCATTTACGTGTGATATATGTACCAAGAAATTTTCCCAAAGATGGCATTTTAATTCACATCAGCTAACTCACACTGGAGACAAACATTTCTCGTGTGATATATGTACCAAGAAATTTTCCTATAGATCGAGTCCCATAACACACATGCTCACTCACACTGGACATAAGCAACCTACGTGTGATATATGCGCCAAGAAATTTGCCCATAGAGGGAATCTCAAAACACACATGCTCACTCACACTGAACATAAGCCATTTACGTGTGATATATGTACCAAGAAATTTTCCCAAAGAGGGCATTTTAATTCACATCAGCTAACTCACACTGGAGACAAACATTTCTCGTGTGATATATGTACCAAGAAATTTTCCTATAGATCGAGTCTCATAACACACATGCTCACTCACACTGGACATAAGCAACCTACGTGTGATATATGCGCCAAGAAATTTGCCCATAGAGGGAATCTCAAAACACACCTACTCACTCACACTGAACATAAGCCATTTACGTGTGATATATGTACCAAGAAATTTTCCCAAAGATGGCATTTTAATTCACATCAGCTAACTCACACTGGAGACAAACATTTCTCGTGTGATATATGTACCAAGAAATTTTCCTATAGATCGAGTCCCATAACACACATGCTCACTCACACTGGACATAAGCAACCTACGTGTGATATATGCGCCAAGAAATTTGCCCATAGAGGGAATCTCAAAACACACATGCTCACTCACACTGAACATAAGCCATTTACGTGTGATATATGTACCAAGAAATTTTCCCAAAGAGGGCATTTTAATTCACATCAGCTAACTCACACTGGAGACAAACATTTCTCGTGTGATATATGTACCAAGAAATTTTCCTATAGATCGAGTCTCATAACACACATGCTCACTCACACTGGACATAAGCAACCTACGTGTGATATATGCGCCAAGAAATTTGCCCATAGAGGGAATCTCAAAACACACCTACTCACTCACACTGAACATAAGCCATTTACGTGTGATATATGTACCAAGAAATTTTCCCAAAGATGGCATTTTAATTCACATCAGCTAACTCACACTGGAGACAAACATTTCTCGTGTGATATATGTACCAAGAAATTTTCCTATAGATCGAATCTCAAAAGACATCTGGTTACTCATAAGAGTAACAATCTGAATGTTTGCCTCCAAAATACTGAAAAATGTGAAACTTCTCGTTACAAACCTGAAAGGAAGTTCTGCAAATAGCTTGCCAGGAAAATCTGAAGTTGTACAGGAAGATGTGTGGGAGGACAGAATGTTAAGACTTCTGCGAGGAGTTTATGGAATGAAGGCATTATTGAACAGGAGGGAATAGAAGGGGAGCGCTTTTGTCTGTCACACAGACTTGTAGATGTATGTAGATGTAGATATCTCGTCCTGTAGATCCTGTGTTGAGCAGGGCTCAAGGATATAGAACACGTCAGATCAAAAAATACATGCATGTTATAACAATAATATAGGCCTACAGAAGCTGCAAGCTGCCAAATTTATCCAAGTTAGAAATATTCCTCCAAACTGTAGAAGGTGTGAGTTATTAAAAATTTGTTGACTGCTGTTTTGAAAGGTTTGCTCTTTCTTTGAATACATAATAATTTAATGTTGTTTGGAAGCTTGTTATATATCTGTAAGTAAGCACCCTTCTGAAAGAGTTTTAACGAGTTATTTGGTCTGTGTAGATCATTCATGTTTCTGGTAGTACGTCCATGTACACTAAAATTAGTTTGAAATTAATCAATATTATTCACTACATAACACATAACAGAGTATATATACTCCTTTGTAAGAGTGAGGACTTTTAATTTTTCAAATAGCGGTTTACAAGATTCTCTTTTTTTCTTTCCACATATTATTCTTAATGCCCGCTTTTGTAATCTAAATATTTTCTCCCTATGGGAAGAGTTGCCCCAGAATATGATCCCGTACCTCATTACCGAGTGAAAATATGCAAAATATACCATAAGTAATGCATCCTGTTTTAATATATTATTCAAAATTCTTAAAGCAAACACGCTGAGCTCAGTTTTGGACTTATCATTTCTATGTTTGTCTTCCAGTCAAGATTTTGGTCAATTTGAAGTCCTAAAAATTTTACATTGCTAATTTCTTGTATGATTTGTGTTCCATAATTAATTTCAAGATTCACATACGTCGTCACTTCCTCTTTAGTAGTCATGGAAGAGTTTAACAGCTTTTCATTCATTTGGAATATGGAGAAGTGTGATGATAATTTACTACTGTTGTATACAACATTCTCATCATACGTAGGTTTTTTAGTGGACTTCAAAAAGAAAAACGATGTTAATAACGTTTAGAAGTTGTATACTTGTCGCATGGATAGTTGGGTTTCGCTTTTTTGGTGAGAGCCAGTTTCAGGGCAATGGATTTAAAGTTAATTGTTGCCATTTTCAGTTTTGAAATAATTTTTACAAGTAACGGGTGAAAAGAAGTTGTGTCATATTCCTGGGAATGCTGCTGAGCAACGAGCCTAATAGACATGAGTGTGTGTTGTAGATAATGTTTAGGAAGCTTTTTTTGTTACCAACTTACAGACAAGTTGTGTATGACTTTTTTTTTTGTCCATAATTAAATATTTAAGTGAATCATCAAACAAGTCGATTGGTTTCACTAAACAGCTGTTATTAACTTCTTGTAGCTAAAGGTGATAGATGGAAGGTGATGGAATGTGGGGTTGTTGAAGCTTCTCTTGGAATTTTTACCTAATAATAATAGATTTAAAACATGTAATTAACTCAGATCTTTAATAATAATAATAATAATAATAATAATAATAATAATAATTTTTATTGACATTAAACCAATCATAAGTAGCAACAGACAAAGTCAGGTAACAGTAAACTTAAATTATACAGAGTTACAGTGAGTTAAGTATTACGCCATAAGAATCTTACGTTTTTACAATATTGCATAACCTATCAATAGACCAAGTTAATGCATTGTCAAGACACAATAACATAAAAAATAACAAAGTATTAGGATTACAGGCCACTCTGATTAGCGATAAATAGAAATAAGACAATATTAGGACTACATTGTTACAATGTATTACTATTAAAAAATTCATCTAACCAGTCATGTACTCTTGTCTTGAAGATATTTACAGGTAAATTTTGCTAATTTAATAAATAGTTTCTGCCCAATAATTTGATAACTGTTTACAGATTTTTAATAGCCTATGGTGTTGACTTTGGAGCCGCACATCAAAAATCTAACAGCAAGACTATCTAGAGTTATTTGTTTAATTAGAAACCTAAAAAATCATGTTCCAACTAATAATGTAAGATCAGCATATTATCAGAGTCATAACAAAATTTTTAAAATGTGCCTTCCTAGCCTTGATGGATGCAAACTTATTTATAATAGAGTTGAAGTCAATATTAGCAGCCACATCACGTTCAATTGATAAAATTGCTAAATTACACCGTAAACTTTTCCTGTGTGCTCGACGCCCATGACGTATTTCGTATTGTCTGTAAATAGTTTAAAACTAAACGTTTATTTCCTTTTTAAATAATATTACTGCAGTATTTAACAAAGTAATAAAGAAAATTTGACCAATAAAACCTTATATTTTGAATGAAAAAATGATTTTTCTTAAACTAAAAAAATACTTTTTTTAATTTTGGCGCCCCCTTCTTTACGGCGGCCGCCCCCGTTCGCACCCCCCTTGGTACGCCACTGGGACTGAGTGAAGCCCATCGTCTGCTAATTCCCCCGCAGTTTTACGTGAGCCAATCAGATTCATTGATGGATCCACGCAAGGCTTGTAAACTACAGAGGTAGCGTATTCCGGTGAGAGAATTGGTACGCCTGGATACACGCGAGCAGTACGAGTTAGCCGCTCCAGGTAATTTGCGCGTTAATTATAGAAAAACACCGGCATAAATAGTAAAGTGTACAATAGTGAAAACTACAAATCAAACTGCATAAACAGAATTATTATCCGATAAGAAGACACCATAAATAGTCAACAATTTGGGAAAGTTTAACCACCAGACACCAAACATCGCCATCTTGGAATTCGGAATCAAGAACGAGCGCGAAAATGGACGTAAACACACTTCTTAAGATCATCGAAATTCTAACGGAAGACCTACAGACAGCAGCAATCCTAAACGAGCAGTTAACCTTGGAGAATAAACATCTGAAGCAGGATCACTCAAACTCCAATAGGCCAAACTCAACTTCAGAGGATGAAGATACCTGGACTACAGTAGTGAAACGCGGGAAAGTAATCGACTCCAGAAAAGGGCAGCCAATTCCGACTATCATCAATCGTTTTGCGATTCTCCAGAATCAGAATGAAATTGAAAATAGAGAAATTAAGCCTACAGAACAAGTACCGGTACTAAAGAAGGCAAATGGCGGGAAAGTCAAGGAAAACACGGGAAAACATCACAATGTAATAGTGATAGGAGACAGTCATTCTCGGGGAATTGCAGAAAGCATCAATGAATCCAGCAAAGTACCTGTGAAAGTGATAGGCTATGTAAAACCGAATGCCGTTATAAAGGATGTGACAAAAAGTGCTCAGAGAGAAATTAGAAATCTCACAAAAAGTGATTTTGTTGTAGTATGGGGAGGAACAAATGACATAAGCAAGAACAAAACGAGCGAAGGAATCAGAAATCTTACTCAGTTTGTAAGTACTTGTGCCCATACGAATGTACTTGTTGTTAGTGCACCCCACAGGCATGACCTGGCAGATTTCTCAGCTGTAAATGCAGATGTAAGGACATTTAATCTGAAACTAAAGAAGAGGATGGACAGTTTCAGAAACTCTTCTGTCATTAATGTAAATCAAGACAGGAGAAGCTTCACCAGACATGGACTACACCTGAATAAGCTTGGAAAGAAATTAATGGGCGAGACCATAGCAAAGGAGATATCGCGGCTTACCACAAGTCTAGTCAGGGACTCGATCTCCATGGAATGGACCGACAACAGCAACAAAAGAACTGCAGATATCAAAGATCCAATGGGAAGAATCTACAACAGCCAGGATACTACAGATATAGGAGTTCCAGAGGGGAGAATCGACGCCAGCCAGGATGCTACAGATATGGGAGTTCCAGAGGGGAGAATCGACGCCAGCCAGGATGCTACAGGTCTTCGTAAATCGCAGAGGACAAGGAAACCAGCAAAAAAGCTAAGTGATGATTTTTTATGAATAGGCCAAACTGTAATACGGATATTTCTAAGAGGTTAAGTTTTAATATGCCTAAAAAATCACATAGTTCTGCTATTAAGGTATATCATCAAAACTGTCAAAGTTTAGGCAATAAGAAATTAAATCTTGAAGTATTGTTAACAGATATTGATTTAGACATTCTTTGTTTTACCGAACACTGGATGTCAGAAGATGAACTAGATTATTGTGCTCTAGCAAACTATTCTTTAGTTTCTAAATTCTGTAGGAAAAATAAAAAACATGGTGGGTCTTGTATTTTTGTTAAATCTGGTTTGGAAGCAGGCCCCTACACAGCTTTTGAAAACATGAATATTGAAGAACATTTTGAGGCTAGTATGGTGGAACTTCCATTGTTAAAATTGGTTATAATATGTATCTATAGAACTCCTAGCAGCGACATTTACATACTTATTAGAAACCTTGACATAATAGTAAACAGTTTACTGAACAAAGGCAAACAATTTATTGTAATAGGTGATCTGAATATAGATTTCTTAAATCATAATATAAGCTTAAATATGCACTTGCAATCAATGTTGGATTCATATGGCTTAAAAGCAATTATAGATGTTCCAACAAGAATAGGTGCAACCAAACAGTCAGCTATAGATCAAATAATACTGAATGCAAATTTATGGGAATATAACTTTAAAGTATTAGAAACAGGGTTCTCTGACCATTATGCACAAATTTTAGAATTATATACTCAACATACAAGTAAAAAAATGAATGAATTTAATGTATACTCCAAAGAGGTTAGATTTAGTAATGAAGGAAATATCCAGTACTTAAATTATTTACTTGGTAGGGAAACATGGGATACAGTTTTTGCACAGCTTTCAGTAAATGAAGCTTATGATGAATTCTTAAATACATTTAATTACTGTTTCCAAACAGCCATGCCTAAACTTAAAATTAAATTAAAACTTAGAGACCAGAAAAAGAACTGGATTACATCTGGCATAAGGAAGTCAAGTAGGAGGTTAAGGTTTCTTAGCAAAATAATAAAAGAAGAAAACATTACAGAACCTTTTAAAAACTATTATTGTCGGTATAAGAGAATCTATAACAATGTAATTGCTGAAGCCAAGAGAATGTACAATGATCGTCGGCTTAACTCTTCAAATAATAAAGCAAAAACAATGTGGGAAATTGTTAAAGATGAACTAGGGTCTGGTAAGAAGAATATAAAGAATATACTGATAAACACTAACGGTGAAGATATACAAGATCCAAAAGATGTAGCTGACTTATTCAATGATTATTATGCAAATATATCACAAAATATTTTAAGCAACAACTTACCACCCAAAGATAATAGATCAACTATCCCTATGACCACAAATAGCAGTAGTATGTATTTAAAACCATCAAATGAAGAAGAAATCATATCAATCATCAATAAATTCAGTAATAAAAAATCCTGTGGCATTGATGAAATATCTGATTACGTTATTAAGAAGTGCTGCATAAATATAATAAAACCACTAACACACATAATCAATTTATCATTATTGTCAGGTTGTTTTCCAGAAAAACTGAAGATAGCAAAAGTAAAACCATTATACAAGAAGGGTTCACAAAGTCAAATTGAAAATTATAGACCAGTTTCACTGCTTTCAGTATTCTCGAAGATACTCGAAAAGGTAATGCATACAAGACTCATGTCATTCTTGTTGAAACATAATATTATAAACAGTAATCAGCATGGATTTCGCAAAGGGAAATCAACAAATACTGCAATTATAAACTTTCTAAAAAGTGTTTATGAATCCGTTGATAGAAAGGAAACAAATGTAGGGTTGTTTTTGGATCTTTCGAAAGCATTTGATCTAGTAGATCATGACATTCTTTTAGAAAAGTTATCAGCTATAGGAGTAAGAGGTATACCTTACGCATGGTTCAAATCATATCTAGAAAATCGCGAACAGAGAGTGGAAATTACCTATAAGCATGAAGATAAAAGCGAGGTTACTAACTATCTGTCAAATATAAGAAATGTAAATCTCGGTGTTCCACAAGGTTCTGTTCTTGGACCAGTATTATTCCTAATTTATATTAACGACCTACAATCACACATTAATCATGGGAAGCCAACATTTTTTGCGGATGACACTAGTGTCTTTATAACAGGCTCCGATAGCAGTAATATGAAAACTAATATAAATGAAACAGTAAAACAGATATTTGATTGGTTTCAGAAGAACCGCTTGATAATCAATAAGGAGAAAACAACAGCAATTACATTTCACCATAAACAGAATAAATTCCCTGAACGTTTACCCATAGAATTTGAAGGTGAACAGATTAGCTATACAGACAGCACAAAATTCCTGGGGGTGTGGCTTGATGAAAACTTAAAATGGTTAAATCATATTCAATATATATCAAAAAAACTAAGTAAAACATGTTTCGCTTTACGAACAATCAGAAAGGTTTCATCGTTAGAAACTACCCGCAATACATACTATGCCTACTTTCATTCAGTCTTAACATATGGCATAATGTTTTGGGGGAATTCACCACATGCCAAAGATATATTCAAACTACAGAAAAGAGCTATAAGAATCATTGTAAAAATAAGTAACACAACTAGCTGTCGACAGTTCTTTAAACATCTGAAAGTGCTACCTTTACAATGTATATATATTTATGAATCAATATGTCACATAAAGACTAATTTAAATTCACTCCTAGTGAATGCAGATGTCCACTCATATCATACAAGGAGAAAAAATGATATTTATAAACCTCACTGTAATACCACCTTGTGTCAAAACAGCTTCATTTATACTAGCCTCCAAATGTATAACTCTTTGCCAGGTTACCTCAAAGAAATATCTGTACTCCATAAATTTAAAAGGGGCTTACTATCTTTTTTGTTGGAAAACTGCTTTTATACTATTAATGAATTTTTTGAAGAATGCCAACAATTTACAACATAAGAGTTATTCAGACAGTGATCTTTTGTTTCCTTGTTTCAGGTTCCCAAGACGTCGGCCAGTTTTGCCAGGATAAATTAATCAAAGTTAACCTAATATTATAGACAAAACTGTTCTGATTATGTTTCTAATTGTATATTTAAATTGTATATTTTGTAATTAATATTTTAATAATTGTAAATATGTAATACATAAATTTGTTTGTAATTGTTTTGACGCGTCCCATAACATGTACATGTTCAGCTGGACTAAATAAATCTTATCTTATCTTATCTTATCTTATCTTATTGGACAGGGGGTTGCGGCGAGCAGGCGAGTGTGTGACGTCACAAGATTCCAGATCTCGCAATTTTCAGTTTTTACTCAGTCTAGAAAATCTTACACCGCGTGATTAAACTCGTAACCTTTAATTAACCCGTGGTCGGATTCCTGTGAAATTTATACAGAAATAATCTACACACATCAGCCCTACTGATGGTTAAAACAGAGCCTTAAAAAAGCGGACACAAATGTTTTTATTTTATTTTATAAACATCACCCGTTACACAAAATTCATGGAGGGAGAAGCAAATTTCACTATGCGACAATTTTTTGTATTTTTGTGTCCCGAAAAAACTTAAGCGAGAAAGTTTTAGTGAAATAATTGAATGTTAATACAAATGAAGTTCCAGCCCCATATCTCGAATGGTTTACGAGTAATTGAGTGGTAATTATTCCGGGCGCTTCAAGGTGTCAGAATGATTTGGCGCTTCAAGCACGACAGTAGAGAGCATGGTGCTGCTGACAAAGCTTCTACCTACTGATCTCGGCCGCTTGACCGCAGTCTTTTAGGATAGATATTACCAGTACATACTGTTTTTAATAATACAAATGGAAGGTGCTTTAGAAAGTGCAATTAACTGAACCATTATGCCGGGCCAGATATGTGCTGTGGCAGTGTGTAACAGTAATTTTGTAGATTGTAGAAAACAGCTAAGATGTGAACTGTTCTGTTATTCAAGTTACTTAAAATGTTCTTCTGATTCTACAGCATTTGTCTTTAAAATCTTGTAAAAATCTCCCAAAGGATCTAGATTTGAATAGAAATTATATAATACAGGTAGGCCTATATAACAGCTAAAGGATGATTTGTTCTAATATTTTGTTGCCTAGAAAATATTCCTCATTCTAGAGGTTATGTTAGTATAATTTGATGAAAATTTGTTAAAAAATGTATCCTATATTTGTATAGAAATTGTACCTTATAATAAGGGTAGAAAACAACTACGGGAATTTTTATGTATCAATATTAACATGTACAGTACTAATGTTATTATTACATTGCGTAGACTATTGTAGAGTATTAATTTGTGTTAATATTGTAATCAAAGCAATACATTTATATTAATAATAATTTTCTCCGGGTTATATGGGGTAAGTTATGTAACACGGCCAAAAGTGTACATCTGTATACAAATTATGTGACGACAGAGATAATATAGACCTAATAAACTAAGGGATGGTTTGTGAATTGCAGGGCAGGGAAACTTTCTTGAGCAGCACAACGAAAAGAGGCGCAGGATCTTTAAAATCGACGTCTCAACATAAAAAAAGGACACAAATTGCTTCGCAATGCATTCTACATAAATCACACAATATTTCAAAGGATTTTTCCATGAATTTTTCATTAAAATGTATCATCGTCTTGCCCTAACTATAACCCGATAGCATGCTCTTAAAGCCTCGGCAATTCAATTTTAACTGTAATACGTTTTCATGTTGATAAATTATATTAAAATATGAAAAGGGCGTAACAAGGTATTAAACTAATAAGGCATTTGATAAGGTAATTAGAAATAAAAGTTACTAGCACAAAGGATCAAAAAATAAAATAAATAATTCAACAAATATCTAAATAACAGTAGTGCAGATTTACAAGATTATGAAAAAGTTTAATTCATTCTTTTTCCCCAGCGGGTCAATCTTTCAGTATGGGTACAAGTAGCCAGTTAATATCCTTTATTATTGAGTCCACGATTAAAATATTTAAGGATTTTTACGTAATTGCTAGTAGGCCTATTTTATAGAATAAAAAAGACCTCTGTACCGTTCCGATAGCTTTATCGCCTTGAGTAATTACCACTCTATTACTCGTAAACCATTCAAAATATAAACGTGGTACTTGTTGTATAATAAAATTCAAATATTTCCCTAAAGCTCACATGCTTGAATCATTTTCTGGTCACAGAAATAAAAAAATTGTCGCATAGTCAAATATGCTTCTTCCTGAACATTTCACGGTCGTCACAAATCACTCCGACACTGAAGCGCCTGGAATAATTACCACTCAATTACTCGTAAACCATTCGAGATATGGGGCTGGAACTTAATTTGTATTAAAATTCAATTATTTCACTAAAACTTTCTCGCTTGAAGTTTTTTCGGGACACAAAAATACAAAAAATTGTCGCATAGTGAAATTTGCTTCTCCCTCCATGAATTTTATGTAACGGGTGATGTTTATAAAATGAAATAAACACATTTGTGTCCGCTTTTTTAAGGCTCTGTTTTAACCATCAGTAGGGCTGATGTGTGTAGATTATTTCTGTATAAATTTCACAGGAATCCGACCACGGGTTAATTAAAGGTTACGAGTTTAATCACGCGGTGTAAGATTTTCTAGACTGAGTAAAAACTGAAAATTGCGAGATCTGGAATCTTGTGACGTCACACACTCAAGTGCTGCGATTGGTCTATCCCGGAATACGCAACCTGTATAGTTTACTGATCTTGGGATCCACGCACCATCTCCACAGGCCGATGGAACCGATGCCAAAGCGCTGTGGAAACTGGTGGCACCGATGACGTCATTATTTAGCTTTGGAATAAAAATGCTGCCAGCGGTATGACAGCGGAGTAGGATGTTTATTGAGTTATGATGTCATCGGCATCTCCGAACACACTGCAATGAGAGAATTTGAGAAGCTGTCACTGTCCAACAGATAATACTTAATTTAGATCTTGAAATCAATCTTATACAGTCGCAAATGTGACGATGGAAGAGTTCGTGCGAGGTTTTGCTCATTTGCTTAGAATTAATTTAATTTAAATCTTCCAGTGAGATGAACTGGAAACTATAATTAATGCAATTTCAGTTCAGTAAGCGAACACTGTGTGGTCAATATAAGTTCTGTGTCATACAGAATGGAGCCCGTACTTAAATCAGAGTATAAGATTGAAATTAAGGAAGAGATTCCTGAAACGCAACCAAAGAGTGAACCTGTACCAATCACGTTTGATACAATACAGACACAAGAAGTCAAACGTGAGGATACAGTCTACGCTGATTTTACAGCATGCAGCACCGTTCACAACTTAAAACAGATTTCAGGAGTTTCACAAGTAAATAATGAAGAAGAGGATCAGCTAATGCAATCACACTCACCTGCTGTATTTACAAGCACATCCTCTGCTGGAAACAGTAAACAGCTAAATCCTACCGTAGGCAAACGTTTCTCTTGTGATATATGTGCCAAGAAATTTTGCCGAAGATGGGATCTCAAAAACCATATGGTCATACACACTGGACATAAGCCATTCATGTGTGATATATGCACCAAGAAATTTTCCTATAGATCGAATCTCAAGATACACATGCTCACTCACACTGTACATAAGTCATTTACGTGTGATATATGTACCAAGAAATTTTCCCAAAGAGGGCATTTTAATTCACATCAGCTAACTCACACTGGAGACAAACATTTCTCGTGTGATATATGTACCAAGAAATTTTCCTATAGATCGAGTCTCAAAAGACACATTCTCACTCACACTGGACATAAGCCACTTACGTGTGACATATGTACCAAGAAATTTTCCCATAGAGGGCATCTCAAAACACACATGCTAACTCACACTGGACATGAGCCATTTACGTGTGATATTTGTAACAAGAAATTTTCCCGTAGAGGGAATCTCGAAAAACACATTGTTACTCACACAGGACATAAGACATATACATGTGATATTTGTAGCAAGACGTTTTCCCAAAGAGGGAATCTCAAAAGACATTTGGTTACTCATGAGAGGAACAATCGGAACGTCGGCCTCCAAAACACTGAAAAATTTGAAACCTCTGGTTGCAAACCTAAGAAAAAGTTCAACAAATAGCTTGCCAGGAAAATCTGAAGTTGTACAGGAAGAAATTTGGGAGGACAGAATGTTGCTCTGTGATGGCAACACTTCTGCGAGGAGTTTATGGAACGTAGGCGTCATTAAACAGGAGGGAATAGAAGGGGACGCTTTTGTCTGATGTCACACAGACTTCCTTCACATACATCAAGACTTCCACTGTACAGTAGTGAAGGAAGTGTTTAACAGCTTTTCATTGAGTTGGGAAATGGAGAAGTGTCATGATAATAGGTTTGTTCGCAAAGCAGTCAGAAACCAGGAACATATCGTTCGCGCATGCGCTCTTTCTCCACACGCGTTCGCAAAGCGAAAATCCGTGATTCTGATTTCAATCTTCTGTTCGCAAAGCTCTCACGGACAGTTTCTGTACTATAAGAAAATTTTGCGGGCTCTAGCATGAATTGTTATCAGAGACATGCGCAGTAACCTATTTTCACGCGCCTGACTCCTCCCTCCTATAACATTGCGCCAGATTTATAAACATAGGCTACTTATATGTATGAATAATGGAAGATAATTAAAAGTTTCCCAAAATATAGATTATATTGTCGATGTATATTGCATTTATAACATGTCAAAGGGAAATATATATTTTATTTGCATATCATATCGATTAAACGCAGAAACTATCGATTCCAAATTCCTGTAACCGTTCGCAAAGTGCAAATCACGGGTAAGTTACAGACTGGACATGCGCAGTACAACAAATTCTCAAGCGGTCACGGATTTGCTTTGCGAACAAAGCTATCATACTACTGTTGTATACAACATTCTCATCATACGTAGGCTTTTTAATGGACTTGAAAAAACAAAACAAAAAGAAAAGATGTTAATAATGTTTCGAAGTTGCATACTTGTCGCATGGATAGTTGGGTTGTGCTTTTTCAGTGAGAGCCGTTTTCAGGGCAATGCATTTAAAGTTAATTATTGCCATTTTCAGGTTTGAAATAATTGTTACAAGTAGCCTAACGGGTGAAAAGAAGTTGTGTCACATTCCTGGGAATGCTAGGGACAGACAACAGACCTAAGACTGACCGACGTAATATGCATGGCCACAGCTTCATCAAAAAAAACCAAAGCAGTGTGAAAGTTATTTTCTGAGCTCTCTTTCTGTTTTAAACACAACACAACTTACAGACTGTAACACATGGCGGCTCCTATAAGACATGAGTGTGTTGTAGATGAAATGAGCCGCTTATAGACAAGTTGCATACGACTGGTTTTGTTTGATCATAATTAAATGTTTAAGTTTTCGTTTTTAGAATCTTCAAACAAAAAAATCGATCTTGTAGCTGGCAAGTGATGGAATGTGGGAATTTTATTTTCATTAAACCAATATAAATTAGCAACAACGACAGGTAACAGTAAACTTAAATTATGCAGAGTCACAGTGAGCTAAGTATTATGCCATAAGAATCTTACGTTTTTACAATATTGTATAACCTGTCAATAGAGCAAGTTGGTGCATTGTCAAGACACAATAGTATAGAAAATAACAAAGTATCAGGTTAACAGACCAGCCTGATTAGTGACACATAGAAATATGACAATATTAGGACTAAGTTATGTACGAGGGTTGGTCAATAAGTAAGGTCTCCAACACTCTAGCCCAAGCTCACAACGTCGGACGAGAGATTTGGTGCCACTGCCATGTCCCGCTATCTCCCCTCTTTCAAACGAGCCATTGCTAAAGCCCCTGAACCTTTTAGTGTCCGAGATAGAGCTGTTTGAAATGGATCTCCCGATTTCCATCCCCGCCAAGTGCACCTACGCGAAGCCATACGGTTTCTTACTGCAAAAAAAGTTCCGCCGATTGAAATTCACGGACAGCTTTGCGAAGTTTATGGAGAGGGATGTATGGACATAAAAAATGTGCGTAAATGGGTTCGTGAGTTTAAACAGGGCCGGACAAATATTCATGATGAAGAACAAGTGGGAGACCAACAACAGCCGTCACAGATGAGATGGTGGCAAAAGTCGATGAATTGGTGCGACAACATCGACGCCTAACTACCCATGAACTTTGTTTATTGCTTCCTGACGTTACTAAAGGTTCCATACAGTTCATTTTGAGTGACAAATTGATGTTCCATAAGGTTTGTGCGAGGTGTGGTCGCGGAGGCTGCACTTGGCGGGGACGGAAATTGGGAGATCCATTTCAAACAGCTCCAACTCGGACAATAAAAGGTTCAGCGGCTGCAGCAATGGCTCATTTGAAAGAGGGGAGATAACGGGACATGGCAGTGGCACCAACTCTCTCGTCTGACGTTGTGATCTTGGGCTCGAGTTTTGGAGACCTTACTTATTACTTGGCGGAGACGGAAATCGGGAGATCCATTTCAAACAGCTCTATCACGGACACATAAAGGTTCAGCGCAGTGGTGATATTCAAACAGTTTAACAACCGGTTCTCATCAGGGTATTTGATGTTGATTCAAAATAGCCCAATGTGCTATTTTGTCCAGTGGCAGCTCAAGCCCACCCAATAATTTGCTGTGAATTATCTTAAATATTTATTATAATAATTATTAGGCCTATTATTAGTAAAAAATCATGTTTAGTCGGTGCAAAACCAAAATTAGGCTAGCCTATAGGTTTATACAAGCGTTGACACAAGTAACATGATCTCTCTTGTTTCAACTAACTTACGGTACGATCGCGATCGTTTGCAATTGTTTCTGAATCCTTCAAATTTATAGCCTACGAACAATTTACTCTGTTAATGCCAGTTTTCCCAGCATTTTCCGAAATACTTTTTTTCCGCTTTGAAAAGTCTGATGACATTATTACGTTCAACAATATTATAGAGAAGAGTTAATTTCACACGTTGCTGTTCTAAGTGTAACCCTACTTACGGATAACGGGGAAAAGTTGACTTTCGATTTTGCTTGTTGAAGAATTTATAGGGAGAAGTACTGTACATGTAGGCCTACAAAATGCAGAGCTACTCAATAGTTATTGCATGTTTTACTTTATTTTATTTTATTTTAGTTGTTACCTAATATCTTTCCTCCAAAGGTCCCCGTAATTATAAACTTTGAATAATTAAATTAGAGTCCCACCCGGGAGATGTTGGTAGCACGGTTGCCTTCCACCTTGTCGGCCAGTGGTTAAAATTTTCCGGGTTAATGTTTTTGAGCCCACCCAATGTTCTTCAAAAGTTGGCGCCACTGAATTTTTGTCTTTTCATACTCATACTAAACTTACTCAGCTTCCTTAAAACATAACCTTACACAACAAAAGAAGACCACAGTTACAGGAACACAACAGCACAAATGGTTACCAAAATTTGGTTTGACCCGAGGTTCTGGCTTCATTGCTTGGTACTCGGGGGGGTAAGGGAGGGCACACAAAAAAAAAAGTCAGTTTTATAATCGAACATCGAAAGCAAAGCGAGCCAGTGTCGAGACGATCGTCCGTGCGCAAAGAAGAGAGTCTGGCAGACTTAACCGCACACCCGCTAACTATGATGGTAGTCCACCGCTAGCGAACATAAATGGCGTGTTTTTGTTCTAGCAAATTCATATATGTATTATCACCGTTGTGGATTGGCGTGAATCTGATCTTGGAAAAAGGCAATCACTCATTGTGAAGCTACCGGTTCGGAGAACCTACAAGATATTTAACAACCGGTTCTCGCGAACCGGTGCAAACCGGCTGAATATCACCACTGGTTCAGCGGCTTGAGCAATGGCTCGTTTGAGAGAGGTGAGATAGTGGGACATGGCAGTGGCGGCAAATCTCTCGTCCGACGTTGTGAGCTTGGACTAGATTGTTGGAGACCTTACTTATTGACCAACCCTCGTAGTTACGAAATATTACTATTAAAAAATTCATTCTAACCAGTCATGTACTCTTATCTTTAAGATATTTACAGGTAAATTTTGATAATTTACTAAATATTTTCTGCCGAATAATTTGATAACTATTTAGAGATTTTTAATAGCCTATGGTGTTGACTTTGGAGCCATACATCAAAAATCTAACAGCAAGACTAGAGTTATTTGTTAATTAGAAACCTAAAAAATCATGTTTCAACTAATTATGTAAGGTCAGCATATTTTGCTTTTTTTCAGTAGGCCCATTATATCTTATGGAATTCTGTTGTGGGGAAATAGCTGTAATGTACATGAAATTTTACTCTTGCAGAAAAAGATTATTAGAATAATAACGGAATCAGACAAATTAGCCCATTGCAAACCATTATTCATTAAATTGCAGTGTCTAACAGTGGTAAATTTATATATTTATAATGTGTTATTGTATTTTAGAAACAATGCCTCAAAAGTAGTATTAGCTACAATACCAGAAATAGGGCAAGTATAGATGTGCCATATCAAAGATTATCAAAGTCACAAAACTCTTATTCAGTTCTCAGTTTAAAGATGCATAATAAGCTATACTATTTCCAACTAAAGAATAAAGTAGATGTAAACAAACACACTGATATGTATTACTCTGCGACCACGTGTTCGTTGACACATTGCAGACGACGCAATTTTAAAGCAAGAAGAACTCGTTAATATTAATCAAAGTAAGCTAGCATCTACAGAAACAAAGCTGGATTTCACAAATATTACATATGGCTACGTTTAAAATGCTAATGCATTGTAATATTCCAATGTCATAATGAATATCTACCTACTTGCAAAATGTATTAAAAACATTCAAGATCGCAGTTTTTTCGCCACTATTTAACGGCTTTCCCCATTTGTGCTTAACAACACGAGGTGGTGAGGCCTGATTAGCTTCAGCCATTGAACTGTATTGCTGCCTTTTATTATTTATAACAGCTGTGGTAAGCTTATTTTCACCGTATGAATTAAACGTTAACTGTCTTTGAGGAATACATGACAAGTGACTGTGTTATGTTTTCATACCTTTGTTGTCTTCAGACATGCACGTCGCATTACATTCAACTGATAATATCAAATAATAATATTGGTATTGCTTAAATCACATAGAAAGTGTTGCAACAAACTTGAGAAACTTGCTTAATTTAGTCTTACATAAAATACATTACTTACTTTTTATGTTTTGAAGAAACTACATTAATACTTGGAAGAAGACGACAAGCAAGAGCCTGGACGAGTTGTGCGTCCAACTGCCAATCAGAACCCATCATATCACGTGGTTTTGTTTACATCTACTTTATTCTTTAGTTGGAACTAGTATAAGTATAAATTTAAAAGAATTCCCTGTAAATATTTTTAAAGTTAGATTATATAAATTACTTGTTAACAATCCCTTTTACACTGTCAAAGAATTTTTCAAAACTGAATTTATTGTATTTTATTATGTATTTTTAGAATAACCGACCATAGAGTATGTTTGTATGTATGTATGTATACAGGTACGAATGTATGTATGTAATGTATCTTGTATATAGTACATCTAAATTTAGAATTTATTGTATTTTGACGTCTATTGCTGACAAAGTTTAATTATTATTATTATTATTATTATTATTATTATTATTCTTGTTGTATATAGATATCGGTATTGGATCTGGTATTATGATAGTAAATACTATGTCTACAATGTAGCTCCGGAAACTTGTTTTTTGTAAATACTAAAACTGAATAAAGGTACAAATTAACTACGATGATTATTATTTTTTATGAAAACAATGGGTTGCAGTGTTCTCTATAAGAAGAACTAGTTATAACTCTGATATTGCTATAGCAATATTCTACTAATATGTTTTGAGTTACTGTACCCCCAGTATTAAAAACTAACTTCATGGTGCTAACATCCCAGAAGGGACAAGGCCTACCACCCGACCGCTGCGTCATCTACCATAGGCAGACGACAGGATTGGAGGACATGTGGTCAGAATGCCGATACCCACGGTCGTTAATGGTGGTAGTATTAAGCCATATTGAATTATACTTTGGAAGAATGCAAAGTAAGCTGAACACAATTCCTAAGGCTTTATACACAAAGTTAGAGGGTAGGCTATGTTTTGAATTATTTTTCTTAATTAGATTAGAAGACATATCATAGATGTCTACACTATCTAAAGCTTTAAAGTTTTTTACAATACTTAATACTACATCCTGTGTTACTTCTGTAAATGTGAAATGATTTCTGTTATTACAAGATAAGGGGAGATTTCTTTCCAGTAGATCACAAAGCATTGATTGTGGGCCTGTCCATGGAGCTGCTGAAATAATCTTTGAAATCCTCCTGATCTATTCGTATGATATCTTGTTTCCTTATTAATTACATGCCAAGCTGTTTTACATTTGTTACTGGATCTTGTGAGCTTTCTTAGCCTTCAAAAGTTCTGCCTTATATAATTTACAAACATTGACATAGAACCATCTGTGTTGTGTGTGACTTAAAGCATAGCTTCTACAGAGGCCAAACTGGCAAATCCTTCAAAACACAAAAGCAATCATATACCCCCACAACACGTAATCAAACTGTGCACAAACCACAACTACACTAACACAGACACCAACATGGAAATTCTACAGAAACTAAACACAATCCAACAACTGGAAATATACAAACACCGTAAATCTTTACTGAACGACCAGCTACACACAATACCAGACGTTGAATCCTCACCAAATACAACCACGCCTCCTAGGCCCACAACACAGACACCTGGTAGTAGTTTTGAAACTGATGATGATGACTAAAATAGTGCGAAACAGCCGTCCTGACAGCCAAAGGTAAGCCTATTTTGCAGCGTCAAGTGTTTAAGTGTTATAAAATATAATTATAATGCACTCACGTGGCCATAAATACATCTTTCTCACTTCACATTCTGATATATACATGTATGTAATACTAGGAGTCACGGGCAAATATATATACCTCACCAAAGACTTTTAAAAACACTTAATAGCTATGAGACAATTGGACATAAATTATATAAAAAGCTTCCACCAACATTACAAAATCAAGATAAACCCTTTCCCATTTTTAAACGTACTCTGTTTGAATGGTTAGTCAAGCATCCATTCTATGAATTGAAGGAATTTTACGATAGTATAAATAAATAATTGGTCTGCTACATTTTAATGTAAGTGGTGCAATAGTCTATCTATTT
Source organism: Ectobius pallidus (assembly GCA_964059195.1). NCBI lineage: Eukaryota > Metazoa > Arthropoda > Insecta > Blattodea > Ectobiidae > Ectobius > Ectobius pallidus. The sequence goes on from CAXKWD010000362.1 coordinate 690,338, forward strand.
ATTGTACAGTGTATTGTATATTTTTATTTGTCTTATAATTTGACTTTGCCTATTGTTAAAACGACCTAATGGCAATAAAATTTATTATTATTATTATTATTATTATTATAGAATAAGAGGCCGTATTGCAAGGAGCATGTATTCAGAGTGGCTTATAACTACCCTTCAGATAGTTTTTTTTTTTTCGAAAAAAAATGTTTAAAAATTAAAGTTTTAGATCTTAGTAGTCTATAACCAAGAAACATACAAAATGTAAAGAAAATCATTTGAGCCATTTTCGAGCAAATAGCGAATAACGAAGATTTCTTAAAGTAAAGTCCCCTCAGAAATACGAGAAACTTGTTGACCAATCTTCGTGTCACATCTTCAGAAGGTACCTGACCGAAATATAAAATTTTGTTGTCATACGATTTTCCGTTCTGGAGCTAGGCTGTCTATAGAGACACATAGACGTTTCTGAAAATAGTATTTTTGTGTTCAGGGGCCTCAAAACTTTTATTTATGTTAAAAACTCAACTTGGAATTTTAGGGTGGAACACAACACTTCCTCTACCTGTAGTAGCTTTGGTACAGGCAGAGGACGTATAAAGTAAGCAATCTGTTTTAGAAGTCAAGGACGTGTCCCCCTCAATGAAAATTTTGTAGGCTTCTTTCACATGTATCATTAGATATCAGGATTTTGACGTCTAAGAGCTAAACAACTAATGTCATTTCGGGAAAAGAAATCAATTACATTTCTCCTGGCTTTATCTGAAATAGTATTTCCATCTTTCTGGGAAGCTATGTTCTGACCTAGGTGAAGTCCACAGTTAAAATTTCGGGAAAAACCAAATATAATGAACATCTTCGCATGAGATATATCCCACCCTCAGTGAAGCACTTTCTTTTACACCTCGATCTAGTGAATTCTTCGAGGATGAACAGGCTGACAAACCGTCGGATACAAGGCAAACCTATGGGTACAAGGCACTTAATATTTGGTACGGTCGGGAGTGTCGGCGACAATATACAAGAATAGTTTGTCACCTGCTTCCCTGAGAAACAAAATGTGAATATGGAGTGGGCGGAGCTTAAAGTGCACCTTGTATTTGTCTTTCGCCAAAATTTTTGCAATTTCGATTTGGAACATGAACAGAACCGCTTAATGTATTAATAAATTTCATTTTTTCAGCTAGTGCTAATGAGATATGTATCAGGTTATATTTCCACCTAAGCACTAGTAGGGTTGAAAAGAATAGAAAAAGGTTGATAAGGAATCAAAATGCCCTAGTAAATTAATTGTATAGTTTTTAATATAATTCTAAAAAACCAGTTTATAAAAGTACGAAAGAATTGAAAAAATTTTCTACGTACAGTATTGATTTGTATAAGTGTTACACATAGTCATTACAGATAAAACATGTACAATATTAAAATTATAATTACAAATGTGTTGTACCAATTACAATATTTGAGAGAATAAAAAGTCCTTGTGGAATATATCGATAAAAGTTTCTAAATTACTTGCTAAAGACAGATAAAATTATGTACATATGTATTTGCAGCTAATTAAATATAAGAAAATTATGAGGATATAGAAGATACGTCAATGAATAAAAAACCAAGTACACAAACTGTGGATTAATCTTCTATAGTAGAGCTGCATAACATGTGATACGTAAAATCAGTGTTAGGTTAAAATCTTCTTATAGATGTCTAGATTTTATTTTCACTATAGTTATTAGACATAAGAAAAGATTTGTAAGGAATATAAGATGTGGCTTTAATTCAGTTTTGATTCCTTGTCAGCGTAGTCTATTCAAATTTCAATATTTGGAAATGCATTTCGAAGCATCACGCTTCATCTTCAGTCCATAAGTACACTAGAAGAAAGCGAAGATTAGAATAGTTTTTATTATATGTGACAATGTTATAAACTTTTTCAGAGAAGAGCAGCTGTATTAAAACGATATAATATGTATATGAAATACTTACAAGCTTTTATGTACTAGTAGGAGTTGATGAGTTAGTGCCATGAACAGGCTGACTACTAACTTGGGAAAACTTATATGCGTTGTGTGTGAGTTTAAGGCACGTTTCGAAAAGTTTGTTGTGTTCAATACTGTTTTCATTAACAACCAGATGTTTATGTTTGTAAATTTCGTACTGTTCTAGTGTGTTTAGTTTTATGCTCTTTTTATGGTTATGAAGGATTTCCAAAGTATTATCAATTGTATTTAAGTTATGTGCGTTATCTATTAGGTGGTTAGCAAAAGCTGATTTTCTACGATTATATTTGAAGTCACTTATATGTTCTGAAAATCTTTTTCTAAAAGTTCTACCGGTCTGTCCAATATAGACAGCGTTACAATCGGTACAATTTAATTTATAAACTCCACATTTTTCGAATTGGTCTTTTTTAGTGTTTGTTGTATGTTGTAATAGGTTTTTGATGTTGTTGTTAGTTTTGTAGGCTATTTGAACTTTGTCAGATTTTAGTGGTTTTAGAATCTTATGTATGTCTGGATCTGTATATGTAAAAGCTATGTATTTCTTATTTTTGCTATTATTATTGATGGGGGAAAGTTTTGATGTTGGATATTTTTGTTTGTGTAGTTGCTTCTTGCTTTTAGTAAGCAATTTATAGATAATGGATTTTGTATAACCGTTGTTAGTAGCAATTTGGATAATGGTCTGTAATTCATCATTATAGTCTTTTTTGCTTAAAGGGATTTGAAGCAATCTATGAATCATACTTCTAAACGCGGCTATTTTTTGTGAGTGGGGGTGGTTAGAAGAGCTATTGATGAAATTATCGGAAAAAGTATGTTTTCTGTATATACTAAATTTTATTTGTCTTCTATTAAAAGCAATGTTAAGGTCTAGGAAATTGATTGATCTGTTATTAGCTTCTTCTAGAGTGAAAGTTAAGTTATTATGTAGTTTGTTGAAGCATTGCAGGATGTCTTGTACATTTCTGGTTTCGCAAATTAAGCATAGATCGTCTACGTATCTTCCATAGAATTTTAGTTTAAATTTAGATAAGAAATTAGGTAAATGTTTCTCTTCGATATTTTGAAGAAAAACTTCAGATAAGATACCAGATAAGGGAGAGCCCATAGCTAGTCCTTCACTTTGAAGATAAATTTTCTCATTAAATTCGAAATAATTTTGGTTTAGTATAGTTTTGAGTGTATTAGTTAGTTGGTCGGCATAGATTTGGCTATCTCCACTATCGATTAGACGTTGTTTAATAAGGTCTAATGTTTCTTGTATTGGAATGTTTGTATAAAGATTTTTAATATCAAGAGAGATAATGGTTTCATTATCGTTGATTTGTAAGTTTTTAATTTTATTAGCTAGATCAGAAGAGTTTTTTATGTTGAATTTGTTATTTAAATTAAGTCTCTCATTTAGCATTTTTGCTAGAGTTTTTGAAATTTTGTAAGCCGGAGCGTTTGTAAAGTTAACTATGGGTCTAATAGGTTTGTCGTTTTTGTGTAGTTTGATCTGGCTTTTTAGATTTGGGGGTTTAGGGTGAATATTTAAGTTGTATTTGTGATCATTGTTGTTGAAAATAAGATCGTTGGTTTTTAAAAGTTTTTTAATTTGGTTTTGAAATTTTTCTGTTGGGTCATTATTAATCTCTATTATGTTATTTTCGTTGAAGAAGTTAACAGTTTTTTGTGTATACTCATCTTTGTTGAGTAAAACTATGGAGTTACCTTTACCTTTGTTTTACTCAACAAAGATGAGTATACACAAAAAAACTGTTAACTTCTTCAACGAAAATAACATAATAGAGATTAATAATGACCCAACAGAAAAATTTCAAAACCAAATTAAAAAACTTTTAAAAACCAACGATCTTATTTTCAACAACAATGATCACAAATACAACTTAAATATTCACCCTAAACCCCCAAATCTAAAAAGCCAGATCAAACTACACAAAAACGACAAACCTATTAGACCCATAGTTAACTTTACAAACGCTCCGGCTTACAAAATTTCAAAAACTCTAGCAAAAATGCTAAATGAGAGACTTAATTTAAATAACAAATTCAACATAAAAAACTCTTCTGATCTAGCTAATAAAATTAAAAACTTACAAATCAACGATAATGAAACCATTATCTCTCTTGATATTAAAAATCTTTATACAAACATTCCAATACAAGAAACATTAGACCTTATTAAACAACGTCTAATCGATAGTGGAGATAGCCAAATCTATGCCGACCAACTAACTAATACACTCAAAACTATACTAAACCAAAATTATTTCGAATTTAATGAGAAAATTTATCTTCAAAGTGAAGGACTAGCTATGGGCTCTCCCTTATCTGGTATCTTATCTGAAGTTTTTCTTCAAAATATCGAAGAGAAACATTTACCTAATTTCTTATCTAAATTTAAACTAAAATTCTATGGAAGATACGTAGACGATCTATGCTTAATTTGCGAAACCAGAAATGTACAAGACATCCTGCAATGCTTCAACAAACTACATAATAACTTAACTTTCACTCTAGAAGAAGCTAATAACAGATCAATCAATTTCCTAGACCTTAACATTGCTTTTAATAGAAGACAAATAAAATTTAGTATATACAGAAAACATACTTTTTCCGATAATTTCATCAATAGCTCTTCTAACCACCCCCACTCACAAAAAATAGCCGCGTTTAGAAGTATGATTCATAGATTGCTTCAAATCCCTTTAAGCAAAAAAGACTATAATGATGAATTACAGACCATTATCCAAATTGCTACTAACAACGGTTATACAAAATCCATTATCTATAAATTGCTTACTAAAAGCAAGAAGCAACTACACAAACAAAAATATCCAACATCAAAACTTTCCCCCATCAATAATAATAGCAAAAATAAGAAATACATAGCTTTTACATATACAGATCCAGACATACATAAGATTCTAAAACCACTAAAATCTGACAAAGTTCAAATAGCCTACAAAACTAACAACAACATCAAAAACCTATTACAACATACAACAAACACTAAAAAAGACCAATTCGAAAAATGTGGAGTTTATAAATTAAATTGTACCGATTGTAACGCTGTCTATATTGGACAGACCGGTAGAACTTTTAGAAAAAGATTTTCAGAACATATAAGTGACTTCAAATATAATCGTAGAAAATCAGCTTTTGCTAACCACCTAATAGATAACGCACATAACTTAAATACAATTGATAATACTTTGGAAATCCTTCATAACCATAAAAAGAGCATAAAACTAAACACACTAGAACAGTACGAAATTTACAAACATAAACATCTGGTTGTTAATGAAAACAGTATTGAACACAACAAACTTTTCGAAACGTGCCTTAAACTCACACACAACGCATATAAGTTTTCCCAAGTTAGTAGTCAGCCTGTTCATGGCACTAACTCATCAACTCCTACTAGTACATAAAAGCTTGTAAGTATTTCATATACATATTATATCGTTTTAATACAGCTGCTCTTCTCTGAAAAAGTTTATAACATTGTCACATATAATAAAAACTATTCTAATCTTCGCTTTCTTCTAGTGTACTTATGGACTGAAGATGAAGCGTGATGCTTCGAAATGCATTTCCAAATATTGAAATTTGAATAGACTACGCTGACAAGGAATCAAAACTGAATTAAAGCCACATCTTATATTCCTTACAAATCTTTTCTTATGTCTAATAACTATAGTGAAAATAAAATCTAGACATCTATAAGAAGATTTTAACCTAACACTGATTTTACGTATCACATGTTATGCAGCTCTACTATAGAAGATTAATCCACAGTTTGTGTACTTGGTTTTTTATTCATTGACGTATCTTCTATATCCTCATAATTTTCTTATATTTAATTAGCTGCAAATACATATGTACATAATTTTATCTGTCTTTAGCAAGTAATTTAGAAACTTTTATCGATATATTCCACAAGGACTTTTTATTCTCTCAAATATTGTAATTGGTACAACACATTTGTAATTATAATTTTAATATTGTACATGTTTTATCTGTAATGACTATGTGTAACACTTATACAAATCAATACTGTACGTAGAAAATTTTTTCAATTCTTTCGTACTTTTATAAACTGGTTTTTTAGAATTATATTAAAAACTATACAATTAATTTACTAGGGCATTTTGATTCCTTATCAACCTTTTTCTATTCTTTTCAACCCTACTAGTGCTTAGGTGGAAATATAACCTGATACAGAACCGCTTAACTCTCCAATATACATAGAGAGCGCTTCAAAAAAATGCATACATACTTTGAACTGCATAGAAAATTTATTCCAATTTGCAGGTTTTCATTTCTGGGAGAAAGTAATGTAATATTTTTTCAACAGGTGGCAGCAGAATAGTTTCAACAATCATCCTATAAGCGTGCCAATAATCGTTTCAACAATCATCCATCAACAATTTCAACAATCGTTTGACAGTTGCGTGAAAGATGAGGCGTACAAACGTAAACCACGTAACCAAGACACAATTTGGAATGAGATTCGGAAATCTCATTGGACACTTTGGTACGATGTTTGGAATCAGTGGTAACTCGTACTCAGAAATGTATTGAGGCTGAAGGCCACCATTTTGAGCATCTGAACATTCATCACATTTTCATCAGGAAGTCATGTATTTTTCAAATTGGTCTTTAAGCTTTCCATTTCCAGAAATTTAACATTGTAGAACGGAAAATAAATTTTTTGCAAGACGTAACTAATTAGTGGTACTTGCGAATATTGTTGCCGTGGATCGTAACTTGACATTCCCGCACGCAATCTGGTTGCTATGAAACAAAAGAAATCTGCGTGCGGTAAAAGTTACAAAAAGCAGAAGTGCCGTAAGTAAAATCTTCGTAATACAAGCCTTTATGGAACCAAGGGCCCCCCAGTTTGTGGCGACTTTAACCGGACAATTATTCGGTTCCCATAACAACAAACACATGCGAATCACTTTCTGAATATAACAACTATCTTCAGTAATGTATATACATAATATTTTCAGCTAATATCTCAATTAATATAAATAAATTGATATAAATAATTATCGTGCAAAAAATAGCATGCAGTACTCGTGCCGTAAGCGCATAACGGATCTGGGAAATTAAAAAAACTCTTTCCTTGATCCGTATGCACCGCTTACGGCACTTGTATCGCAATATACTATTCTATGGCACTTCAAAGTGTGTCTACATTTTTTGAAGCATTCTGTATAATTGTAAAGTAGAGTTGTGTGTTTGTCTTTATATAAATCTACAGTTTTATTCAGATCTCGATGAAATTTTGCACACCTAGCCTTCAAAAGAAGAAAAAAAGAACTGTCTACATTTCATTTGGAGAAAAACAACATTTCTGCCCTTAGGATTATATAGGCCTAAGCCCTGTGTGGACAAATGACGGTGCATAAACAAACTCCATTGCTCGAGAAGGAATGTTATGAATATTATGTAACTGTAATATTAAGGTAAATATGCAATATATCGATGGCTTAGTGCATGCACATTTGGAAGCTCCTTAGGCCTGTCTTCATGTGACAAGCGAAAAACTTTCTGTAATGGAAAATGTGGTAAGTATTTTTCCTGGGTGCACATTTGTGATAATTAGATTTACTTAACATATGTGTGCCCTAAGTCATCATTTATATCTCGGCCCCTATGAAGTATAGAGGGAAACTTTGTTTGAATAAGTTAGAGTACTCCCTATGGAGTTCACAGTGACACCAACGATTCGGGGGTTTTGGGGGTACGAGTGGGGGTGGGGGATGAAAATTCGAAATTTTTAAACCACGTCTTGTGGGATATCGTTGAAAAGCTCTTGATGAGTACTCTACAAATCAATAACTAGTTTCTTGATAGTTCTCATATAAGGCGAGATTTTAATGTTTGAAAAAAAGTGCTCTTCCCTCTTTTTTTGCAGTAATTATTGCGGGTTTGTCATGCCAAGGCTAAAGAAGAAGAAATAAATTAAAGCAAAAGCACTTCGAAATCTACCTCAGCCTGTAGGCTTTCCTTAAGGGATTTTTTCAATTTGCCTAATCCTTCTGATGGCACCATAGCCCTGGGTCAACTCAGCCTATAACAGAAACGAATACCAGGAGCAAGCCTGGGGGAACAGGTGCGTTAAGGGTGACAACCTCAGTCATCTGACGAATGTCTCAGAATCATGGATCCTCAACCAACTGGAGCCATAAGAGTTTCCATAGCCTGTAGGGGAATCACTTTACTTATTTACAGTTTCCACACTTAGCCTATGGGCCCTTCTCCCTTTTTCGCCCTTCACGAAGCTTCCTCCTTCTCCAGAATTATTGAAATGTCGCCGAGTAAAAGAAAGAGTGATGCCATATAAACCCTGCATACAAAATAGAGAAGGCTGCATAAGGATCTAGAGTTTGAAAATCGGAAGTAAACTACTCCATAAGAAAAGCAAAATACAAAACCTAGACAGTAATGAAAATATTCCTCAACATGAATTTATGTTAAGACTAGCAGGTGCCCACCTCAGCTTCGCGCGCGAAATTAATTGAAAGATTAAAAACTAAGGGCAAAATAATTAAAACATTATATTTGTTAACACTTGCACGCGAAACATTCATAGGCTTAAACTAAACGATTAATATAATTAATAAAATCAGGTAAACTGATGTAACAAAGTGCCAGTATGTTTTTGTTTAATCAGTTATCATTGCAATTATGATATGCACAATATGTATTTTTTTAATTGATTTCCAAGTTAAGCTCCAGATTTATTCATTAAGCAGGGCTTACGGAAGAACAAAGGTCTAGTTTTTTTTTTTTTTTTTTAATCAGATTAAAATCGTCCAACATCAGCTGTACTGTACAGATTTGTGATATCTTGACAATAGCACACTCACATAAAAATAAAAAAATAAAACAGTCAAATTTGTCGGCTCGGGATTTGAACTATTGAACGTGAATGTGAGTCCAAGACGTTAACATCTTGTCCACCAGGGTCAGATTAACAGTCTAGTTGGATAAGCGTATGTAAAGCAACAATGTTATTTGTCATAGCCAACTGCATTTTAATCTCCAAATCCTTATAAGATCACAGTAAAACAATTGACTATGTTGTCATGATAACTGATTTGACTTTCATAAATTCTTTCGAATATGTATATTTACATAAAATAGACAATAAATTGGGAATTACTCCGAAACCGTTCAACCGATTTTATCCAATATCAATAGACATGTTCCCATGGACATTATAAATGTGTACACCAAGTTTAATGGAAATCGGGTAAAGCATGTTTGAGTTACCGCGTCTTTAAAATAGACACTAAATTGGGTTTTACTCCGGTACTGGTCAACAGATTAGGTTCAAATTCAATAGGATACTTCTCTTGGACGTCATAAATGCGTATACGAAGTTTCATGAAAATCCGATACAGCGTATTTCAGTTATGGTGCCTTTCTAATATAATACTATTAAAATAGGCACTAAATTGGGCATTACTCCGGTACCGGTGAACCGATTTGGTTCAATAACAATAGGGTTCTTCCCATCGACATTATGAATGTTTATACCAAGTTTCATGAAAATCCGAAAAAGCGTACTTGAGTTATGGTGCGTACAGACGCACGGACAGACGGACGGACAGACAGACAGACGGACAGACATTTTTTCGCCCCCACACAATCTCATAAAGTACCATACTGGCACTTAATAAAACGGATAAAAATCCAGTTTTTTTGTGAATTACACTATTAGAAAGCACCATTTGGTAAAAACAACCTCAGATTCGAGTTTCCTGGCCCAGGATACCCTTGCATAGTGAGTTCCGTCCAAATTGAACATTTGCCCATTTAAACCTATAGTCATTATCCCTCTTCCGTCTATGTTGAAAATTTCATATGTCTGCGTGTCTTGACATTATAAACAAATGAATCGTCCAACGTGGGCTTACAAAATACAAGCGATCACGATGCTTTTATTTCCTTGTTATGACAAAAATAGGCAAAGTCACCTGCAACTGATTTGACAAATAAAATGTATTACTGAAAACTGATGCTTCGAAAGCACAAAAAATGGACGTTTTCTGCCCGTGTTTCACTCATAACTGGCGAACGAAAGCAAAAATAAAAAATCCGGCTTCGAAGTGCATTTGCCCACCCTTCAGTCCATCTACGTTTAAAATTCCAGATTTTTGCGTTTTCCAGATTTCGCTAGGCATTGCGCACAGAAAGACAAACAAACACTTCCTTTTATTATTGTAGATTTCATCAGAATTTATTAATTTTTGGAAGAATTAGTTTCAGAATCGGGATTGTGTCTGCAGTATCGCATATCAAGACAGACAAGTGAAATGCGATTCTGCGCTGCGCGCTGTTGGCTGCATTGTCTTGGCTGTCACAGAACCTCGCGCCCTTGAGGGAATGACGTCAGAAGCGAAATATGACACACAAACAGACAGAAACTAAATGAAACCAATTTACCTGACTAATGAATAACACTCATTACGAGTTGAAATTCGTCATAAATACACGTTTTGAGGCCTCATGAATCCAAGAGACATCATAGCTTACGACAAAGATCGCATGAAGTAAAATATTATATTATTTGGGTTGAATACCTTTTCAAAATGTGATGGAAGATTGGCGACAACTTTTATTTGACTTATGTACTTCATTGACCACCGGCGTGGTCTTGTGGTTAGCGTCGCTGACTGTAGATCCGGCGGCTCGGGTTCGATCCCCGGTACCTCCACGGATTTTACTGAGGTTGGGAGTTCTGGAACGGGGTGCACTCAGCCTCGTGGTTCAAATTGAGGAGCTACTTGATAGAGAACTAGCGGCTCCGGTCATGGAAACCACCATTAACGGCCGTGGGTGTCGGGATGCTGACCATATGCCCCCAATCCTGCCGTCTGCCTATGGCAGATGATGCAGCAGTCGGGTGGTAGGCCTTGTCCCTTCACGGATGTAGCGCCACGGAGTTTAGTTTTATGTACTTAATTGGTACAAAATTAACAAAATACTGAAGTAAAACACTGGGGCTTTCACGGCCGGAGTCAATATTAAACACATTGGTCCAGTTGATATTCATGTGTCAAACGTTTCGTTCACAACTGCGGCGGACATCATCAGAGGCGGTGGAATCTCGGGCGAAGCGTTCTGGTCGGCGGCTGGCTGTTGACAAAAGTCAACTGGACCAGGATCGTATTTTTAATAAAATACTCAAGTGTTATTAACAATAATAATTGTTGATATGAAGGAAATTCTAAAATATAAAAGGTTAGAATACCAACTTATTTAAGTAACTCTGGAAACACTCTAATTTGTGAATATTTTTATTTTCATAGCAAAATTTTGATAAAATAGATTTGTCTCTAGATGAATCTTTATTTCAAAATATGCGAAATTTTAAAGAAATGACCGATTCTCACCCAGAAACAGACATGCGAAGGTGATTTGGTGATGATGATGATGATGATTTCAAATCTGCCTCCTGAATACAGGAGAAAACTGAAGTCACGTTGAAAGAAAATGCTAATTGAAATAATAGCCAATGCGATGTATAAAAAGTGTGTGTACCTAATGCCAACCCCCTTGCTCTGACGCAATTAGAGTCCACCTGGAGGCGGATATATAGCTATAGTGTGGTCCATTTTTTAATTATGCATCACTTGGGTGGGCCACATGATAAGCAGGCTTTAAAACTTAGTGCCCGAACCCACAGAGGGAGTTGATTCCGGTTACCAACAACCTGAGTATAGGGGGTGGTGGGTGATTGCGTAGGCTGATAAGACAGTCATTGATGGTAGTACCGAGAAGTGAATGCGCTCGTAGTACGGTGCCTCTCAAATTGGTCAACAGTGTACCTTGTCAATGTGCGTGTTTATACGTGTTCGGCATGCCGAAAGTAAAGTGTTCTAAAACGCAAAGATATATTGAAACATTTGGGAGGGACTATTATACACAAACAGGAGAAAGTATTGTTTTGCATGCTTGTAATGTGAGTTTAGATAATGAGAAGTTATTTTCTGGTCTTCCTATATCTGTATTCCGGTTTGTTTACTATCACGTGAACTAGCATATGGTAGCTAGGGCATACGCCGAGCAAAGTCGGTACAGTACGGTTGCTGTTAACATATTCGATCGGGCACTAAGTTTTAAAGCCTGATGATAAGTAACTGGCAGAAGTGCAAAGTCTGAAGAGATGAGTGTGTGTAGTGTAGTGTGGTGCTGGCTTTAGTCTGCATTTGTAGAAAGACACCAAGGAGACCGCTAGACTTAACGTCCCCATCTGACGGAAAAATCACTATCAACAGTGGCATATGCCTCCACTGGAGAGAGGTTTGGTATATTGAGTGCACAGACTACTGAATAGGAGCTATACAACACCCTCTCCTAAATCAAGCCCTAGGGGTCAGATGTAAAAACCCGCCACTATACCGGGAATTAAACCGGGAATAAAACCGGGAATAGAAATATATTAGAGCATCTAAGTAAAACATTCTTTTTAAAATGAAAATTCATGGAATTTAGACCAGTGTTCTCATCCTTATTAGCAAATGCCTCTCTAAAAATATATATTGTTCATGGAATTATCAGTGATTGTTTAATAATTTGAAGTTTTGCATGTCAGAGAGAGAGAGAGAACTGTTTATGTACAGAGCTGTGTTTCATACAACTTTCACACTGATGTTATTAGGAAATACATAAATATACTAGCTTAAAAGGTCCGGCATCGCCCGGGTTTTTATTTCGTAATTTGAAATTATCTTAAGAAGGGATTTTCTAATTTTAAATTATAGGTCATTATATAGGTATTTAGAATTTGAAATAGGAAGAACGATTTATCACACTCACACTCTTCCCTCAGAAAACGCTTGATATAGCTTTTTACGGCTCATAGAGGATGTAGAGTTTTGCATCCCATCGCTTCTACACACCAAGCCTGGTGGGTGTTCAAATGAGAAGAAACAGAAATTCCGGTAACATAAAATTGTATTGTCTTTGCGGAATATTTTATTTCTTACTCTCATGTTACCATAAAACCGTTTTGGGGATGAAATTAAACAGAAATGCAATATCACTTTCATACTTCTCTTCCCAAAACATAGGCCTATTACCACATCTCGTATTGTTTTCGTTATGTCCAGGGTAGAGAAAGTTATGTGATTCCATTATTTTAGTGGATTTCATTCTTTAATATTTATTTATAACATGAATTATAATGATTGTTTCTCTTATTTGTCAAACTCCCATTTCATTTATTTCCAAACCCATCTGAGATCACTGGCAACAGTACACTGTTGTCATGTGAACAGTGATTTGGATTTGATAATTCTGTGTAAGAAGGGATTAAGTGTTATCAAAAAATCTGATTTTTGGCATTTAAAATAAAAATTTTGCAAAATCCTTTCTTAGTGAGCACTTACATTATGAAAGGAAGGTACTGTCAAAATTCCAAGTGTCTACCTGTTATAGTTCAGGCTCTACGTTGATTCTCTGTCAGTCAGTCAGGACAAAGCCTCATAGCGTATATATATGTTAATACTACTAGTCTTCTATTTCTTAAGAATATTTTCTAGTATTATTAGTTATGACTTCAAGGCCCTAGATTATTAGTAAACTTTTTGACAGACTGCATAATGTTAGATGTATTTGCACTAATAAGCTATTCTCAAACCCATGTGATACAGATTTCGTGAACCTAAAATTGCGGAAAATTAATAATTGTGATTTAGTTAGACTGTGAGAAGTCTACATTTGCCTTCAGAGGAATTTTATCACAAAAAGATTTTAGAATTTGAGGCCATAGTTTAGCACAAGGACTTTGCCAAACTCTGTCTTGATACAAAGGTAAGTTCAAATGGAAACGATGAGATGTGGGCCAAGCCAATCAGCTGATCTCCATCAAACAAGTTTACTCTATTTTTACTTCCAATGGGCATTTCGTGATCACATTTTTAGGGGCTCATTAAACAATAAAATGTGGGCAGCGGTGAAAGTTACACGCCACAAACTTCTTAGAGTAAGCGTCCGCATTGTGTGAGGCTCTTTCAAATCGTAGTTTGTTGACAAGATGACTAGGGTTCGGATTTCAGTGACTTAAAAAATGGCCCGAGACCTTAAAGTTATCATCAGTTAAATATATATATATATATATATATATATATATATATACATCCTGACTGATTGACTGACTGACAGGAATCAACGTAGAGCCTAAACTATAACAGATAGAGACTTGGAATTTTGACAGTACCTTCGTTTCATAATGTAGGTACTCACTAAGAAAGGATTTTGAAAAATTCTGATTTTAAATGCCAAAAATCAAATGTTTTTGAGAATACTTAATCCCTTTTTACACAGAATTATCGAATCCAAATAACATTTGACATTAAAACATATTGTTGCCAGTGGGTTTCAGATGGGTTTGGAATTAAATTAAATGGAAGTTTGACAATTACAGCTGGCATTGGCTATTTTTGTCATGCCTTGGAAATAAAACTTTCGCGATCGCTTGAATGTTGTAAGCCCTAATATGGTCAAACATTCTTTTATTTGGATGAAACTCACTATACAGGGGTTTTCTGGGCCAAGGAACTCGAATCTGAGATCGCTTTTGCCAGGCGACGCTATCTAATCGTGGTAAGTAGTCCACGTGGATTAGGTGTTAATAAATATAATGTTTTAACTATTATGCTCTTAATTTTTAATTTTTGAAATAATTATCGCGGGCGAAGCCGCGGGCACACGCTAGTAACTCATATAACTTAGATTTTCATCCCTTTAAAATAGGTTTATCTGTTGGTACTTACTACTATCATAACTTATTTTTCATTATTATAAATATTTCTATACCAATTGAGTTATGCCTTTACTCTGGCTTTAGTCTTTTCTCTTAGTAGGCCTACTATTTCACAATATTTTGTCTATTTAGTTTTAAGGTAATTCTAGATTAAGATTAGGCCTATATTTCAATAATATAAGCATTGAACTGCCCCCGAGCACGAGCTAGAATATATAACTTATATATATTCAAGCTTGAAATCACATTTTCTGGCTAGACTTTTTGAAGTAAAACTTCTTTAGTGGCGGTAGAGGATTAATCGGGAAAATCAGTCACACTAAAACCGTCACGAAATCAGTCACAATCAGTCACACTAAAAACGTCTTGTTTCGGTGCGGACTGCACAGAAAATAATCAACTCAATGATTAGCAGTAATCAAAGGACATTTTTCAGACCTTACTTCCTCAATGGCAATAGACAATTCCTAAGCAATCTAAAGGTGTATTATCTATTTTATGGAACCCGGAGGTTCATTACCGCGCAAATCCAAAATTAAAAATCCAAAATTAAAAAATACAAATTTCCAAAATTAAAAAAAACAAAATTAAAAATTAAAAAATACAAATTTTCAAAAATTAAAGAAACAAAATTAAAAATTAAAACATCCAAAAATCCAAAATTAAAAAATCGAAAATACCAAAATTGAAAAAATCGAAAAATCCAAAATTAAAAAAACTAAAATACAAAATTAAAAAATCCAAAAAATAAAAAATTCAAAGAATCAAAATTTTAAAAAATCCAAAATTAAAAAATTCAAAGATCCAAAATTTAAAAATCCAAAATTTAAAAAATTAAAAATCCAAAATTAAAAAAACTAAAATACAAAATTAAAAAATCCAAAAAATTAAAAATTCAAAGAATCAAAATTTTAAAAGATCCAAAATTAAAAAATTCAAAGATCCAAAATTAAAAAATCCAAAATTAAAAAAATAAAAATCCAAAATTAAAAAAATACAAATTTCCAAAATTTAAAAACAAAATTAAAAATTATAACATCAAAAAATCAAGAATTTAAAAATCCAAAAATAAAAAAATTGAAAAAAAGAAATAAATAAAGTTTTACTTCTGTCGCGTGGCGTTCCACGCACTCTTTTTTTTTAAATTACGTAAAGAAGCCACATTTGTCTGCTTGAGAATGACAGGCCGACTTAATTTATCTGAGAATTCCTGTCCCAGTGTAACTTCGTGATAATATGTTGTATGTCCTTCAAACCAACAAAGCTCATAAAAATTAGATTGGAATTAAAGCTCATAAATTATGGCATGAGTTTATGTTATTGCTGACTTTTCCCAAATTTTCAAAATAAATCTGTCAGTCTTTGAACAAACCAGCCACATATATATATATATGACACAACATTCCATTCATATAAAGGAATAAATCAGTCAAAGAGTTTTTAACCTTCTGTTATTAAGTGCCAGAACGGTACTTTATGAGATAGTGGGAAAATGTCTGTCCGTGTGTCTGTAAGCGCGATAACTCAAATAAGCTTTATCGGATTTTCATGAAACTTGGTATACGCATTTATAATGTCCATGGGAAGATGCCTATTGATTTTGAACCAAATCGGTTGACCGGTACATGTTGAATGAGGAAATGAATTTGTATAATATTTGAACATTTATTTCTCACTCACATTACAATAAAAATGAAAATTTCTGTACATAAATAAATAAAATAATCTTTACACTTGTGTTTTCTTGAATGATCTGTGAACAATATGCAAATAGCTCAAATTAAATATAAATACATGAGCTTAGTTATGATTTCTTGAACTTGAATCTTTATAAAATAAGTATTACTCTTTGACTAAATGAAATCTTCAATTAAATGAGTTTTACAGCTTACCAAAACCAACGGCCTGAGTCTGCAGGCTCTGCAAGAATGTAAAATTATACCTTTTCTTCCTTTGACATAAATGGTGAGTCAATTATATACAGAACAAAGATATTACACTGATTCTATTTACAAAAGTATGTACAACACTATTTACAGGATTGAACGTGATACAATTCAAATATTGCTGTTTGCAAGATTCCAAGATGAGTTTAAGCTTCTTTCATTTGTCAATAACAAAAAAAAGCATGTATAATGTAAGAAACTAAGTTTCTTTACCTTTAGTGTTTCATGTTTAGGCAGAAAACGCCCACCATAATGGCGTCGAATGGAGTAGAAGAGTTGATTATGCAATCGGCCTGGAAGTCTTGAACAATGACTGCATCTCAGCATGAAGTCCTGTAGTGATATTTTATCCTGTAGTGATATTTTAAGGTTGTAGTATATAGACAGAAACGTAACTAGCAATTTCCGTCAGCTTCAAGTGATGACTTCATCCGACTTGGATGGCGATGCAGAGTAGAATGAATATACAGAAAAGTGTACATGTGCCACTTGAGGCAATGTAGCAATGGCTGACGTGTCCATCCCCTCCCAGCATGCAACACGGAAACTGCGCATGCTCGGCAGCAGAGAACGAAAAAGATCACAGAACTTGAAACAAAAGCAAAGAATATAAGAAACACTAAACAAAAAACAAAACCTTAAATACTGTTGAGACGGTATTTAACATACTGGGGGGGGGGGAGGACAAGAAGGCCATTACTTCACAGGAAGTATACAAAGTTGTTTTATAGACCGTACAAAAACACCATTCGAGGAGAGGACTGAAACTGTTCTTACTAAACCATCAGCTCCAGAATGCAGTTTAATAATACGTGCCAATTTCCAATTCAGAGGTGGTGATTGCATGTCTTTTATTACCACTAATTGTCCTTCTTCGAAATTAGGCTTTTCCATTTTCCACTTTGATCTTGCTTGTAAAGTGTTTAAGTATTCTTGGGACCAACGCTTCCAAAAACATTGACGCTGCTTTTGAATTAATTCCCAACATGATAATCTAGAGTCTGGAAGTTGCTCAAGAGAATGTTCAGGTAAGGCATTTAATGGTTGACCAATTAAGAAATGTCCTGGAGTCAAAGGCATTAAGTCTTCAGGATTTTCAGACATAGGCGAAATTGGTCTAGAGTTTAATATAGCTTCTATTTGAGATAGCAGTGTGTAGCATTGCTCAAATGTATAGACAGTGTTTTTCATAGTTTTATATAAATGGGCTTTAATTGACCTAATTGATCTTTCCCAGAGTCCACCAAAATGGCTAGCATATGGCGGATTAAAATGCCACTTGATTTGGTTAGATAAAGCATAATCTGATATTTTCTTCTTGGTGTTTTCCTCACAAAGAACCTTGTAGAGAGTCTGTATTTCTCTGTTTGCTCCAACGAAGTTCGATCCATTATCCGAATATATATGCTGAGGGACCCCTCGTCGAGCCACAAATCGATTCAATGTTGAAAGAAATGCATCAGTTGATGCTGATGATACTAGTTCTAAATGTATGCACTTTGTTACCATACAAATAAAAACTGCTATATAAGCCTTTATCTTGACTTTAGACCTAGGCAGACCAGTTTTCAACATAATTGGTCCTGCATAGTCTATACCCACTGAAGAAAATACTCTGTTGTGTGTTACTCGGGCCACTGGTAAAGATCCCATGAGTTGTGTTCCCATTCTTGGTGAGAAGCGATGACAAACAATACAATTTCGTATCGCAGTTTTTACTGTTCTCAGTCCATTTATAGGCCAAAATTTTTGTCTTAAGGCATACAGCAATGCTTGAGGGCCTAAATGAAGATACTTGAAGTGATAATGTCTAATAATTAAATTAGTTACATGATGTTTTGCAGGCAGTATTATAGGGTGTTTGGCATCAAAACTTAACTCAGATTTCTGAAGTCGTCCCCCAACTCGTAGGAGCCTATTTTCGTCCAAGAAAGGGTGGAGCAAAGCGATAGAGCTACGCTTATTAACTTCAGATTTAGCATCAATTTGTTTTATTTCATCGGGAAAAGATTGTTGCTGTAATTGTCTTACGATATAAACTTGTGCAGAGTCCATGTCTTCTGGCAATAATGTAGAACTTTTTACAGTCCGTTTGTTGCTACGTAGAAATTTGAAACACCAAGCTATCACTCTTAACAGTTTGAAAAATGTAGAGTACTTGTGCAGAATATCAAACGAACTTGTTGTAGCTACCAATGCTTTGGCAATCGGCTTAGATTCTGGCAATTTAATAGAAGTGCCAGCTGGGATTTTTGGCCACTCTTCACGTGATTGGTACAAAAAGTCAGGTCCGTTCCACCATATTGAGGATTTGATTAATTGAGTGGGATAGGCACCACGACTTAACAAATCCGCTGGATTGAGATCTGACGGCACATAATTCCATACTGAAATTTCTGTATTAGACTGTATTTTGCTAACTCTGTTTGCAACAAATGTAGTCCAATGATGTGATGGTTGAGCTATCCATTGCAGAACTATCAATGAATCACTCCAACAATATATTTGATAATTAGTCAAGTCCATAGAAATTTTTATCTTACTATAGAGTTCACTAGCAAGGAGTGCTGAACACAATTCTAGACGAGGAGTTGATTGTTTCTTCAAAGGGGCTACTCGAGATTTACTTGTTAGAAGTTTAACCTTTGTATTGTTACCCATAGATGTACGTACATAAGCAACCGCACCGTACGCCAATTCACTGGAGTCACAAAATATGTGCAATTGTAGATTCGGTTGTAAATAGTCAGCTAACACATAACGAGGAATACGAACATCACCAAGTACATGAAGACTAGTGTACAGTTTATTCCAACCATGTTGTAAGTCTACAGGAACTAGCTCATCCCATCCTGAATGAATCTTCCATAACTCCTGCATTATAAGTTTTGCTTTCACTATTACAGGCGATAACAAACCTAAAGGGTCGTATATTTTAGCAATATCTGACAATATATGCCTCTTAGTAAATCTGGTAGGTGACTGCCTCACCTCGTATAATAGTTTATCAGTACGAGGATTCCAATGTAATCCCAGCGTTTTTACAGTGTCGTCTTCTTGTAGTTTAAGAAGCGTTTGAGTTGAACGTTGCTGTTCCGGTACCGTATTCAGTACTTCTTCTGAATTAGTGCACCACTGTGTTATGTTAAAACCTCCAGCAGAAAGTATATTAGTGATGTTAATACGTAAAGATATAGCATCGTTTATACAGGATGTTCCTGAAATCAAATCATCTATGTAAAAATCTTCTTGTATGGCTTTAGCTGCTTCAGAAAAATCTTGTGCTTCATCTACAGCTACTTGTTGCAATGTTTTTGTGGCTAAATAAGAAGAAGGAGTTAAGCCATAAGTAACTGTCTTTAAGCGAAAAATTTGCACTGGTTTATCCCTCTCAGTACGCCAAAATATCCTCATGAAATCTCTTTGATTTGATTCCACAAGCACCATTCGATACATTTTTTCTATATCTGCTGTTAACACATAACGGTGGCATCTGAACCGTAACAATATAGAATATAAATCTTGCTGCACAACTGGACCAGTCAAGAGATTTTGATTTAGAGAATTACCTGATGAGGTTTTCGCTGAACCATCAAACACTACCCTTAATTTTGTAGTTTTACTGTCTGGTTTTAATACAGGGTGGTGTGGCAGATAAAATGCTTCAGGACCATCTTTCTCAAAGTCACATGTTACCTTTTCCATATGATCCATCTTCAGATAAGTGTCCATGAATTCAGTGTATTGTTGCAATAGAGAAGCATCCTTATGTAATTTATTTTCCATAGCATAAAATCTACGAAGAGCTTGAAGGCGAGATGCACCAAGGGGGGTAGAGCCCTCTCGGAATGGCATAGTAACTATATATCTTCCTCTTTGGTCACGACGTGTAGTTTCTGAAAACAATTGCTCACATTGTTTCTCCTCCTGTGTCCTTTCATTAAATTGTAATTCCTCTAACTTCCAAAATTTTTCTAATTGATTATATGTTTGTTGTGATATGCTTAAATTACAATTCAAATGTGTCATGTCATCTTCTATAAACGTGGATCCAATGACAATCCAACCAAGTTTTGTTTCTTGCAATTTCAAAGATGCGTAATTATTACATCCCATGTCAATTTTATGACCCTGTATAATGTCCCAACAAACATCGGCTCCCAGCAAAATATCAATATCACCAGGCTGATCAAAACAGTTGTCTGATAATTGAATGTTTGAAGGAATATGCAGATTAGTACAGTCTATTTCCATAGACGGCACTGGTGAAGTGGTTATTTTATTCAACACTAAGCATGTTAGTTTCACTTGAAAGTTAGTGTCGAATTTGCTTTTTATAGATATCTGAGTAGTCTTAATTGCATCGCTTACTTGTGAATTTATACCAGATATCGTTATAGTTGTATTTCTACATTTCAGTTTTAGCTTATCACATAACTTATCTGTTATGAGCGTGTGCGTAGAACCGCAATCAATTATGCCTCTACATTGAGTATATTTCTCATCTGACCCAGCTACCAACAAGCTAACTGTAGATAGAATAGCTTGCTGCGAACACGGCGTCACCGTGGAACTGGCGAGAGTTTGTGGATTACACACTAAAGAGTTTTTAGAGTCACTTTTTAAATTTTGAGTTTGTGGATCCCGCTCTGAGTCACCTTTTGCAAAACTTTTGTTGCAAGATTTAGAGTTTTTAGACTGTAACCCTACTTTTCGCACTGAATTATTATTACTGTCTGAGTGCAAAAGTGTATTGTGTGATTTAGAACAAATGCGACACTTAGATCTTGTGCACTTGCTTGTAAAATGGTTTGCACGCAAACAATTGAAACAAAGTTTTTTGTCTTTTACATGTTCATGGCGTTTTGCAATATCTGCTTCTTTAAATTTAGAACAGTATTGTAAGAAATGATCCATGTTACAGAACGAACACTTGACCACTCCACGACTAAGGCATATTTTAGATATAGCTGGTCGACTAGAATATGTAACCTTTTTACTATGTTCTAGGCCTAGCTTATTTTGTTTTAAAACATTTTCTCCCTCCTTAGCTATAGCATCTAGTGTTTGACATCTTTGTTCCAAGAATAAACATAACTGTTTAAATGTTGGTGGTACAGTAGATGGAGATGTTAATTCCCAATCTCTAAAAGTCACTGCGTCCAATTTTGAGATTACCATGTGGACCAATAACGCATCCCATGAATCAACTGGTTGTCCAAGGCCTTTTAATGTTCTAGTTTGCCGTTGAAAATGGTCTACTAAGTGTCTTATAGAGATTGCAGATTCTTTACGTATTTTCTCATATTCAAAAAGTGAAGCGACTAGCTGTGAGACAAGTAATTTTTTGTTCTCATATCTATCGTTTAGCATTTGCCATGCTATGCTGTAATTTTCATTCGTTAGTGACAGTGAGTCGATAAGCTTTGCCGCTGAACCAGTGACAGATAACCTGAGATAGTGAAATTTTTGAACAAGTGGTAGTGTCTCTTCTAAATGTACTAAAGAAGAAAATATTTCTTTGAATGGGATCCAGTCTTCGTACTTGCCCGAAAATACTGGTAACTCTAATTTAGGTAAACTAGCACGATCACTTCTAGCAACAGGAGTTGTGGTTTGAGACACGCGAGCCGGGGCATTAACCTCCTCAAAGTTTCTTATTAACCTTCTAGCGAAAGAGACCGCTGCATAGTATTTTGTTTCGAACTCCAGCCTCTCTGATTCACAATCAGGGTCTGCATTAAAATGTTCTAATTTAGATTGCAATTCATCAAATTCCTTGTAATATAGTTGTGCATGTTCCAATCTTTGTGTTACATCATCTATACTAGCCTGGGAAAGATCACTAGACTCAATGAACTGTTTAAATCTTGTTAACTTTGCCTTCACTTGAGCCCTTTTTTGTTTAATTTGCTTTACTTGAGATGCTATGTTCGCAATCGCTTGTAGTGTAAGAGATTGTGTAACTGTTTCTGGATCTGTAACTTGCTTACCACCAGGATTAATAGCTTTATCTGCATCAGACATTTTCAGCTTGTAATGATACACTGCTTTGTTGACGAAGAGGAAACAATTCTGATTATGACTCACCTCAGTGTTAATGTGACCAACCTTACTATCAGCGTTCAATGGTCCCAAGAATGATTTATGTGGTGGCACGTAGGGCTGCGTTTGTTGTCTTCTTGCGACCTTGACAGGAGCTGATGTAAGCTGAGATGACCCATATTTTTCAGAGTTGCATGTTGGGATGGACAGCTGACTGACTGTTGTCCCAGGCCATTCTCTGATTGCATGTTCCTCTCCTCTCCATACACATTTACAGCAGTACAGTATTACATGAAATACAAAAATATAGACCAGCATTAGTACACGAAGTAAAAATCTCGGTGGGACCTCCAAAAAATGTTGAATGAGGAAATGAATTTGTATAATATTTGAACATTTATTTCTCACTCACATTACAATAAAAATGAAAATTTCTGTACATAAATAAATAAAATAATCTTTACACTTGTGTTTTCTTGAATGATCTGTGAACAATATGCAAATAGCTCAAATTAAATATAAATACATGAGCTTAGTTATGATTTCTTGAACTTGAATCTTTATAAAATAAGTATTACTCTTTGACTAAATGAAATCTTCAATTAAATGAGTTTTACAGCTTACCAAAACCAACGGCCTGAGTCTGCAGGCTCTGCAAGAATGTAAAATTATACCTTTTCTTCCTTTGACATAAATGGTGAGTCAATTATATACAGAACAAAGATATTACACTGATTCTATTTACAAAAGTATGTACAACACTATTTACAGGATTGAACGTGATACAATTCAAATATTGCTGTTTGCAAGATTCCAAGATGAGTTTAAGCTTCTTTCATTTGTCAATAACAAAAAAAAGCATGTATAATGTAAGAAACTAAGTTTCTTTACCTTTAGTGTTTCATGTTTAGGCAGAAAACGCCCACCATAATGGCGTCGAATGGAGTAGAAGAGTTGATTATGCAATCGGCCTGGAAGTCTTGAACAATGACTGCATCTCAGCATGAAGTCCTGTAGTGATATTTTATCCTGTAGTGATATTTTAAGGTTGTAGTATATAGACAGAAACGTAACTAGCAATTTCCGTCAGCTTCAAGTGATGACTTCATCCGACTTGGATGGCGATGCAGAGTAGAATGAATATACAGAAAAGTGTACATGTGCCACTTGAGGCAATGTAGCAATGGCTGACGTGTCCATCCCCTCCCAGCATGCAACACGGAAACTGCGCATGCTCGGCAGCAGAGAACGAAAAAGATCACAGAACTTGAAACAAAAGCAAAGAATATAAGAAACACTAAACAAAAAACAAAACCTTAAATACTGTTGAGACGGTATTTAACAGTACAGGAGTAATGTTCAATTTAGTGCATATTTTATGGTAATATACTATAAAGAATTTATGAAATGCAAACCAGTTCTCATGACAACATATTGTTTTACAGTGTTCATATACAGCTTTGGAAGTTGTAATACTGTGAGCTTTGACAAATAACAGTACCGACATATTCCTTCATATAATCTTATCAAACTAGACCTTGTTCTTCCATAAGCCCTGCTTAATGAATCGATCTGGAGCTTAACTCGGAAATCGATAACAAAAATAACTTTGCATTCTCGCACTTTGTTACATCAGTTGACCTGATTTCATTTCTTCACAGTTTGGCCGAGTCGAAATTTCTATAAAGTACTGAGCTTTCGGTCACCAGCTGTGAGTGCATCCTCTGCTATTGGCGACATCACCAACTGATTTAATATATGAAGGATCTAAGTACAAAAATCATGATTTTTCAGCTGATAATTTTAAATGGATCTATGTACCGAGACCTGTGCATTTCAGAAGGGTCCAAGGTCCAGGTGAAGCCACGTTAGTAGCAATAAATTCCAAGATATAGCGCTGGGTCTATCTCTGTGGGTGTATCTCTTGTTTTCTACACAATCTCTATATATATAAAAGGCTTTGTCCTGACTGACTGACAGGAATCAACGTACAGCCTAAACTATAACAGGTAGAGACTTGGAATTTTGACAGTACCTTCGTTTCATAATGTAGGTGCTCACTAAGAAAGGATTTTGAAAAATTCTGATTCTAAATGCCAAAAATTAAATGTTTTTGAAAATACTTAACCCCTTTTTGCACAGATTTATTAAAACAAATTCTCAGAACGTATTGTTACCAGTGGTATCAGGTGGGCTTGGATTAAATTAAATGGATGTTTGACAAATTAGAGAAGGTATCATTATAATTCATATTATCTATATTAATAAAAGGAATTGTCCTCGATGTCCAGCGAAATCTACTGAACGCAGAGATCTGAAATTTTAAACATAGGTGGGCTGAAGGGTCGGAAAATGCACCTCGAAGCCGGAATTTTAATTTTAGTTTTCGTTCGTGAGTTATGAGTGAAAAACGGGTAAAAAACGTGCATTTTTTGCGTTTTCAAAACATAAGTTTTCAGTTATACATTTCAATGTCAAATCAATTACAGTTGGCTTTGGCTATTTTTGTCATATCTTGAAAATAAAACTTTCGCGATCGCTTGATTGTTGTAAACCCTAAATATGGTCAAACGTTGTTTTATTTGGACGAATCTCACTAGACAGAGGTTTTCTGGGCCAAGAAACTCGAATCTGAGGACGCTTTTACCAGACGATGCTATCTAATCGTGGTATGTAGTCCACGTGATTTAGGTGTTAATAAATATAATGATATAACATTACTATTATGCTCTTAATTTTTAATTTTTGAAATAATTATCGCGGGCGAAGCCGCGGGCACATGCTAGTCACTTATATAAGTAAACGCTTCATAATTATATACAATAGAGTTGAATTTAGCGAGACAAGCACCAGTCATGACAGCCATAACCGTATACCTTAGTCACTGTGATGTGACTCCCTTGAAGAGTGGCTTTCTTCAAATAACAATATGTTGATAGTAGACTCGACCAGACTACTGCGCATCTACCTGATCTTTGGCCGCGGTGCACACGGCAAATTAAACGATACTGTATCAGGTTTTCCCCTCTTCTCCTTTCTCTTCATCCAGGAGAAAATCTATAAATTAAAATTTGAAAACAACCTTCCCCTTTCATCCAATATTATATTACTAAAACTATCCCCTCTGTTATCTGCATATAATTTGAACCTCTAAATGGCTGTTTAAGGATCAAAATGTTGAGAATCAGACCCAGACATAATATAAATAGTGTGCTTGGAAATTAAAGATGAGAATTGTTTGTCTTGAATGCGATCTTACATATGAAATATGTTTACAGTTTTTCATAATTATTTTCTTCATTAAGACGCCAATCAAAGTAGTTGTAAATATGTAAAAAACTTGATTCTATTTCAAATAGTCCACCCCGGTGGCGTGGGGGATGCGTTCGCTCCTCTCACGCAGCGGGCCCGTGTTCGAATCCTGGTCGGGACAAGTTACCTAGGTGGGGTTATTTCCGGGGTTTTCCCTCACCTGTGAGACAAATGTCGGGTAACTTTAGGCCCTTGTGGTCCTCAGATATCACCTGGTCGTCATTATCATCTTCATCCCATCCTCGCCTTGTTTGGAGTGCGTGTGTGTGTGTGAATGGTGTGCCTCGTCCTATGTGATCGTGTTGTCTCGGAGGTGGCCCCGGCATTGGGCTGATCACTCATCCGGGGAGGCCCTCCATGTCCTTGTCTGGTCAAAAAAGTATGTCTGTGATCCATAGCAGGGCGGCTTGGGTAGCTTATATCCTAAAAGGGAGAGGCAAAACTAAGATAAAGAAAGAAAGAAAAAGAAGAATAAATGTAATTAAATAGAAATACTTTATATAATATTCAATTGAGTTACCTGGGGTAAAAATCTGTGAAAACTCGATTAATAAAACATTCCCAAAAACCCTAAAACTATGAATCTGAATGCTTGCAATAACGATTTAGAACCGGAAATGTATTTTTAATGGAGAACAACGAAAGGTAAATTTAGAAAAGAACGGAAATAGCTAATTTCAAGACATTATTATAAATTACATGTGCTTAAGATTTAGCTCCCAAAACATAAAAATCCCTATGCGACTGCATCGTGCCACTCTAATGTAAAGCACTCCATGCTCCCTTAAAGTTCGGTACGGATGAGCTTTAATCCCCCAAAGCTCTCATCACCTCCTTGTGATAGTCTCTGGTATTTCTCCCTCGGTTAGTGACTATTGCTGCTCAAATCGTGTCATATCCATTCTGACTCATAACTAAATTACCATCGCCTCTATTCGTATGACCGTACATCACAATGCTGTGTCCTTATACTAGAAATGCCACTCTCTCCTGTGATGTACCTAAAGGAAAAATCTGGTGTGAAACTTACATAGCTTTGTCTGCCCAAATAATTAGTATAATATATTTTCTATGGAATTCTTTTCGTGTAAATTGTTTGTAAAAGTGAAGAGAATGTCGTTAGCACATCGCATCCCCGAAGGATACACAACCCAAATAAAATCTGATTAATGCACTCACGTAACTTTCTTTACTTTAAGCGTGGCCAAAAATACATCTTTCTCATTTCCCATTCTGATATAGAATGAGAGGCCATATTGCAAAGAGCACGTATTCATAGTGGGTGGCTTATAACTACCCTTCAGAGAACGTTTTTGAAAAAATGTTTCAAGTAAAAGTTTTAGCTCTTGGTATAAGACCCCCATATAAAACACTTAAAGAAAATCGTCAGAGCCGTTTTCGAGAAAATCGAGAAAACCATAATTTTGTTAATGTAAAGTCCCCTTCAAAATAAGAGAAAGTTGTCGCCAATCTTCGTGCCACACCCTCAGAAGCTAACTAAGAGAAATATAAAATTTTGTTTTCGTACGATCTTCCGTTCTGGATCTAGGCTGTTCACACAAAATGTTTCTGAAAATAGTATTTTTGTATTCAGGGAACCTCAAAACGAGTATTTATGTTGAAAACTCAACTTCGAATTTGGGGGTGGAAAACAATAGTTCCTCTATCTTTAGTACCTACAGTGTTGCCATGACTAAGTCCTTCTTACACACACGCATACATGAAGTGCGTAACGCATCTCGTGTTTATATCTTCTCCAGACAAATGAGACTTGGGTATGGAATTTGTTCACAAGGAATAAATATTTGATTAACGTAATCAAGACAATACATAGACCTTTCTTCTTTGCGGTTTGGTAATGGGTCATTCCATATTAAATCAACAAAAGGGCTTTGACTCACCATTTTTTATTTTGATGAAATTTGGTACGTGATATGTACCACCCCAAACCCAACAAATCTTTTTATACCTCTAAGAAATTTTACTCTTGAGTTATAGGCATTTGTTTAGTACACGAAGAAACAAAAAATGTAATTTCATATTTATTTTCTGAAAGCCGTAGAATTTCTATTTGAATCGGTAGGATGGTCAGATAGAACTCATTGGAAAGCTTAAAGAATGGACTTTCATTTGTGCATACTAAATTAGATTTAAGTTAAGTCTAAACAGAGGTTTTTGGGGCTCTAATCTTCGTTCACGAACTGTTGTTTTGCGTAATTTTAGGCATAAAAAAAAAAAAAAAATGAAGGACTTGGAGTAACAGGCCAATTTTTTTTTCCTATTACACTTATGTATGAGGAGTATGTATAGGGAAAAAACTGAGCTGTTACTGGTGGTCCTTCACCCAGAAAAAAATAAAGCAAATTGACCACTACTGAAAGTAGGCTAAGCAGATACGATAATTACCACACAATTTACTTTCAATTTACATAAAATACAATAGTATATTGCGATACAAATGCCGTAAGTGGTACATACGGATCGAGGAAAGAGATCCGTTATGCGCTTACGGCACGAGTATTGCATGCTATTTTTTGCACGATGATTATTTATATCAATTTACTTATATTAATTGAGATACTAGCTGAAAATATTATGTATGTACACTATTGAAGATGGATGTTATTTTTCATAAAATGATTCGCATGTGTTTGTTGTTATGGGAACCGAATATTTGTCCTGTTAAAGTCGCCACAAACTGGGGGGCCTTGGTTCCGGTCTTCCATAAAGGCTTGTATTATGATGATTTTACTTACGGCAATTGTGCTTTTTGTAATTTTTACCGGACGGAGATTTCTTTTGTTTTCATAGCAACCAGATTGCGTGCGGGAATGTGAAGTTATGATCCACGGCAACAATATTCGTAAGTACCACTAATTAGTTACGTCGTGCAAAAAACATTTATTTACAAATGAGAATTTTCCTCTGTTATGAAAATTTCTGATTTTTGTGATATTTTGTAGCAAATTTCCTCGTTTGATTTCTTTTTAAGCTACTTTGATGGCAATTTCAAGCACTGTATTTTCTACTTATTTAGAAACCATTCTTATCCTGGTTTATTAGATGAGGAACAATTGCACAACAGTTCCTCCGGCTCTGGGATTCCTTCGGCCAAGACGTGGTTCAATAAAAAGTTCTTCGAATCACTTATATATCAACTGATTTTTTCCTTGACCTGTTTATTTATGTGTTATGTTGCCCTATTGTATTATATGTGTGTGTATTTTAATATATCGTTGTTACATATTAAGATGCTTCGTCATTATGGCAGCCTCCCTAAGTAAATGACTGACTGACTGACTGACTTGGTCCTGGGGCATAGGTCCTCCAAGTGGAGATTTCATTACGTATACTAATTTTGTTACGCTTATTTTCCGAGAGACAGGTGGTAAGCCCATCGCCTCTCAACCCCTCTCCGGAAACTAAGGTATTACGTGGACGTGAAAGGGCCGAGGAATTTTGTCCAGAGGCTTTACCCTATGTAAGTATTAGTAACAATAACAAGCAATTTGTTAAACAGCTGAAAGTTTTGTTCTAAGTTATGTTGAATAATGTGTTTGTAACTTGGTTTATTTTCTTTTGTAAACAGCGTGCAGACTTGACGAAGGTTCACATACTTTTGATGTAAATATTGTTTGCGTTGTTTACTCTGAGGTCAGTGACGAGTGGGAAAAGCTAAGGTGACCTGATCACTTACTCAGCACGAACTGGCTTCACTTCTCATGACGTGCGTAATTATTCACTCATCTTCAGCCTCGGACTCCTTAATATCGAGAAGGAGTCCTTGAAAGTTAAAATCGAACGGTCGGAAAAAAATTAACATCACGACAATATTTTTTTAATTTAACGTCTTAACTGCAGAAGTCATATCGGCATGTTATTCACATGTACAGTCCGTCCAAAAACAATGGGCCGACTCTCTTTTCGTTAACTTAGTCAATTCTAGGCAGCAAAATAACATCTGATGGAAAAAGTAAACAAGAAATTATTAGTAGGCTTAGAATATATCAAGCAAAACTTGCTTTCAGTAAGAAAAATTAATTATTCACTTCCAATAATATTAGTTTAGAAATAAGGAAGAATTTGTTGAAAACATATGTATGGAGCATAATGTTGTATGGGTGTGAAACTTGGTCAATCCTGATATCAGAAAAAAAGAAGAATAGAAGCACTTGAAACAGAAAAATGCTGAAAATTAACTGGATCGATAAAATTACCAATGAGGAAGTTTATGAGAGAGCAAAAGCAGAGAAAGAAATAAGAAAAAGAAGAATAAAACTCATAGGGCATTTACAAAGGCACTAAAGTCTTTTAAAAATCATTATCGAAGGCAAGAATAGCAAAGGAAGAGCAAGACTACAGTACATGGAACAAATTAAGGATGACATGAACTGTAAAACGTATGAGGAATTAAAAAGGAAAGTAGAAAGAAGATCAGAATGGAGAATCGCTGCAAACCAATTGAAGACTAAAGAAGAAGAAGTCAATTCCGTGAGGTTTCTTCGTTGCAAGTGGGCAATCTGTAACTTCTTCCTTTGACCCCTTGTGTACCGAAGGTTGTGAGTTCGCTTCCCAGTAAAGTAACATTCTTCATTATATATTTTAAGACTTGAATGACATTCTTTTAGAAAGAAGATTATGCCTTTTAATAATACATTATATAACAAGCCTATAATTTCATATATTAAGACACGACTATGTTTATAAAACAAGCAACTTTTGTACGAATATCCTAATTAGTTAATTACCATTGTAGGCAACTTGCATGCGACTGATTATGTTCGATCAAAATTAAATGTTTAAATTTTGAGATTTTAGAATCATAAAAAAGAAAGAAATCGCATCATACTGTAGGGCACAACAATGTAGTGTTATGGGGTGTAAATAGCCCAGTGAGAAACGAACTTTCTCATGAAAAACTAAGCTAAAATATTATGTGGAAATCACATAACTTCCTCTGCCCAAATAAAAGTTAGCAGTATTCACATATCCTGCTTCGCTAATTATGCCATAACTACCTTATAGCCCCTTCTTGAATGTTGCGACTAAAAATGCAGGCTTTGGATAATAAAAAGAAGACGAAGAAGAAGAAAAAACAAGTGACTGCAAACGTTTATTGAACTTTCCGCCGTTAAGAATAATTTCCGAAATTTATCGAATAGGCCTACTTCCCTCAGATATTTCTTTACTGTAAGCATGGCCAACAATACATCTTTCTCACTCCATGTGCTTATATAGAATAAGAGGCCATGAATGTTCGCATATTGAATTCTTCACCAGGCAAAACAGAGTTTCTACAAACAGTGGGTAGCTTACAACAACCCTTCAGAGAATTATTTTCAAAAAAAAAGTTTCAAATAAAAGTTTTAGCTCTCAGTATAAGCAACACATGTGCAAAATTTGAAGGAAATCGTTAGAGGCGTTTTCGAAAAAATCGCGAAAAACGAAAATTTTATGTCAAGTCCCCTTAAAAATAAAGAGAAACTTGTCGCCAATCTTCGGCTCACCTCTTCAGAAGGTACCTGATCCAAATACGAAATTTTGTTTTCATTTGATTTTCCGTTTTGGAGCTAGCCTGTTCACAGACACCCACACAGACAGACACACAGACATGTTTCTAAAAATAGTACTTGACATTATAGTGACATGCAAGCGGTCCCGGGTTCAAAACTCGAGGTGGACGAAGCAGTGAATTATGAGTTTTTCTCGGGGATTCTCCAACACCCATCCTCGCTATTCCGTTTCCTCTCCTGTCCTGCTCCGTGGCTTGTGGTCATGTGGGTTGCTAGTGGTGTGCCAAAACTCTATGATCTTTCTCTAAGGGATCGGGGGACTTGTTCCGAGGGGGCTCGCGGTCCTTGAGCATGCCAATCATCCCATTACCAGGAGCTGTGGTCTACGTGCCTCTTCCCACATACAAACTGACTAGCTATACTCTATGTTACTGGTTATACGGTATGCCATATCCTTTCTGCTTACAAATTAAGAGTGAGTTAATTTCAGATGCATTATCTGCATTTTGAGAAACAGTTTGCAAATAATAATATGTTACTTCTGGTTTTAGTGTTGTTATCACTACCCTTGTGTCTGCTTTTCTTTTTTGTAAACATCTGCCCCGGAATATTATGTACCTTTCCCTTTGTTATTATGAAAGTATTGATTTATTTATGAAAATGGCCTACACTATGGTGCTACAACTGTAGTTGTTTACTTAAATGAAATGCTCTGATTGCTTTGGGACTACACTGTGCGCTTTTCTATTTGATTAACAATGAATCCTGGGAAATTAAGCACATGTATGTGACATCATCACACATGTTACAGAAGTCCAAGCCTAAATTCCCCGATTCCTTCACGTGCAAGTACTACCTTAGTTTCCTCTGTCTGGACTAAACCTTCTATAGGAAAATAAGCGCAACTAAATTAGAGGTCTACAGTGAGACCTCTACTCGGAATTGTCAGGATACAAGTATTACAGGTTGACGTGTGAGGCGTTTGAAGAAATTCATATTCTGGTGTGGCTTGTCTTCCACCCGGACGAAACCAGAGACTATTTGCATCTGTCAACAGTAAATCGTACGTTAGAAATTAGTAAAACCCGAATTCTGATTCGAACGGAATAAAAACGCCGTTTGTAATGACATGAAGGAACATTCATGCCAAATTGGAAGAAAATTGAGAGACGCTAATTAAGAGACAAAGAGACGGAATGCCGAATTGTCCAGTTGAAACAGGTCAATCTGTTAGCCCCTCAGAATTCAAACTTAGACTCTAAGAGCGAATTAGCTTTGTTCAAATCTAATGAAAGCAGTCGGTGTAAATCCGCTTAAGAAACACACTGACCATGACGAGATGAACATTTGTTAATGCAGGGGAAGACAATTCAGTTAAGTACCAATTGAGAAACTCCACCAATTCATCGCCAGAGCGTGTAATGGGCTTCGTTCATGCTTGCATGTTTTTCTTCGACGGGTAGAAGTTGGAAATACGCATAGCAATCCTAAGAATTAGAATTACAATAAAATTACAATAAAATCCTCTAGATTTTATTGTAATTCTAAATCTTTGATACAAAATAAATAGGCCTAAAAATTTTACCTTGACAATTTTAACCTGGGTATCAATGTATTATTTTATGTTAAAGAATAAATACTCGAGGGATTTAGGGCAAACTATCCAAGCATTCTTATTTTAAATGAGGCTATAAGGTGGGAAAAGTTTATCTAACTTTAATATAATAAAACCCTCATTGGACACAAAATGAAGTTTATTAATATGAAAGTA
Source organism: Ectobius pallidus (assembly GCA_964059195.1). Lineage (NCBI taxonomy): Eukaryota > Metazoa > Arthropoda > Insecta > Blattodea > Ectobiidae > Ectobius > Ectobius pallidus. The sequence goes on from CAXKWD010000362.1 coordinate 723,709, forward strand.
GTTGTGAAATATTAAAATCAAATATGTTTCTATGAACTTGTCAACTTCAGTGAACAATTTCAAATATCAAATCGTGGCCACTTCAAACCAACCTAGAAAATAAGTTAAAAAGTTTAATCTATACGTGATGACAACACAACGAAGTCAGCACTTCTGAAATATTATAGGCCTTTGCAATAAGATGGTAAACCTTATCCAGCCATAAGTTTACCGAATTAGTAGAAACGCGTTGTTCGACGTTCTTCCAATTTCGCACGAATGTCAATTTCAGTCATTAGAAATTACTTCTCTGTTAAGATTTGTATACGTATTTTAATTAAGTGCCAGTATGGTACTTTATGGTCCGCCGCCGTGGGTGAGTTGGTAGCGTGACTGCCAGCCACCTGGGCGGCCCGGGTTCGATTCCCGGCCGGGTCGGGGATTTTTCAGTAGTGAAGTAGTGAAAAGTGTGTGTCCTTAGGTTTAAGTAGGTAGGGGACTGGCGCACCCCGGTAACAAATCCGGGATCACCAGGGGTCGCTCGCGAACCTGAGGAATAACTTTAATGGTGCTTTATGAGATTGTGTGGGGGACGGGAAAATGTCTGTTTATGTATCTGTACGCGCGATAATTCAAATACGCGGATTTTAATTAAACTTGGTATACGTATTTATAATGTTGATGGAAAGAACCTATTGGACCAAATCGGTTCACCGGTACCGGAGTAAACCCCAATTTAGTGCCTATTGAATGGTAATATATAGAGAATTTAACAAATGCAAATCGGTTATCCTGACAACATGTTTTCACTGTTCATATATGGCTTTGGAATTTGCAATACGGTTAGCCATGAAATATCCTTTAGCATTTGATTATCAAATGTTTATTTTGTTGATCAAGTTGAATACTGTTTGTATACATATTACTGTGAATTAGCCTACGTAAATTAAGTTCCTCACATGTGTATTTTGTGAAATGTTGACATATTTTAAGAATGTCTTATATCAGTCTATACGAGTATGAATTAAGGTTAAGTATCAAACTTTACACCTTTGTTCTTTCGTAAGTTCTGCTTAATGAATCGATCTGCAGCTTAAACAAAAAGAACCTATTTTCTGTATATCATAATTGGAATTAATTTATCACTGACTAGCTTAAAAGACCCGGCGTCGCCCGGGTTTTGTATTTTGTAGTTGGAAATTAACTTATGAAGGACTTTCGATTTTTAAATTCTAGGTCCTTATATAGGTATTTATAATTTGAAATAGGAAGAACGACTTATTATACTCAAATATTCCCTCAGAAAACGCTTGATATAGTTTTTTATGGCTCTTCGAGGATGTAGAATTTTGCATCCCATCGCTTGCACAGCAAGCCTGGTAGGGGTTCAAATAAGAAGAAACAGAAATTCCTGTAACATAAAATTGTAATATCGAGGTGGAAAATTTTATTTCCCACTCTCATGTTACCATAAAACTGTTTTGGGGATGAAATTAAACAGAAAGCATTATCACTTTCATACTTCTCTCTCCAAAAACCTGCGATATAATATAATAATATACACATTACCATACCTAGTTTTGTTTTCTCTATGTCCAGGGTAGAGAAAGTTATGTAACTGCATTATTTTCGTGGATTTCATTCTGTAATATTTATTTATAACATGAATTATTTTGATAACTTCTCTTATTTGTCAAACTTGCATGTCATTTCTTTTTTCCAAACCCATCTGATACAATTGGCAACAATATATTCTGTGATTTGGAATTGATAATTCTGTGTAAAAAGGGATTAAGTATTCTCAAAAACGTTTAATTTTTGGCATTTAAAATCAATATTTTGCAAAATCCTTTCTTAGTGAGCACCTACCATTATGAAACAAAGGTACTGTCAAAATTCCAAGTCTCTACCTGTTATAGTTTAGGCAGTACGTTGATTTCTGTCATTCAGTCAGTCATTCATTCAGTCAGTCAGGACAAAGCCTGTTATATATATATAGAGATTAAACAAAAGCACACTTTGTTATGTCGGTTTACCCGATTTTATTCCGTTTTATAATGGACATTTTTTAAGTGAAACTTCTTTAGCCGCGTTAGGGGTGATTCGAGAGCTTGTGTAACGCTCAAAATCGTCACGAAATTAGTGAGGTGTGACGGAACGGACTGCACAGAAAACAATCACCTCAATTATTAGGCTTATCCAAAATTTTAAAAATCCAAAAATTAAAAACTAAAAAATCAAAACTCCAACATTAAAAAAATCTAAAAATCCAAAACTAAAAAATCGCAAATCCAAAATTTTAAATAAAAAAAATAAGAAATTCAAAGATCCAAAATTTAAAAAATCCAAAATTAAAAACCAAAATTCTAAAATTAAAAAAATTAGAGATCCAGAATTAAAAAGTCCAAAAATCCAAAATTTAAAAAATAAAAAATCCAAAATTAAGAAATCCAAATATCCAAAATTTAAAAATAAAAAATTAAATAATTAAAATCAAACAAATAAAAAATTCACAATTTAAAAAATTAAAAATCCTAAATTAAAATTTCTAAAATCCAAAACTTAAAATTCAAAAAATCCGAAATTCTAAAATTTAAAATATTAAAAGATAAAAAATGTAAAAATTAAAAAAAGTAAAAAGTTAAAAAACCCAATATTAAAAAGTCCAACAATCCAAAATTGAAAAAATCTAAAAATTAAAACAAGTTTCACTTCTGTCGCGTGGCGTTCGACGCACACTTGCTTTTAGACAAAGATCCACAGTTGGCAGAAGCACTAGTGTTCCAGTGTTATAGTTACATAATATCCCAGATCACGAGGGAATGCCAGAGGCGTAGACCTTTTAATTTGGCGAGGTTCAAATGTCGTGTTTACATCAGAGCACGAAGCTCTCACATGCAGAGCGTGTAAACATAGCTCATCGCATTGTGTTTGTCATCTCACGTGGAGCCAATACAAAATACTTTTTACGGTCACGAAATCAATTTCGCCTTATTTTCGGGTAGTATAAACATATTTTGACCGCCGGCGTGGTCTTGTGGTTAGCGTTGCTGACTACAGATCCGTCGGCCCAGGTTCGATTCCCGGTACCTTTTCGGATTTTTCTGAGGTAGGGAGGTCTGGTAGAGACTCAGCCTCGTGATTCAAATTGAGGAGCCACTTGATAGAGAATGGAAACCACCATTAACGGCCGTGGGTGTCGGCATGGTGACCACTTGCCCCCAATCCTGCCGTCTGCCTTTGGCAGATGACGCAGCGGTCGGGTGGTCGGCCAAGTCCCTCCAGGGATGTAGCGCCACGGAGATTTTTTATAAACATAGAGATGGAAAAGAGTCTTAGAAAATAAAATGAAGAAATCATAAATATAGGCTATTCTAAATAAGTTACTCCTCAAAGCCTTTATTTACGAAGTTGGTTTACTAATGTATTTTTTTATTCATAGGGATTTAAATGTAATTTTAGAACATTAGATAAACATTTTTTTTTTAAAAGCAAAGTTTTATGGGAGTAAGAAGTTTGGGTCTTTTTTTTTTATCGAAAATGATTATCTTTAGAAATGTTAGTAGTTTACATCCTCAAGTCTGATAATGAAGATGTATTCTGGGATATGAGTTGTGTGCCACACTTGCACTGCTTTCTGGGAAATTACTCGTGAGTACACCAATCTCGGTGAACAGTACACCGTGTACAATTACAAGAACAGTCAGATTAAACAAATTTAGTAAAAAAAAAAAATCCCAGAGCTGGGGTTCATGAAGAGAATAAAATTCCCAGAACGTGATATTCATAAATACACATGCAATGACTCATAATCAAATCGACCCTGTGCTAATACATGCAAGGAAGAAGTCTAGTATACATATACATGCCTAAAAAATATTGAAAAATATTGATCCAAGGGAAAAGATCCATTGGAAGACCTAGACGTAGGTGGGAGGACAATATTGGGATAGATTTAAGAGAAGTAGGATTTGCGAGGGATGGTTGGATGGAGTTAGCACAGAATAGGGTTGAATGGCGGGCGGCAATGAACCTCCGGGTTCCTACAATAGATAATATTCCTTTAGCTTGCTTAGGAATTGTCTATTACCGTTGAGTAAGTAATTCCTTAACTATCAGTCCTAGCGACAATTAGTCCATAGGCTGTACAAAATTAAAGTAGATAAAACTTCACACAAAAAAGGTCCTTGCGAAGTCATAGAGCAGAAAAGTTATCTGCACTTATAAAACTCTCTCTTTACTGGATATTCATCATTACATTCAAAGCAAAAGCAACTTTGAACTATGTACAATTATACAATTATTCACTTAACATTGTTATTTCTTGGGGCACATCCATCTATTCATTTTTGCCGTAGGCTTAATAGTTTCATAGATTTCTTTTTTAATCCTTTGTTTGCTACATGCTCCATTGCATAGCGCAATATTACATGTTTGGTGTGTTAATTACAGTCTATGTAGTAAATACTTAGCCTAGATTACAATTTTGTGTAGCGTGTCAAAATCTATGCTGTTTACAAATTTCTGAAAATATTTTAAATATGTATTCACTAGTTCTATTTTGTCTGCTGGTCAATGTCCCCCTAATCTAAGGATGTTCGATTCTAGTGTTTTTCTTTCATTTTTTAGCACTTCACAGTCGAACAAAATATGGTCAACTGTTTGAATGTTTCTATTGCAGATTCAGGTCGGGTCTTCGATTATTTTGAACCGGTGTAGGTATGCGCCAAGTTTGCCGCGTCCTGTCGTGGTACTTACATTACTTACATCGCCATTTTTATGGGCACGCCACTTCCTAAAGTTAGCTTATGTCCACCGCCATTTGATGGACACGTCCTGATGACAATGTCGAAATTGCAGTGTTTGTGCTTTATATCTAGCTTCCATTAGCGTCACATATCTTAATAAATTAATCTTTCCCGAAACATAATCATCCCAGTTCTTTCTTTCTTTCTTTCTTTCTCGTAGTTTAACCTCTCCCTTTTAGGATTTAAGCGACCCAAGCCGCCCGGGCCTTACAGGGCCGCGACCCGTCCCAGTTCTTAATGGCATAAAATCGGTTAATTTCAGACTTTTGAAATTTGTAGTTCTGGGGCAGTTTTCATTCCTCCTACTAAGGAACCATCGTACGGATAATTTGGAAGTAGGCTATAATAGCCTGGCAGTTGAATGCGGCGTTGCCAAATCGTTGGAATACACGACTAATTTGTGCTCGAATGAAGTGGACATTTTTGCTCAAGTGAAGTAGGTATTTTTGCTCAAGTGAAGAAGGCATTTTTCCCTCATTTGCTCAAAGATACGTCACCCTCCTGTCGTTAAAACTGTGAAGTTATGTGTGAGGGTGATTTTTTAGCCGTAATCTACATTGTGCAGCAGGAAAGAAGGCTTTTGTTATAGCACTTTTGGTTGTAGCTTGCCACTCTGTTTCCCAAAGTTTCGTAGATTTACTTTCTAAGTTGTCCTTAGAAGCCGCTTTGTCAATACTAGTATCAGCATGACCCTTAGCAACGAGAAAACCACAATATAGCCTAAACTTGTCAAGTACATAACTTTGAAAATATTAATCCTAAAACAAAAATGTAGGACATTTTATCAAATTTAATTTTATTGTAAGTTAATAATTTTCGCTCCGTACCCCCGACCCGCAGTACTTTTAGTGTGATATACTGATGGTGCCAACCAACAACGTTGCCAAATTTCAAAATTCAGTCGCCAGTCACCACCATTTCTCTAATTTCACTGGGTTATCTTCATATTCTACTTTCACTCTGATCAAACGGCGCATTTCTCTCCAATACTGAGTTCGGCAATCCCTATAATATACTGTAAAGCCACATGGCTGACTGACTGACTCACTGACTCACTGACTGACTGACTGACTCACTCACTCACTCACTCACTCACTCACTCACTGACATTAATGTTTGCCCACTTCCAGTTGAGCTACAAACTTGAAATTTGATACACATAGCTTTTAGGCTGTAAACCACAGGAAAAATTCAAAAAAGATTATTTTTTAATTTTTAGCCCTAAAAACCCCCGAAAAAGGGCTCAGTTCTCATGGCAACGGTATTATCAAATAGTGTTCACATAGGGCTCTGTAAGTTTACAAATAACTATTTCCATAAACCTAACAGGGTGGTCAAGATAGTAATGTCTTGGACTCGCATTCTGGAGGTATCAGGTTCATAATTAATTAAATCCAATTAACATTTTTTGTCTAGAAATAACAAAATTGTCTTCTATCTGTTAATTTTTCAGTTTTATTGTGGCAAAAAAGTAATAGCCAATACGCTACAACAGATTAAATACACGCACTCCATCTCCCATAGATCTTTTTAAAAAACCTTTCCCGAGAACCTTAGCGGGGGTTTGGGGGTGGAGACCCAGTGAGCGAAGCGAGTTTTTATAATAAAGCCAAAAGGGTATTTACCGATTTCTAAATGAGCTAGGAATTTTAGCCTGTGACCGACGGGAAAGTTCCATTTTTTATTTTTCATCCCAGAAAAATTAAGATGGTCGGTTCGATCCTTTCTTTGGGGTTTATTCTGGCTAAACAGTACGGATTGTATCACCTGTAACGGATTTCAAGAGATCTAAAAGTTTATTTTTATGGGGCTTGTCGTACACAATAGCCTATGTCATCTTTGACACACTTTTGGGACAGCTAAACTCGTAAAATTTATTAGAATGTTGGCACATCGAATTCCCAAGCAAGTGGCAAATTTAATTCTGTATAAGTGGAAAAACTACAATAATGTTTGAAGACGGGTAGCCATGACGTCATTCACATTTCTACGATAGTCTAAATCGCTTCTAGAAAAGCTAGAAACTTGAAACTTGGCAAATAAACGCATAAACTTGACAGCCGAAAATGTGGAAAGAATGTTGTAATAGGATCATGGCACTCGAAAATAAAATGTAAGTTTGAATTCTGATGGTGCATTTTGTAGTGTTTTGGGAGATTCTGTAGCTGGTACTGCGGTCTATTTATTTATTTTTTCAACCAACGGATCGCGTAACCACGCGAAGCAGCAGTCGCAAAAGCAATAGTAGGCCCTGTTTTCCACTTCATTGTGCATGGGAATTCTATAAGATGTTACCTCAACAGTTCTTCATTCTGATTATAGTATTTGTTATCTTAGCAAGATCCCTGGTTGAAGTCATGCTAGTTTTCTTGTGAATTGATGAAGCACGTGGCGATATCCTAAATCGACAATAGAACTTGGACAAAAGATAAGCGATGGCAAATATTGAATGTCTGGCTGTTATTATCGCATTGGCCGTTATGTCTCAGTGTTGTTGTTGTGGAAGTTACAGTTGTTTATAAATGCGTTGATTCCAAATGTTCAAGACAGGGCGAAGCAAAGATGTGTATATTATAATACACTAGCAGATGACCGCAGCTTCGCTCACGGAAATTAATTCAGAAATTACAAATTAAAAGCAACATAGTTAAAACATTATATTCATTAACACTTACACGTGAATCATTGATAAGCTAAATTATTAATAATTATAAAGAAACAGCTACAATTCCAGCTTTAGAGTGCATTCCATGAATAAAAAGCACCGCCGGGGAAAAACAACCTCATTTTCGAGTTCTCTAGCCCATAAAACCTCTGCATAGTGAGTTCCGTCCAAATTTATCAATGTTTGTCCATTTGGGCCTATATTCATTATCCCTCTTCCGACTATGTTGAAAATTTCATATGTCTGCGGGCCTTGGCATTATAAACAAATGAATCACCAGGGTGGGCTTAGAAAATTCAAGCGATCGCGATGCTTTTATTTCCAAGGTATGACAAAAATAGCCAAAGCCTGCTGTAATTGATTTGACATTGAAATGTATTACTCAAAACCGATGCTTCGAAAACGCAAAAATGCACGTTTTCTTCTCGTTTTTCACTCATAACTCACACAAGAAAGCTAAAATTAAAATTCCGGCTTCGAAGTGCATTTTCCGACCCTTCAGTCCACCTATGTTTAAAAATTCAGATCTCTGCGTTGAGTAGAATTCGCTGGGCATCGCGGACATACAGACAGACAGACAGACAAACACTTCCTTTTATTAATATAGATAATAGATAAATAATAGATAATAAAGATATCTCTAAAACATTTGCAGTAGTACTTGGGGGAGAGCGATAAATAAAAAGGGACAGAAAGAGAGATAAGGAGAACGAGAGAGAGAGAGAGAGAGAGAGAGAGAGAGAGAGAGAAATACCTACGGTACAGGCAGAGGAAGTAATAAATTATTGTTTTGTTGGCTGTGCCTTTTGTTTTTTGAAGAAAACCTTTGTATACCGTTTTTCTTGCCTTTATGTCGTGTACTGTTCAATGTCGAGGAAGTGAAAGTAACTAAATAAGTTGAACAAATATTTGACTGGAGAGTTGACTTACACATTTCGGTTCCATAACTCTACCTGCACTACGCCACTCGGAAAGAGAATTAGCATGGCTATAAAAGTGCACAGTAGATAATTGGGTTGAATCGCAACAGCGCACTGACAGATAGCTTCTTCCGGTTGTGACGCATACTACGGTACCAAGACACTCTCGCTTGGACGTTGCCTTATATGGCGGATTATGTGGTGAACGCAAACTACCAACTTGATGAAAACCTTCTGCTGATGTGATAAAAAGAATAGACGAGGGGGAGAGTGAGTGGAATGTAAGTCTAACATTCAAACGTCTTCCTAGGTGGGCAGCAATGCATGGTTTCGTTTCGGGACACCTCGATAAAATATTCCCCGTGTTGGAATGTTTTATTTATTTGTACCGATGGAATAAACACAGTTACAGACGAAACAAAGTCCAAAGAATCTTATAATCCGTTAAACCTGAATCGCGATATGACTTCTTCGTTAACGGATGACAAAAGTGTTCACTTAGCTTCAGACTGCACAAATACAGGCAGTAAAATTGCGTAGTTCTTAATAGACCTAATCACACTTCATTTATTTTACTTTTGATGTATCTGAGAAATTAAAAAGTATTATACGGTATACTGATTTAAAAGACCCGGCGTCACCCGGGTTTTTATTTTGCAATTTGAAATTAACTTATGAAGGACTTTCGATTTTGAAACTCTAGGGCCTTATATAATATGTATGTAAAATTTGCAATGAGGAAGAACGACTTATCACACTCAAACTATTCCCTCAGAAAACGCTAGATATAGCTTCTTATGGCTCAACCACGTTGCTTCTACACACCAAGCCTGGTAGGGGTTGAAATAAGAAGAAACAAATTCTGATTACATAAGATTGTATTGTCTTTACGTAAAATTTTATTTCTCACTCTCATGTTACCATACAACCGTTTCGGAGCTGGAATTAAAAAAACATATATCAATATCACTGTCATACTTTTCTTCCCCAAAACCTGGGACATAATATACTGCGAGCATAGGACTGAAAATGTTCCATCCTATTTTGTCTTCTTTTAGATGTTTAGGGCCTATACAAAGCCTACAGCTATGAGTGACGTATCAGTGGATAGGATTATGTTACCGACTTCCGAAATAGCATACTCACTGGCACACACTTAAGTTGTCCCTGTAATACGACCGCTTATTCTACATCAAAATTTGAAGTGAGAAAATGATATTTTCCATGTCCAGAGTAGAGAAAGTTATGTGACTGCTTTATTTTCGTGGATTTTATTCTTCAAGAATTATTTTCACAAATATATTACATGGATAGCATCAGAATTTGTTAAAGCCCAGTATTATGTAGTTCCCAAAGCCCCATGTGTACACTGTAGACAATACACTGTTGTCATGTGAACTGAATTGCATTTCATTTTTTAGTATAATATTTTCAGAAATTATATAAATTTGAAGGGAAGGAATGGCTTGTTCGAATTTCAATGTTGACCGCGTTACTTCCCGGGCTTAACTGGGTATGTGTGCAAAATTTCGTGCAGATTGGTCAAGAAATGTAGATTTTTTTTGTTTGTTGTGTAAACATGTAACCTATGTCACACTTCTATTGTGTTATATATAGTTATAAATCTATCAATGAATTTCTAAAGCAAGCTTTAAATATTCTTGCATAAACAATCCAGGTTCCTTATTTAATAAAATTCATTTCCAGCCTCTACAAAAACCATCAAACTGAGAATTGAAACATTTGAAACAGTTTACAAGCACTTAGCGTGCAGACTGGTTTCTATTAGCAGACACACAGCGGACATGAGATGGCTTCGTGCAAGGTCAGGGGCAGCGTGTGAGTCCATTTCCTGTCCATGCTAACATGATGCAAACCTACCAAATCATATCAGTCTTACCTGTGTCTTTACTTCCTTCTTACGTCGTAACATCCTACAGGAGCTAAGTACCGTATTTATTCGAATCTAATGCGCACTCTAACTTTATGACTTTAAAGTTAATCATAAAAATAGAGTTTGAAATGCGTGTCAATTGTAAGTAATTAGCAGGTGCCCGCGGCTTCGCCCACGATAATTATTTGAAAAATTAAAAATTAAGAATGATTAAAGCATTATATTTATTAACGCTTGCACGCGAATAATTCATAAACTAAACCATTAATAATTAAAATTCCGGCTTCAGAGTACATTCCACGATCAGAAAGTGCCGCTTGGGAAAACGATCTCAGATTCGATTATGCAGTTCCAAAGCTAACTGTGAACACTGATAATACCACTGCCTTCTGGGCTGTATTACTCGTGTGTAATTCTCGAGACGGCGGTGGATAATACATATCGTTTCTCAACTGTTTGTTGACAGATGAATATGATGTGAATTTGATTTGATAAATTCAGTGTAATTTTCAGAAATTATATAATTTTTCAAGGGAAGGAGTAGTTTGTTTGCATTTTTAGTGTCCGCGATACTTTACAGGGTTATTAATTGACTCCAGGATTTTTAAGAAATTTACGCTGGCAGCTCATTAAAAATGTTTGTGGTTCAGAGCTATGAAAATTGTAAGTAAAAATAAAATTATATTTGTTCGTTGTGTTCATTTCACTTAGGCTTTATATAATGATGAAACGGTTTTCCTAATTTTGTACTCTTCGTGCAAGTTTACACTGCCAGAGACGAACATCGCCGAGAAAACCCGATGTTTCACGAAGTGAGCGAGCTAGTGAGCTATAATCAAAATTTTTCTTACTGAGCACTTACATCATGAAACAAAGTTACTATGAAAATTCCAAGTCTCTAACTTTTATAGTTTAGGCTCTACTTTGATTCTATGTTAGTCAGTCATTCAGTCGGTCAGGACAAAACTTCTTATATCAGGGGAAGACAGAAGGTTGCTCTGTGACGTCACTGCTTTCTGCTCTCACTGCTCGCGTTATATCTCTGCGAGGAGTATGTGAAATGGCGGCATCAGTGAACAGGGGGGAAGAGAGGGGCATTAGTATTGCGGGCAGCGGGAATTTAGGGGGTTAGAACTTACGTAATACGTGTTTCCGAGTTAATGAAACATCAATCGATTTTCTTGATAGTTTATCGGTTAATTACAGCACAGTAGTTTAACATATTATAAATAATTCTATTTTTCTATTCTGTGAGAACAATTGCCTTTCCACAAAATCTATGTTCTTTGACAAAAATAGACAATACTATCATTTGAATTAACATGATTCACTACAATAAAAACAAATAAAAAAATGAACTGAATTAATTACCATACAAGCTCGTCTGCACCTTAGATGATACAAGATTACAGTAACAATTTTCTGACTTTCCTGTCTCTTTTTTCTTTAACAAGTTTATCAATGTTGGGACGTAATGTTTGAGCAATATTTAATCGAAGACTACATTTAGGTTGTGATTTGACAATGTACTTCTTGATTTGAGCTTTGCACATTTCATTAGTGAAAAAAATTGTTCGGCCACATACGTAGATCCAAAATTACATAATATTCGTGCGGCAAGTCTCGGGAATCTGGTTTCAGAGAAATTTCTGTAAAAGTTACCCAAGACCACTTATGTTCGTATTTGTCCTTTAACAGATCGTCGGATTGTAAGTTTAGCAGTTCCAACTGATACCGGCGAGGAACGTCTTTGACATTAACTGAATATGGGGTAGCAAAAAGTTTAAACATTGGAGAAAGGTTTTCCACATCCTGAAACCTGGACTCGAACTGAAGAAGAAGGTTTAGCAGAACTAACACATTCTGCAGACAGAACGCTATCAGGATCGCGTACTTGCGTTAACTTTGAAAAATGCTCCGTATTTCCAACCAGAAGTTGTTCTACCCACAGAGCTAGAGCTAGCTCTAGCGTACTCTAAACACCCCTACTACCGTGCGCTCTTGCTGACGTCACACACAAGGGATCCGCATGCACTTGCTCCACAAACGTCATCACAAGACGTAGTTGACTTCCCCTGTCTTATATAGAGAGAGATAAACAGTTATTAGCAATGTTACACACTTTTAAACTCTTGTGTAAGATTGTTTTTTTTTTTTAGTACACGCTCTCTAAAACAGCTGCTTCTCGGACTGGTAACACGCCGAAAAATTGGATTTTTAGTGACCTAGGCCGCTAAAATTGCATAAAACTGCATTGACCAGTCACACTAACTTTAACGTGAATTTAACGTCATAAAACAACAAATATAAGCCAAACTGTTTCTTTGTGGTAATCAGAAACTTTACCAGGGTTTTTCGCAAAACACGGTAGCCTACTTCATCGTATAACCCAACAACTTTTCACATCTTTGTTCAGAAGAGAAACTAGTTCGTATGCATTATTGTTTACAAAAAGCGACTCATATGTACTGCACCTATACTGCATTTCGTATTGTCACAGTTCATTGCTGTTCTGCGATTCTGGTGGCTATGAGAATATTGTTATGGTGAAAGTCTTTATTTATTTATTTAAATGTGATACTTTTAAGCATTGTCATAAGAACCGTATAATAGAAGACATAATATTACATATAGAAACAATATGTTTAAGTATTCATATTTAATCACATAGTTTATGATGACTCTACAAATTTATACAAAATATTGAAATGCTTCGATTACATATTAATTAATATAGACATATCTCTCATACCTGTTATAAGTTGTACTCAGCTAACAGCACACACACGGGAAGGGTTGACGGGGTGATGTTGTCGTAGTAACCTCTTCAATCTTCTCTAGGGGCCAAAAGGTCCGAGTGGCGTGGCCACAGACAGATAGTGATAGTTGATTGTGTGGTTATTGACGAAAATTATACATGGTAACTTTACAATGTTATAAGGGGTGCGCGGGCAAAGAGAGTTAAGTCCACTTTCTTGATACTGAGAATTAGAGTGACTTAACACACTATACCAGCCCAACATAGCTTTAGAGATGGATAAACCCATGAGGCACACATCCATAACTACCGTACAATTCTGAATAAGACTTACTGGACTTAACACAAATGTAGAGAACATTGTTATCTATAACTCTATGTACATATCTCAATTTTTTAGGATGGTGGACTTAACTCTCTTTGCCCGCGCACCCCTGTTTATGTAGGTGATGAAAAAAAATAATATGTGATATATCTGCATCAACACAGTAAACGTTGTACCAACATAACTTTCTGGATAATTGTGTAATTCTATGTATAGGTGGTCCTCACATGATACAAATTCCCTATAATCCTGTATGTTCGGAAACAGTTCAAACAACACATAAGAGCACACGACTTTTAGTCCTGTATTCAGAGTGAGTTGTTTTGCCCTTTTGTTTTAAGTTGGTGACCCGGACAGCAGGACACAACTGGCATTAAAACATGACCACATCTCTCTTTGCTTTTGGTGTCTGTTCCGACCAGAAACTAAGAGCTCACATATGCCACAGGCTGGAAATCCTTTGAGGTGGACCAGAGAAAAGGGATACAACAACTCATCTGCATCATGGACAACATTCTCATGGCTACCATTGCCGTGTCAGGTCCCATGTCTCGAAAATCATGGTACAGATAACAACCATAACACTAAAAATGCCTTCTTTAGTGGAAATGTTGCATATAATCACGTTTGCTATTTTATTTGACACAAATTCCTCCAGATTTCAAAATTGTGAAAATGAATTATTTTATCCTATATGAAACTGGAAAATCTTTAAGGGGTATGCGTACCCTCGCGTACCCCCAGAAAAAAGCACCGATGATGATGATAATAATAATAATAATAATAATAATAATAGTAATAATAACAATAATAATTTTTATTCGCCAGAAGAATTTTTACAAATTCATAGCATCGTGACTTAAATCTAAGAACCTTAATAGCCTATTTGTGTTACCACTAACATAGGTACAACATAACTGTATATACAAAACATTTAACTACATCACATAGTACAGATCCGAATTGTTTCAACTAGATGGGCCTACATGAACACCTGTTACAATATATTCTAAAATGTTTCCATGGTACTTACTACTGGATGTCTTATGAGAAGTAAGTATTAATTGCAAAGAATATGTGCTAATTTATGATGAAATGCCTCATTGTAATTATAGGCCAACCGAAAAGTTTGAGGTTATTTGTAGAGCAAGGGGAAAGACTGAAACAGAAGCAAGGTTTATACTTTCTTTTTAAAATGTTTTTTTTTTTTTTTTTTTTTTTCAGGCAGCTTATTGTAAAGATAGATTATATGTCTTGGTGTGAGTCTATTTGCTATTCTGAGCTTCTTTTAAACTAAAGTATAAAACATAAATACTGGGAACTGAACTGATAAAACTTCGTTGCAAGGAGTGCCGATTGGAACTTAAGGCATATTTTTTTTAATATTTTCTTTTGGATGCCGTAATTACGAAGAAATGACGCTATGTGATAACTGTGAAGTAATCCTTCCCAATTGGTCCATCGTGAATCACTGGCAGCTTCTTGATGACATTTATCTCGTTGTGATTCACTGTTCTAACGCGACGACAGACTACTCAAGGTTACAAAAGTCTGATTAGAAGCATTAGAGATTATCCGATATCGGAAACAGTCACAGGAAATATATTACAAGAATTTGGTGAGGAATTCCAAGCATGCGGTTTTCTTCCTGTTTATTACCAGTTGCAGCAAATCGTAAGATTATTGTTTAGTAGTGACGCCATATCAGGGAATTGCGTCCTATTAGTGTATTAAGTGTGTATTAAGTGTTATCAATCACACATGCATTATTCTTTTCATGTATAACTTATAGACTGTAGGCCTAGACTACTAATATTCTAATATGTTGCACGTTATAGCTCTTATAAATTACATAATTTTTTCATCCAAAATGCAAACAATTCTCCTCTTTATATTGAACTACCTCAATGCAATGGACTATATAGATATATTTAAATGAATAACAAACGTTTTAAAAGTGCCTGTGAACAAAATTTAAATATCTAAAAAATTTTAATAAAACATAGTAAATTTATATATTATGTTGATTGTGTGAATTCTATAAATGGAAATATCGCTGGCTTGCCACATTTCTTAAAAGACAGACTTGACAGGGTTTCATAAACATAATTAGGGTTCGGATGTCTATGACCTAAAAAAGTGGAAAATATGACTGCAAATACGACCTTAAAAAGTATTAACAAACTTCATTTTTATACCATTGAGGGATTAATGTATTTGTATTAGATAGAAAACCTCCTTATGCCCTCAGTATATATTGAGGGCATAAGGAGGTTTTCTTCCGGTCAAGAAAATCACCATTAACGGCCGTGGGTGTCGGCATGCTGACCACATGCCCCCCAATCCTGCCATCTGCCTACGGGAGATGACGCAGCGGTCGGGTGGTAGGCCAAGTCCCTCCAGGGATGTAGCGCCACGGAGTTTAGTTTAGTTAAGGAGGTTTTCTATCTAATACAAAAGACCTTAAAAAGGCTAAATATGACCCAAAAATCCCAAATATGACCTCATAAAGGAGCGTATTTTCTGAAAATAAATGTTCCAATTTAAAACCTCCAATGATTAAATTATTACATATCATTAATTCAATCAGATAATCACGTTTTAACAATTTTAGAGGTGATTTACAGTTTTACTTGCAATGAACTTCCAATCTGTTAACCACTGCAAATGTGTTAAACGTATCTATTGGAAGTTGTTAACAACAAGGAGGAGGAAGAGGTAATTGTGCTATTACTTGTTACTGTCCCTTTATATTTCGGTTATAGTAAATCCAAAATATTCGTGACTCTTTTTCAGAAAAAATTAGTGCACATACTGCATAATAGTGCTCTTTTACCGAATTTATAACTGAAATATGATGTTAAAATACAAATATGACCAAGACCATGAAAATTACTACAATATGACTTTATATGCAAAATAAAAACTATCTGATTAGGATAACAAATGTGCAATTCATGTTTAATTTGTTGGAGGTCAGGTCAAAAACATCCGAACCTTACCCGTAATAATTCACAAGACTTCACAAACATTACAAGATTTCGCAACAGTTTCAAGACTTTAAAAGATGTAAGCAGTTTTCACAAATTTTCATTATAAGCTTAAATGAAATCTGTTCATGGCTTCAGTAACTTGATAATTCCAAGGTGTCATATCCATTATCACCAAGATTCCAGGGTCATTCGAAAAAATACCTGAATTTATCTCCAATACATGCATAGGCTAGTTATTAAGTGCCAGTATGGTACTTTATGAGATTGTGTGTGGGGACGAAAAATGTCTGTCTGTCTGTCTGTCTGTCTGTCCGTCCGTGTGTCTGTACGCGCCATAACTCAAATGCGCTTTTTCGAATTTTCATGAAACTTGGAAAACACATTTGTAATGTCCATGGGAAGAACCCTATTGTTATTGAACCAAATCGGTTCACCGGTACCGGAGTAATGCCCAATTTAGTGCCTATTTTAATAGATTATGGCGCAAATAGGCACTAAATACTCAAATACGCTGTATCGGATTTCCATGCAACTTGGTATACTCATTTATGACGTTCATGAGAAGTGCCCTATTGAATTTGAACCTAATCTGTTGACCGGTACCGGAGTAAACCCCAATTTAGTGTCTACTTTAAAGGCGCAATAACTCAAATACGCTTTATCGTATATTTATGAAACTTCGTATACGCATTTATAATGTCCATGGGAAGACGTCTATTTATAATGGATAAAATCGGTTGACCTGTTTCGGAGTAATGCTCAATTTAGTGCCTATTTTATGGTAATATACGTATACGAAAGAATTTATTTAAAAAAATGAAAATCAGTTATCTTGACAACACTGCCTATTGTTTTACTGTGATCTTATAAGGCCTTGGAAATTAAAATACAGGTAGCTATGACAAAAACACTATTGATTTACAAGCGCTTATCCAACTAGACCGTTAAAAGGACCCAGGTGGCCGAGATGGTAACGCTTTGGCCTCACATTCTGGAGTCCATGGTTCAAAACCCGAAACCGGCCAATTTTACTTTTTTTTTTGTATTGTTATGTGACTGTGCGATTGTCATGATATCACAAATCTGTACAGTTCAGGTGATGCTGGAAGATTTTAATCTCATTAAAAAAACTAGACCTTTGTTCTTCCGTAAGCCCTGAATAATGAATAAATCTGGAGCTTAACTTTGAAATCAATTTAAAAAAAATATATATATATATTCTGCATATCATAATACATCAGTTTACCTTATTTTATTGAAAAATTAAAGTGTTGTAATAGGCATATTTATAATTTTCATTTGTTAGCAACATTTATACATTTTGTTGTAGTGAAATGAGTTATGTTGTTGTTGTTATTATTATTATTATTATTATTATTATTATTATTATTATTATTGAAGTTGCTGTGGGCCTAATATGAGAACTCAAAGTTCAAGATACGGTGTAAACATAGCCTAGATATTGATAACGACAACTCAGGGCTTAGGAATTCCATGGCCTCCCGTATCTGCCCCTACTCCGTGTCCAGTTTTCTACATTGATTCTGGCCAGTCAGAAACAATTACAACCTCGGCACAATTTGATTCATCTGGATCGAGCCAATAATGGCGTATATTGAGAAACGACCAAAGCTAATTTTTAGAAACATCGAACAAACAAACAAACACGGTTGACCTCGGCAGCTCGAAGCTTGTTTTTGGCGATTCTGTTGCAGATTAAAATCAACTTAGTATAATATTAAAAATTAACACGAACAGAATTAATTTTATTTTAAGTACAGGTTGTTTATTAGGCAGTTTGATTTGCTGCTCTCAAGGTTTCGAGATCGTCCCGTGTTCGATAATAATCGATACGACACGAGTGTTATAATTAGACTTCGGACTTTTAGGTCGCTAAAAATGCTATTTTAGGTACCTAAAATAGGCTCTAAAAATTGGAAAACAGTCTCTTATAAAATCGTTAAGTTGCCGATTTTCTGAAATATCTCAATTGTAATGCAGAATATTATATTTATTGAAGTCACCATTAATCAATAATCATGATTAAACACAGAAATAGGCCTATGGTGCACAGAATTATATAGACCTATTAAAAGGGCCTGTATTACTACCATAACAGTGAAAAATTAATCCCTGCGCCCAGAAGCTACGCACGCTAGCATATTCAACCCCTTATATCCATCAGTTTTTTTTGTTTGTTTTTGTTTTTTTGTTTGTTTTTTTTGTTTTTTTGTTTTTTTTTTGTTTTTTTTTTTTTGTTACTGGATGTGGGAGTCGGGAGAAAAACACTAAATTTTCTTTATGTACTGCATATTCGGAGCTAAAAATTTAGTACTAACTGAAAATAAATGCTAGAATTTATAACAAACAATTATTTATTTTGAACTTTATAGGAAAAACAAGCAAAAAGGCAATATTAGGCTCTAACGTAAAAATAGGCTGTTTTAGGTCCTATAAAAGTATCAGTTTTAGGCATAGTCACTTATGAAACATGCATATACAAGATTTCGTCCATATATCACTTAAGGATTAAAATAGGATTTTACCTAAAATCCGAAGTCTAGTTATAATGGAAATCTGTACTTTAATGGATTTCATTGTGTCGCATATAATAGCGTATTATAGTTTGGTCAAAGAAAAAATGTATTTGAATGGTCATTTCTGGTAGCCTGCAGGCACAGATGGACATCGCCTCGTTGACATTTTTCTTGAATTTTAGCCACGGCTAATAGGCTTACATTTTTACCAATAGGCCTATTTCTCTGAAACTGATTACTAGGGCAAGGCATTTGATGATTTTGCATCTTATTTAGCCTATATGAAGATTAAAAGATAGCTCCAATATATATAAATGTGTATCATGGAATAATTAATTAAATAAGGGTAATTTGTTTTTGCATGTTTTGCTTCATTTTGCATTTTTCGTCATTTTCAAGAGATAGGTCGTTTTTGGGTCATGTTTCATAGGAGGAGGTAGAGAGGAGCTTTTCCATTACAAATCGTTACTTTCAGACAGCAGACAATTGTTGTTATTTGAGAATCTCGGCCAAGTTAATTATAGTTAATTTTAATTCAGGTTTATTTCAAACTTTTCGCTAAGGATGTCCAAGTAGTATAGATTTACTCACTGCTTTAGTAACAAAATAAGTGTGTTTTATATTGTAAATTCATATATAATGCACTGTCATCCGTTAAATTGCTTTTAGAAAATCATTAGGGTAAGGTGGTACATTTTCGAACATGGTACAATTCTGAACGGACTAAGATTTTTATCCATTTTTGGGTTTCAAATGTTAGCCAACCTGTTTTTAATTATATAGCGTCCATACTGATTGTTTTGTTGACCTGTATCCGCGAGAATGATGTTTTGAGTTGTCTCATTCGGCCATAAAAAATTATTTTCCAATCGAAGGTACGAACTCCATGCTTGAAAAATGGCACGTTATAAAATTGCTAATTCCACGTTGTGTTACTGGAATATATTGTTGAGGACCAATTTTTAACTCATACCAACAAATAGCGTAGTCTTTAATACGTAAGTCAATGGCACAACAATGGTCATTCGTGAGCGGAATTTCAACAATGAAGTAATTTACAAAAACTAGCTCGAGGTACAAATACGAACAAATTTTAGGTACAATTTCGAACAGTACTTTAACCCGCGATCGCTCGCTTAAGTCTTGCATGGAATAGCTGGTTTGCCATCACAGCATTCTGCATGTTTATTATTATTAGCTGTGCTAGTCAAATATAAAAGGATGGCATTTATACATCTTTCAACAGTGGTATTATTTCACCGAAGATTTATGAACTACACTTCCTCTGGATTGTTATTACATCTCAGCAATTTATGCAACACAGAATAGCATACAGAAATCGTTCTGGAGTTGTTAAGTATTTTTATTATTGCTCTTGATATTATGACAGACCCGCCTGCATGGTCTAGTGGTTGCTGACTACGGACCCGCAAGTCTGGGTTTGAACCCCGGTACCTCCTCGGATTTTTTTGAGGTAGGGCGATTTGGAACGGGGTGCATTCAGCCTCCTGACACCAACCGAAAAGCTAATTCATAAAGAAGTAGCGGCTCCGGTTCAGTAAGCCATCAATAACTGTCGTAGGAATCGGCATGCTGACCACATGCCCCAATCCTGTCATCTGCCTATTCAAAACGTGACACTTCATTATTACGCTCATATTATTGATAAATAATAATAATAAAGTATAATATATGGAAGAAAGCAGTTCGTTCGTTGAAAATGCCACTGTCCGAAATAGTACCCACTGGTGTTTAGAATTGTACCTACTGCGGTACATTTTCGAACGATATTCTGGAAATGAAAGATCGATTGCCATGACCAATATTGCAGCTGTATGACTTTGATATTTTTGTGAAGGGTCAACTACATTGCCAACTTTGTGATTACAATACAGTTGAACTTGTCTTATGTTTATTGTGTTCATAAAATAAGAATATTTGTTAAGTGTTCGAAAATGTACCACCTTACCCTACTTTAAAATACTAAATATAGGTAATAGGCTAGTGGAACATTTATTGGTCTTTTTTTTTTAAATTATGGGTCATTTTTTCACTATTTTTAGGTCATAAATGCATTTTTTATTTTGCATTTTTTCACTATTTTATGGTCATTATATGCCTTGCCCTACTGATTATGGTCCTAAATATCTGCCGAGTTGTGCCGTGCACTTCTCTTGAGTTCAATACATTAATACAACAATAAAGATTACGTCTATTGTTCTTATTGTATTTCACAGTGGTTTTCAACATGGCTTTAGACAGCGCTCTCAGTACGATGCAGGGTAGCCTGTAGGCCTGAAACAAGGACAAAAACAACGAGAGTAGCAATAGAATCACTTTACCATTTTTAGATAGCCGTTAACTTTTGTGAAATTGATTTTTTTTTTTCGTATCGGTCAGCCATTTTGAAAGTTTCCAGCTGTATGCACATGCGCAGACAGTGGTGTGTGGCTACCAACATATGGAATGGAGTTGGAAACGCTTTTCAGCCACCAGTTATGACTATTTGATGAGAAATTTAACATTTAAAAAGGCTTAATGAATTTTAGCATTCTCAATTTCTATCCAACTGAGTCTATTTAATAATCGTATGCAAATAATGTAAACTAAAAAAAGTATTTTCCATGTGACTGAGTAACCCTGGAGTGTTATAATTTTATACCACTCAATGACATAATTTTCTCCTTTTAAATAAAATTGTCCACCTTTAAAACGGCTTCTTTTATTTTCCACTGTCTAAAAAAATCTTTTACAGGTTCGAATGTAGAAAAGCAATGAATTATAATTTCCTACCAATTTCTGTACCAAACAAGTTAGGTTAGCTACAACACGAATTACTTTCTCGGCATGTGGTGAGAAGGGCTGGCGGGTTGTTTGGCTAATGTTGGTGACCTTTGAACGATTCTGTAATGATATTGATATAAGATAACATTTATTACCTTCCATACAGCCAAACAGAATTATAATAGGACTACAGAACAAATCTATATAATTAATTATATTATAATACTATTGACGTTTGAACTACAAAATTAAAAAAAAACTTAAATAAACGGTGTAAAACATATTGCACAAAGTTTCTCACATATAACTTATACGGAATTGTAATCTATTGATGAGGTTTCAAACCACAATGTACCATTCAAAAATTAATGTAACTTATATCGTCTAGTTAAATAGATTTAAGAATCTTACCGAATATTTCATATAATATTCTCCTCCTAGCATCACACATTTAACTGAGTAAATAATTGCTACGACTATTCAATAGATTTCATCAAGTAAATCTCTTCCCTATATATATAAGAGGCTTTGTCCTGACTGAATGAATGACTGACTGACTGACTGGAATCAACGTACAGCCTAAACTATAACAGGTAGAGACTTGGAATTTTGACAGTACCTTCGTTTCATAATGTAGGTGCTCACTAAGAAAGGATTTTGAAATATTTTGATTTTAAATGCCAAAAATAAAATGTTTTTGAGTATACTTAATCCCTTTTTACACAGAATAATAAAATCCAAATCACAGTTGGCATGACAACATAGGCCTACTGTTGCCAGTGGGTCTCAATTGGGTTTGGAAATAAATGAAACTAGAATTTGACAAATTAGAGAAGATATCAATATAATTCATGTTATAAATAAATCCACGAAAATAATGCAGTCACATAACTTACTCAGCCCTGGACATAGAGAAAACAATATGAGGTATGGTAATATGTATATTATTATATCGCAGGTTTTTGGAGAGAAAAGTATGAAAGTGATAATGCTTTCTGTTTAATTTCATCTCCAAAACGGCTTTATGGTAACATAAGAGTGGGAAATTTCCCGCCTCGATATTACAATTTTATGTTACCGGAATTTCTGTTTCTTCTTATTTAAACCTCTACCAGGCTTGCTGTGCACTGTACAAGCGATGGGATGCAACATTCTAGATCCTCTATGAGCCATAAAAAACTATATCAAGCGTTTTCTGAGGGAATAGTTTGAGTGTAATAAGTCGTTCTTCCTATTTCAAATTATAAATGCCTATATAAGGACCTAGAATTTAAAAATCGAAAGTCCTTCATAAGATAATTTACAATTACAAAATAAAAAACCCGGGCGACGCCGGGTCTTTTAAGCTAGTATATAATAAAAGAGAATGCAAATTAAACAAAACATTGTATCATTTATGTCCGCTTTAATTATAGCTATTTTTATGTGGAGATGTTTTCTGTAGTACAATATCTGAATACAGTAAATCATTTTAAAACAAATATAGTAATCTACATTAAAGCCTACTATTTTCTCCATTAACAATATCATACTATGATTGTTTTTGTTAATAATAATAATAATAATAATAATAATAATAATAATAATAATACTTAGGTTATATTGCACGCTTTAACTGCATCTAGGTAATATCACGTAGCTTATTTTGAATGTTTGCGTGAACCAGAAGTCTATAGTAACAACTCATTCGTGTGCATCTGTTTCTATTGTTTAGTGATGTCTTCTTATGTGATATTCAGTTTAAACGATTATAATATCCAGTGACATAGCGGCGATGAGTTATGGAAAATAAGCAAGTCCTACAAACCCGGCGTTTGCCTTTGCGAACGACGGAACCATGAAAAACCAAAGTCAATTTGGGCGGCCACGAGGTTTGATTTGAACCCAGGACCTCCACTCTATTACCCTATACCACCTCGTTCTAATTTGATTTCATTACGACTGAGCTAAACTGACTCCATTTCACAATAGTAATTAGATTACATAGGGCCTATTCTTCTTACTATGTGCAACAGAAGAATATATTTATGTTACATTAAAAGCGCCCTACTCCCTTCTGAAATCTTCACCACACAGCTCATCCTGGTAACACAGTTGTGCTGGGGCAATCCCTCAAGCACAAATTCAGTACTTGTGTTACAAAATATGGCCATCAGAATTATGAATTTTAGTTCTTACAAAGAGCATTGTAAACCTCTGTTCATAAAAAAACAAAATTTGGCAGTTGTTAATCAGTATATCTTTATATATTGTAGGGGATCCAGGCCCGTTGAGGACCAAAAAATGTAGGTTTTTTGTGCCTAACAGAATTTGCAATAGGATTTTCGGAGGACCACTGGATTATAATCCAGAAAATATTCAAGTTTTAGAATTGCAGGAATGTTGAAGGAAGCAGGAATAATGGAGAGAGAGAATTGTTGCTTTATTCTTCTTTTCTTGTAGATTACTGCTTCTCTTCTTACTTGGAATTATATTTGTTATAGATCAGTATATAATAGTACTTGTTATTTTACACTAGGTATATTTCAGGATTGACTTAAGGTTCACTTGCTGTAAGAATACACCATGCTTTGTGATCTACAACAGTAATATAAAGTTCTTTATTTAATATCAAATTACAAACTTCTGGAATAATTCAGTTGTATTGGCTCAAAATACTACTGCAGTATACTCTATCTGCAAGTAGGAAAAGAGAAGCTGCAATTGCTTGCCAAAACTTCTTAACTTTATAAAAGCTGAATTACTTTTGCAAAAAACACTAGTTAGCTAGACCAATCCCTGGTCTTTGTGGAATATTATAGTTTATTCAAACTACTACGGCAGCATATTTGGCTGGCACGTAGAGGAAAAGAGGAGCTGCAAGGATGCCAAAACTCCCTACAATTATATAAGCAGTATTTACTTTAGCTACATAAAGATGCTAAGCCTTACTTGGCTTTGTGTGTTAATACAATTTGCTTTATTTTACTTAACTTGTTTTGCGACTACATCTGATGAGAATGTGACTGCATTTAGCCGGACTGTAGTTATGGGGTGTACAGTTATTGAAGCTGAAGTTCTATGGTGATGTAGATCATCCTGAACGGTGGCCAGTAGCGAGTCCTTCCATGGCTACAAGCTACGCTCCACGAAGTTCTAGTGATGTCCAAGAATCCACCTCCTGGTAGACTATGTAGTGGCTGCTAATGCTGGTTCCATGCGTAGTTGTATGTAGAAACTGTACAATAATATATTCAGACTTGTGGTCTGTTGCTAAATTGGGGCTGTGCCCTTACGAAGCGACGATCGGTGAGAGAGTGAATAAAGTCTAACGGCCAAAATGCGTTCACATAATCATCTTACAAAGAGTCAGGTTCTAGAATCCTATGGAAGGCTCTTCTTGAAGTTTCCAGTAGCTTCCATCCAGAATAAGAGTACATTTAAAGATAATAACATGCTGTAATTATTCTGTAACATAAAAAATCTGCATGTGAGCATTTGCATTATAATTGTAATGTATAATTACAGAGAAATTTAATAACTTTAATGTGGTAAATAATCGATCTATTCATAAAGCTGCTTCTACAACCAAGTGCAATAATCGATATGACGCTTCTAAGTGAGCTAATGTATTCTGGCTGTAGCGCCAAGTAAATGCTAATGAGCTGTCACTCGACTTATCGATATCAGTTCGATGTCGGCAATGCAGCTTTCTGTTGCTAATTAACATTAATTATTTAATCTAATGATAATAGCTAATAGTAACAGGAATGAATATGTAAAACTATTCCTTATTTTATTACAATACAGAGTATAATGGATATTTTCTTTATCTAAGTGTAAATAAATAGATACAAGCGTGCCAAGAATTCTGTTTGCTGGTAACTGGCATCAGTGCCATCTAGTGACTTGTATTAATACTTCATTACTAGTATTTGCTATAAAAGTATAATAAATGGGCTCTAAGCTCCACGAGCTTACATATATATATAAGAGGCTTTGTCCCGACTGACTGACTGACTGAATGAAAGATTGACTGACTGACTGACAGGAATCAACGTAGAGCCTAAACTATAACAGGTAGAGACTCGGAATATTGACAGTACCTTCGTTTCATAATGTAGATGCTCACTAAGAAAGGATTTTGCAAAATTTTTATTTTAAATGCCAAAAATTAGATTTTTTGATAACACTTAATCCCTTCTTACACAGAATTATCAAATCCAAATCACAACAGTGTATTGTTGCCACTGGTCAAAGATGGGTTTGGAAATAAATGAAATGGGAGTTTGACAAATAAGAGAAACAATCATTATAATTCATGTTATAAATAAATATTAAAGAATGAAATCCACTAAAATAATGGAATCACATAACTTTCTCTACCCTGGACATAACGAAAACAATACGAGATGTGGTAATAGGCCTATGTTTTGGGGAAAGAAGTATGAAAGTGAAATTGCATTTCTGTTTAATTTCATCCCAAAACGGTTTTATGGTAACTTGAGAGTGAGAAATAAAATATTCCGCAAAGACAATACAATTTTATTACTGGAATTTCTGTTTCTTCTTATATGAACCCCTACCAGGCATGGTGTGTGGAAGCAACGGAATACAAGATTCTACATCCTCTATGAGCCATAAAAAGCTATACCAAGCGTTTGCTGAGGGAATAGTTTGAGTGTGATAAATCGTTCTTCCTATTTCAGATTTTAAATACCTATATAATGACCAGGCTTTAAAACTTAGTGCCCGATCGAATATGTTAACAGCAACTGTACTGTACAGACTTTGCTCGGCGTATGCACTAGCTACCATATGCTAGTTCACGTGATAGTAAACAAACCGCAATACAGATATAGGAAGACCACAAAATAACTTCTCATTATCTAAACTCACATTACAAGCATGCAAAACGATCCTTTCTCCTGTTTGTGTATAATAGTCCCTCCCAAATGTTTCAATATATGTTTGCGTTTTAGAACACTTTACTTTCGGCATGCCGAACACGTATTATAAATTTAAACACGCACAATGACAAGGTACACTGTTGACCAATTTGAGATGCACCGTACTATGAGAGCATTCACTTCTCAGTACTACTGTCAATGACTGTCTTATCAGCCTACGCAATCACCCCCACCCCCTATACTCAGGTTGTTGGTAACCGGAATCATCTCCCTCTGTGGGTTCGGGCACTAAGTTTTAAAGCCTGAATTAATGACCTATAATTTAAAAATAGAAAGTTCTTCATAAGTTAATTTTCAATTACAAAATAAAAAACCCTGGCGACACCGGGTCTTATGTGTGTGTGTGTGTGTTTAGTTTTATGTTAAACAGAGGCATATTAGCTTAATAACAGGTGATCAAGTCCATAGTTACAATACTAAATGTAGGCCTATCCTGAATAGAACAGGCTCAATTGTACATTGTCTTCTTTTAATTCTGTTTCTGCACGTATATTTAACTTGATGCTTCGCAGTGCTGTATACGCTAACTTTAAGCATTTTAAAAGAATTGTTCATGAATGGTTGACTGTTAACCCATTTTAGGTAGATTTCCAAGAAAAATCTACCTATTGCAATGGATACCATGTCATGATTTTCGAAAATTTCTTTCATATCTTTAGGTTTCATGCCTCCCTAAGTACGAACCCACAGCCCGTTCAAAAAAAAAAAAGTCATATATATACGCCGTAATTTTGAAGATATTTGAACCAAATTTCATTATGTTATTTCTAGGCCCAATAGTTCGGACAAGTTCGTTAATGAGCAAAATTGGCCCAAGGGGGTGGTCGGGGAAGGGGTTGAAATTTTAAAACATGTATATTTCGGCCCCTATGAATTATAGAGGGAAACTTTGTTTGAATAAATTACAGTACTCCGTATGGAGTTCACAGTGACACCAACGATTCGGGGATTTTGGCGGTACGAGTGAGGGTGGGGGGATGGAAATTCGAAATTTTTGAAACTACGTCTTGTGGGGGTATCGTTGAAACGCTCTTGATGAGTACTCTACAAATAAATAACTAGTTTCTTGGTAGTTCTCATATAAGGCGAGATTTGAATGTTTCAAAACGTTTTCTTTCCCTATTTTTTGCAGTTATTATTGCGGGTTTGTCATGCCAAGGCTAAAGAAGAAGAAGAGTGCTATGCAGCGACAGTAAATTAAACCAAAAACACTTCGAAATCTACCTCAGCCTGTAGGCTTGCCTAAAGGGATTTTTATAGTTTAGCTGAATTTTATGAATCAGACCCCTCTGCTGTTACATTCTAATTGTCATTTCAACAAGTTTGTTCTTTGATGAAACAAATAAATTTAAGAATAATTATTATTCATAAAAATAATAGCTAATATTATTAGTTATGAGTTCATGGCACTAAATTATTAGGCCTAGTAAATATGACCATTCTGATTAAGAAAATTTATACTTTTGCCATCAAAGGAATTTTAGGCTTAATAATATTTTAGAATATTTGAGGTTAGATTTTAGTGCATAATTCTCCCGCTATCCTCAATACGTTTATTCATTTATCGTGTTTTACTCCACATAAAGAAAGGTGTTTCAAAAAAGCAAAGAGCAAAGAAATGAAATCAGTTCTAGATGGAGTTAATAGGCCACATTTAAGAAACTATTGATTTTTAGACCACGCTTTCTTGAGGAAGTTTGATAAGCATAATGTGAAGGAATTAAGAATATTAATAGAACGAATTTACAACAAATTCCTCACATAAACAATATTCCTTTAATTTTGTCAAAACATCTGAAGCCGTAAAAATACGCAATCAAAAAGTCCAAAAAAATTCAAACTTTATTTTTGTAAAGAAAAACTTTTAAAAATATATTTTTTTTTTATCTTCCCGTTGAACAGAGGCTAAAAGCTAAGGTTTGCCAAATTCCATCTGGAAGTGAGCAAACATCAATGTTAATAAAATCAGGTAAACTGATGTAACAAAGTGCCAGTATGTTTTTGTTTAATCAGTTATGACTGCAATTATGATATGCAGAATATGTTTTTTTTTCAAATTGATTTCCAAGTTAAACCCCAGATTTATTCATTAAGCAGGGCTTACGGAAGAAGGAAGGTCTACCATCTCGGCCACCTGGGTCATTTTAACGGTCTAGTTGGATAAGCGCATGTCAATTAATATGTTTTTTGTCATAGCTACCGGTATTTTAATTTCCAAGGCCTTATAACATCACAGTAAAACAATAGGCTATGTTGTCAAGATAACTGATTTTCATTTTTACTTTCTCGCTTATACGGAGTATAGAGAAAGTATTGTGATCGTGACAAAAAATCGAAGTGGAGTTAACACCGGGAGAGCACGTTTCATGAAGCCTAGAAACCGAAAAAAGTATTTTTGGAATGACGTCTGTCCGTCTGTCCGTCTGTCCGTCTGTCCGTCTGTCCGTCTGTCCGTCTGTCCGTGGACAAGCACAGCGGGTAAACGGCTCGTTGTATTTACTTCATTTTTTGAAATAAGGACTTTTTAGAAATTTTGTCGAACCGCCCAGAAATTTAACTTTACAACTGAAATATTAAGGGGACTTTTCATGAAAACTTTTTTAAAATTTTTGATTTTTGAAAAAATGGCTCTAACGATTTTAATAAAAATTTAAAATTGGAAACGCTTATCTATGAGTAATAAAATGGCTATATCTGTATTTCTGCAAAAATGACTTAAGGGGTACTTTATTCGTATCCATTTTCAGTTTTTCTAGATTATATCCATTACAGTAAGTGATACATGAAAACCTACCACAGTAAAGTTGTAGATAAAATTAAAATGGACATTTTTTGTTTAAAACATTTCTTTATACAATTAATAGATATCAAGATAAAAACGAAATAAGTACAGCTTAAATGCTAATTTCAGAACATACATATCAATTAAAATATGAATGGCATTTTGTTGCCACTAGCAACAAGAAAACTATAGGCCTAATGTACATATTGTTGTGAAATGCAATCAGTTTAGCTCAGTCGCATTGAACACACTAAACCAATTACAGCGATGTGGTAGGCCTATGGGCTAACAGGGAAGAGGTCCTGAGTTCAAATCAAACCTCGTGGCCGCCCAAATTGACTTGGGTTTTTCATGGTTACCTCGTTCGCAAAAGCAAACGCCGGGTTTATAGGGCTTGCTTATTTTCCATAACTCATCGCCGCTACGTCACTGGATATTATAATCGTTTAAACTGAATGCCACATACGAAGACATCACTAAACAATAGAAACAGATGACGCGAATGAGTTGTTACAATAGACTAATAGTTCACGCAAACATACTAAACACATTACATGACCTACAATGCAGTTAAAGCGTGCAATATAACCTAAGTAGTATTAGCAGTAGGACCGCCGACGTGGTCATGTGGTTAGCGTCAGATCCGTCGGTCCGGGTTCGATCCCCGGTACATCCTTGGATTTTTCTGAGGTTGAGGGGTCTGGTAGGGGTACACTTCCTCGTGATTCAAATTGAGGAGCTACTTGATAGAGAAGTAGCGGCTCCGGTCATGGAAACCACCATTAACGGTCGTGGGGGTCGGCATGCTGACCACATGCCCCAACCCTGCCATCTGCCTGTGGTAGATGACACACCGGTCGGTTGGTAGACCAAATCCTTAAAGGAATGTAGTTCCAAGGAGTTTAGTTTTAGTATAGCGAAATTCAAATATAAGTCGCCCCTTAAGCTCCGTCCATTCGATATTCACATTTGCATTTACTGTGTGATGTATTTTGTTTCTGAGCGCAGCAGAGTGACCAACTGTCCTTGTATTGGTGGGTGGGTTGGGTGGGGCCGATTTATCCCAAGGTGCTACTTATATTTTAATTTTCCCGTAGTAATACTAGTAGTACTAATAATATGCAGTTTTACTGTCATTCATTATTATTATTATTATTTCACGGTAAAACCATTAAACATGAAGATCGACTCTGATGGTTTCCGTTCTAGATACTTCTTAGTTTTATGAAAATGTAATAAATACAATTTAATTGTCTCTTTAATTTAATTTTTTCTGTGCTAGCCTTTAACACGTATATGCGAGAAAGTTTGTGCAACGTATTTTTGCACCATTTATTTTTATAAATTCTTTCGAATACGTATATTACCATAAAATAGGCACTAAATTGAGCATAACTCCGAAACAGGTCAATCGATTTTATCAATTATGAATAGACGTCTTCCCATGGACATTATAAATGTGTATACCAAGTTTCATAAAAATCCGGTAAAGCGTATTTGAGTTACCGCGTCTTTAAAATATTCACTAAATTGGGTTTTACTCCGGTACCGGTCTACCGATTTGGTCCAATATCAGTAGACGTCTTTCCACGTACATTATAAATGGGTATACAAAATTTCAGGAAAATCCAATAAAGCATATTTGAGTTATCGCGACTTCTTATATATTAACATAAAAACACTAAATTGGGCATTATTCCGGTACTGGCCAACCGATTTGGTCCAATATCAATAAACGTCTTCCCATGGACATTATAAATGCGTATACGAAGTTTCATAAATATCCGATAAAGCGTATTTGAGTTATTGCGCCTTTAAAGTAGACACTAAATTGGGTTTTACTCCGGTACCGGCCAACAGATTAGGTTCAAATTCAATAGGGCACTTCTCATGGACGTCATAAATGTGTATACCATGTTTCATGGAAATCCGATTCAGCGTATTTGAGTGATGGCGCCTTTCTATTAGAAAGGCGCCATAATCTATTAAAATAGGCATTAAATTGGGCATTACTCCGGTACCGGTGAACCGATTTGGTTCAATATCAATAGGGTTCTTCCCATGGACATTATAAATGTGTTTTCCAAGTTTCATGAAAATCCGAAAAAGCGTATTTGAGTTATGGTGCGTACAGACACACGGACAGACAGACGGACAGACGGACAGACAGACGGACAGACATTTTTTCGTCCACCACACAATCTCATAAAGTACCATACTGGCACTTAATAAAGTGGAGGATTATACTGTCATAGATGTGTATGATGTCACGGCTATCCGGCCAATTTTTCCAATACTTATGGGGCAGCTAGAAACACCAAATTCTGCACGCTTATGACTGTTGTATGTGCCAATATTCCTTCAAAAGTTCATAATTCTAGCTGTCCTTTAAGTGTGTCCAAAATTATGTAATGTGAAGAAAATATACAAAATTTACTTAAAATCAAAAGGTTTATCTCAGATTAGGCTACTTTCAGTGTTTTTCATGGTTGCAAAATAAAAAAACCGAACGTTTTTAAATATTTCTATTGATCACAAACTATAAGTATAAGTAACTTTCCAGTTTCTGGGTCATCTGGAAGTGGGCTAACAATTATTATGTCAGTGAGTGAGTTAACCATAGTGATGATTGCCTATTTTTTTACCCTTTTACCCTATTTACTAAGGTACCCGTCAACCGAAGGGTCCAAAATCAGCACCGTTAGTCGAATGAACGCACCATTCCGGCAGTTAATAATGTGAAAGTAACTAGTAGTTAAAAAAGATACTATCAAATATATAAATAAGATTTGTTACATTTAAGAAGGATATGACGTGTTCCATGGTGCTTTGGAGCAGTAGGCCTACAGAAACAAGAATCCAGACATAACCTCCAAATCAATCAACTAATAATATTAGTGAAAAGATGCACTTATTTCTGCACTGGCAATTGCAACTAATAATCTTTCTGTGTCTTCTGAAATAAATCAGGTCTTATCCAATATGAAAAAAACCAATTAAGTTAGATTATCTTCAGACAAGTATTAGAGAGAAATCACAGACATCTTAAAAAGGTATTCATATAATATAAACATAATTTTTCAATTACAATGTATTCTGTACATGTCTATAATACAGTTTTATGTTTTACATCAGAAATAAAATATTTCTTCTAATGAAGAGGAAGGGGGAAACGTCCCCATAACACTAGCAGCATTTCCCCTTTGGATGGCTATGCCTATGCGCTGCCTCAGGTATTCAGTGGCGCGAGGATCGTTAGTAATGGACTGCAGATGTTTGCCCAATTCACCAACGAAGGCTTTGGCTTCAGAGCACCAGGGACCAAAGGTTTCTACTCCGAAGACGACAAAGATGTAATTATCGATTATAGCACGATATTTCGACCTCTTTAACTGGACAGCGGATTCAGCAGCAGACCCAGCAAGTTTACAGGTGGAGGATAAATGGGATGGTGCTACTGTGTCTACACATGTTGCGTCCCACATCAAGGATTGACTCTTACGGTCACCATGCATTGAGCTGCTCCAAGAGCTCTGGCAGATTCTCCAGGCATTCTGCCTTGAACGACATCATCAAAAGAGCTTTGACTTCTGCTGGAGTGCCTGCTATCTTGGAACCCGTAGGTATCAGCCGCTCTGACGGCAAACGTCCAGACGGTTTGACACTAATTCCATGGAGACATGGCAAATCCTTGATGTGGGACGCAACATGTGTAATATAAACTATTATACAATTATGTAGGCCTAGATGAGGTTCGAAACAAATATATCCATGAAGCGGATGCAGTGAAGCCACTGGAATAAGCAGTTAATCTCAATCCAACACAAAGCAGAAGTAGCCTACATCTTGCCTAGAGAATTTCAAGAGGAAGAATGACTTCGTATTCATTGATGACCAGGGCCCGGATTCTAATGACATGTCATCTTTTTATTGATGCTGCCAACTTGTCGAAAAATCTTAATCATGGCCTGTAAATTATAGAAATGCATTTTTATTAGGTCATTTTTTGTCATTTTATGCAAGTTTATATTTTTAGGGCATTTATTTCAATTTTACGTCATTATTTTGTCATTTTCGATTCATTTGCTTCCTTATTTAGTCATTTTCATGTATTTATATTGAGTGTAAAAACTTTTTTTCGTCGCTAGCGGTGCTGTCTTTGAAGGGTTGTTTGTTTAATACAAGAAGAAAAAATTTCGGCGTTTAAGTGTTGTCATGTCTCATGTCAGTAGGAATTAAGAATGAAAGAAACGCCAAAATTTTGTATTATATTACTAATGTTATTAGATTGACTTGGCGCCAGAGTGTTACCATTATGTACAAACTAGTCTATAACTTTGTATGTACAATAATAATTTAAAAAATAAAATATCAGTTTTTAGGTCATAGGTCATTAGGTCATTTTTTATAATTTTTAAGTCATTTTCTTTAAACTTCAGGGTCATTTTATAGGCCATTTTTCAAACAATTTTAGGTCATCAGAATCCAGGCCCTGCTGATGACTAGAGACCGGATTTTAAAGGGAATTCCTTTTTTTATATTTCATCACAAAACGAGATAAAATTGAACAGGACATTACTGAGTAAGTTTCAACTGCAAATGACCTGGTTTTAACGTCCCTTTTTTTTTTCCTTTTTTAGGCTTGTCTCCCTTTTTTTATGAACTTTCCCTTTCCAGTACCTTTTTTGCTAATTTATTTTGAAAATTTCGTAAATTACCCGGTATTTGGTAAAATGAAAACATTAAAAACTGTTTTCACTGATTCACCATTAAAAAAAATTATTCCTTCCAGCCGAATAGAGCGTTACAGGGAAATCACAGTCTTGACATTGCCTAAGTTTCCCATTATAACAAGGTGGGGAACATGGATTTCGTGTGCTATTTTCGTCTGTGAGAATTTCAACAAGATCAAGGAATTTCTTCAGTCATTAGATGATACAGAATCAGCAGCTGTAGAGCAAGCAAAGGCTTTACATAAAACGAACTCTGTTGAATTTTTACACTCTCTTACTTTTATATCCCTTTTTTTGGCAATAATTTTCCCTTTTTTCGTCCTTTTTTGGGTGAAAATTTTCCCTTTAAAATCCGGAACCTGCTGATGATTCTCTGTGCAATGCATTATCGGCCGTGCTGACCACATGCCCCCCAATACTGCCAACTGCCTATAGGTAGATGATGCAGCGGTCGGGTGGTAGGCCTTGTTTAGTTTCTCTGTGTAATGAATATGCAGATAGGCACGGGTCCCTAACCAAGCCGTGAAAATATAACAAAATGTTTGTGTTTGAGATGGCCAGAGGCCAGTGCCGGCGTTCACGTGCTCGGCGGTCAGCCCGCGTTCTGATTGGCGGGGACTCCCCTGTCACGGGCCACTCCCCCCGCTTTCATTGGCGGATCCGCTCGGAGCACGTGAAAGCAGCGGCGGTGGCGCCACGCGCGTGGAGTGTTGCGGGCCACCAGGCGTTGGCTCGCGGAGTGACTACGTGTGTAAACCCGCTCCGCACGTCAGTCGCGGCGAAGCCAGGCCGGTGCGCGTACGAAACATGGCTCTTCACAATTAAGTGTTAACTAAACTGGGATACAAGACACGCTTGGTGAGTACTGTGAAGTGGAAATCGTGTGACTGTGCTTCGAATCCAATGAATGTAAGTCATGTGTGGATCTTTTTGAGTGAGATAATGGTTTTTAATCATTAAGTTTACTTTCAACTACTACCTTATCCACCTTAAAACCGGTTCGTTCTTTACCTTTTTTACGTAGAGAAAGGAAGTAAATATTATTTTAAGCAACTAAATTAGGAAATAATATTTCCCCTTAATTTCATACTAAATTTTGATAGCATGAATATATAGTGTTAAATTTTTGTATTAACCACACAACATCACAAGTTTAAAAATCAATCTACTTTTGCTTTTAGAAATAGAAATAGAGATATTTTTTATTGTAAGAACAGATGAGAACATCAAATGTATTACAATCGTCAAGAACTATAAGTTATTACCATTTTTTATTCTCGTTCCAAGTAGGCCTAATCAAATTTGATTCCACTCTGTCCATACTGTACAAATCAATTTCAACTAGTGAAACTTACATCAAAAAAATTCATCAATATTATAAGTTATATAGAATTCACTGTCAATACATTATGTATTTGTTTTTTAAACTTATTAAAGGGCAACTGTTTTAATGACAAAGGAAGAAAATTATAAAATATAGTTGACATGTAATAAAAAGTTTTCTGAGTCTTACTGTAACTACATCTAAGAGACCCTAAACCATCTTGAAAAGTAAAGTGAGGAAATATATTTTTGCCTGCAGGGGGCTTTAAATAGCAAATGCTCGTTTAGAATTTATTGTGCTCTTATAAAACTTGCTCCATATGCTCACGTAACATCATTGATTCATGTAGCAGAAAAATATAATGCATTGTCAATCCACATGTCTCTAGTGACTCGATTATAAGTTAGGTTACTACGTATTCAAGACCAGCCCTTATTTGATGTTATTGGCAAATCTTAATAAAGTAAGTTGATAATTTCACTCACGTCCTGCTGTCTAACATATTCGACATTAAGGGTTTAGATAGCGTTACTGTAGTATAGTTAACTTTTTATAAAATAAGATAGATTATTTGCCAAACAGTTTTATTTGAGGGTTAAGTTAGAAGTTAGATCACGTTGTTAAGTGTCTGTTAGTTACTTTGTATGTGTGTGTGTTTTTACCCACCTGTCATTAGGTTAGTAGTGTGTGTAAATACTAATGAGTTAATATTTCTAAATTAATTAAAATAAATGATTAAATAGCAATGGCGTGCGTAAAAGTTTTAACTAACTGTAAAGTCTGTTCATGACATTTTGTCAGGTTGGGAATTCCAGTGAAGTGTGGTGATGTAGTAGCCGCTATAAGGGCATACACTTTATTTGTGGGAATAAAATTCTAGATTATTACGAACATATACAAATTTGAAAATGGTGTAATAATAATTACATAAAGATGCGTCTGGGCATTCCTAGTAGCCGCTTCCTGACAGTTGCTACCGGCGTGATATCTCTCGAGGTCGTTGTCGTAGAAGGCGAATCATATTGACGCAAGGGCGACCAGAATGCAGATCAGGAATACTCTGCCTTTTGTTAAGATCAAAAACGGCGTTTTGTAAACTTGTTTCTATATATGTATTGGTTACATTTGTCTGAGCACGTAAGGAAAAGCTTAAAAATTCATTAGAAATTTTCTGCATGACTTACCTCAAGTAAAGTGTACGAACTCATATGTTGTCGTCTGCCGCAATCAAGCAAGCTCTTTACAGCAGGATCAGCTGTTGTAGTTTGTATTTGACAATTATTATCTGTTCCTATACTAATGATTAAGGTTTGGATGTTTATGACCTAAAAAAGTGGAAAATATGATTGCC
The DNA here is from genome assembly GCA_964059195.1 of Ectobius pallidus. Classification (NCBI taxonomy): domain Eukaryota; kingdom Metazoa; phylum Arthropoda; class Insecta; order Blattodea; family Ectobiidae; genus Ectobius; species Ectobius pallidus. The sequence continues at coordinate 760,511 of CAXKWD010000362.1, forward strand.
AATATTCCCTTAAAATGAATAAATATGACACAAAAATTCTAAATATGACCTAATAGCCTAAAATAACGCATTTTCAAAAAAAATTCCCAATTTATAACGTTTAATGACACTAAATTCTTACATGACATGAATTGAATCACATAATAACTTTTTAACAATTTTGATCATTTACACTTTTACTTGTAATGATCTTTTATTTTTAAAGAATTTTCTCCGGTTTGCTCGCTTCATCAGCTCCAAATACTCGTTTTATTTTGTACACCTTGCGTGTCCCTCTAAAATATGAACATTAGCATTAATTTTAAAATTTAAGTTACCTATTAATTTGGCAAAAACATTAAAAAAATAAGTTTCATATTTAACTCGACCATATAGTACATAGGCCTACTGCACGCAGTTCCATTATCTAAGTTCCATGACACTAGTCGCGTAGGTTTTCATGCTGAACATATGTGTGGAGTGTGATGCAGAATATCAGAAATAGAAAACTCATTTCGTCCATTTCCTCGATTCTGTTAAAACACACTTCCCACGACTAAAAGACATCCAATCACAGCCATAGATTTCCTGTTTAGAAGGAAGAGGGAATATTTAAAAATAGTTTCAGTGCAGTAAGAGTTAATTTCGAGTCAGACGTATTCACTTTAAAATAAACAACAATCCCATGTTCTCATGCTGATGACGTAAGCAGTGCCATGTGGTATTTGTTTATATTCTGCAAATGTTGCGGGGTTTCCAAAAAAAAAAAAAGTCCAAGTTCGAGGTCAAATTCCTGACCGAGTTTATATTTAAAGTAATTATTTTAAGTATTAAATATAAGTAGGCTTCTTACAGAAATAACGGATTGTATTCCTAATTTTCGGGGTTCGAAACCATGACCAAGAGGACATAGCTCACTCTTACACTGAAGTCGAGTCACGGCCCAGCCGCGTGTTCAAGTGACTGGAATGCAATTGAGAGGATTTGGCGTCCCTCCAGCCAGCAGCCATTCAGGGTATTTCAGGAACATCTTCCTCCCCCGTTGTGAGGGGGTGCGGTCTATTTAAATCCCCACATAACGCCGCTGACATGGCCCTCTATCAACGACAGGCCTATTGTCAAAACTTGCTCAACGAGGTTTGATGCGACAATTGAATCTAAGATATATTGTATAATCCCCTTCCCGGATTCAGGACTGGCTAGTGTTAAGTTAGAAAACGCACAATGTGCGCGATTCCTGAATTACAAATTATATTACATCAAGTCTGTAAAACCAGTTTATGATCGTAATAGAAGGCCATTGAAACAACTGCCGGTGTTATTGCTAAAGTAAGCGCAGTGAATAGACTTCAGAGCTGTTTTTCCACCATTTCAACTGTGTTAAAGTCCTTTTGGTTTATTTAACCACACACACTTTCTATTGATTGTACCGTATTTTACGGACCATAAGACACACTTTTTTACCTTAAAAACAGATCCTTGAATATTGGGTACGTCTAATGGTCCGAAATACAATAAAAAATTAAAATTACAGTAAATATGGCTGGAATTTTATCGTTTTAAAGGTGTTGTAAACGAAAAGATATTTACAAATTTTGGCATAGAAAAAAGGAATGTTGAGTACTTTTATACGAAAGGAGTTGTCTCGCCAGGTGGTTTAAATGAAGGCAATGACCTCTAAACAGCCTTGTCCCGTTACACTTATTGTATGCTGAATTTAAGATTAGAGTATTTTCAGTCTTTTATGAGAAATCAGTTCAGTTATTAAAATATACGCGATGCCACCTGTGCACAAGAGATTTTCGTACAACGCAGGTTTTACGTTAGAAGTGATTTCCACAAATTCCATTGTACAAGGTTATAATTTGTTTATGCAATGAAGTATATTATCCACTTTGAAATATTTAGTTTAGAATCACATTAAATTTCTTTTCTTTTAAATTTCCATCCTAAAATGAAGGTGCGTCTTATAGTCCGTAAAATACGGTAATACACATAGCATCAAATGGCAACGGAGTCTTGCAATCTAAAAGTAGGATAATTGCTTTTGTGAAATATAAAAACATGCTTAAATTCTAGTTGTCCCTTAATAAAAATTGAGTGTAGAGTGCATTCCAGTTCACGGACTGATAGCAGAGGTCGCTCAAGTTCAAATGCAATGGGCACAAAATATGCAAGGGATTAGAAGTCACGTACTCAAACCAGAGCCTCGTTACGTAAGTTTTATCTGTCAGATAAACGTGGGAATGCTGTTTTGACGCCTCCACCTTAAATCCGTACAATAAATCATCCTAAAGCTAAAAATACAGTATCTTATCATTATCTCTATATCAAAGTCATGAGGGAAATGGGGAGTTCTGCGTTAGTCTAGACCAGCGTTTCTCAACCTATGGTCCGCGGACCACAGTGGTCCGCGAAGATGGTGCACATGGTCCTCAGATATAATTAAAAAATATCATAAAGCAAGTGGAAAGTAAAGAAGTAAATTTTTTCACATATTTCGTTATAATGACCTGTACTTAATATCCCACATATCTCTATATATATAAAAGGCTTTGTCCTGACTGACTGATTGACTGAATGACAGGAATCAACGTAGAGCCTAAACTATAACAGGTAGAGACTTGGAATTCTGACAGTACCTTCGTTTTATAATGTAGGTGCTCACTAAGAAAGGATTTTGAAAAATTCTGATTCTAAATGCCAAAAATTAAATGTTTTTGAAAATACTTAATCCCTTTTTACATAGAATTATCAATTCCAAATCACAGAATATATTGTTGCCAAATGGTATATGGATGGGCTTGGAAAAAACAATTGAAATGCACTTTTGAAAAATAAGAGAAGTTATCAAAATAATTCATGTTATAAATAAATATTACAGAATGAAATCCACTAAAATAATGGAATCACATAACTTTCTCTACCCTGGACATAGAGAAAACAAAACGAGGTATGGTAATGTGCATATTATTATATTATATCGCAGGTTTTTGGAGAGAAAAGTATAAGGCTTTATGGTAACATAAGAGTGGGAAATTTCCCGCCTCGATATTACAATTTTATGTTACAGGAATTTCTGTTTCTTCTTATTTAAACCTCTACCAGGCTTGCTGTCCACTGTACAAGCGATGGGATGCAAAATTCTAGATCCTCTATGAGCCATAAAAAACTATATCAAGCGTTTTCTGAGGGAATAGTTTGAGTGTAATAAGTCGTTCTTCCTATTTCAAATTATAAATGCCTATATAAGGACCTAGAATTGTAAATTGAAAATCCTTCATAAGCTAATTTCCAATTACAAAATACAAAACCCGGGCGACGCCGGGTCTTTTAAGCTAGTTAAGAATATAGGCCTTCTTTTAAAAATGGGATGTAAAATTAGGGGTCCGTAAAATTTTTTAGACATTTTAGAGGTCCTCGGGTTCAAAAAGGTTGAGAAACGCTGGTCTAGACCATGGGTGCGCAACTGGTGCACATTGTGCCACTGTGCGGTGGGGTAATGTCTCCCACTACAGTCGCCCTTGACGTCAGAATAAAGCAGTTTCGACGTGACACTGAACATGAAGAGCAGGTTTCATACGTCACAGCATGGGTGGGGACTAAAACGTTTCCCCTCAGTTGCTCAGGTATGGTCTAGACAAGCGATGTGCAGCAGAAAACCAAATTGAATTTTTCTCGGCGAATATTATAATAGTTATAACTAGAGTTCGGATGTTTATGACCTAAAAAAGTGGAAAATATGACTGGAAATATGACCTTAAAATAACTAAATATGACCCAAAAATGCTAAATACGACCTAATAAAATAACGTATTTTCAAGAAATAAATGTTTCAATTTAAAACGTTTGAAAACACTAAATTCTTACATCACATGAATTCAATATGATTATGAATTTTTATTTTAAAATAAATTTGCTCCTGTTTGCTCGCTTCATTAAATACTCAGAATATTTTGTAGACCTTGCGTGTCCCCATAAAACATGGACAATTGCATTAATTTTAAAATTTAAGTTACTATTAATTTGGCATAAGCATTAAATTAATTAAATTTCAAATTTAACTCCACCATGTAGTGCATGTAGTTTATAATTGCGCTCCTATACCGAATTTATAACTGAAATATGACGTTAAATTACATACATGGTTAAAATATGACCAAATGACCAAAATATTACTTTATACGCAAATTAAAAACAAAAGTGCAATTCATGTTTAATTTGTGTTTACGGCGAAAATGGAGGTCAGGATAAAAATATGACATGTCATAAACATCCGAACCTTAGTTATAACAATAGGCTATGAATGCATGACCCAGCTACATTTCACAACTTACAGAAACTGTATTGTTATAGTGACAAGCACAAACATTCATCTCCGTAAAATCTGTGATTGGAAAGTGACCTGGTGTTGAAATCCTCGGTTCTTGTCAAAGTGTAAGAAATGAAATTTTCAGAAGTAACCCTATTTCGTTTGTTGACATAACTGAGCCATCGAGAATTAGAGTAATTCCTTTAAAACTTTCTTAATGAAAACAAAGTCCAAAAATCCAAAATCTAACAATAAAAAATTCAAAAATCCAAATATCCATTTTTTCAAAAAAGAAAAATTTAAAATTAAAAAAATCCAAGATTTTAAAATTCAAAATTTAAAAATATACATATCCAAAATTAAAGAAGTCTAAAAACCCAATATTAAAAAGTCCAACAATCCAGAAGTGAAAAAATCCAATGATCCAAAACTGAAAGAATCCAAAAATTAAAATAAGTTTCACTTCTGTCGCGTGGCGTTCCACGCACACTTTTTTTTTACGTCCGGTTTCTTAGCTCGTCTCTGGTTTTTTATATAACTTAGTTGCTTCTTCCGCAACAAGTATGAATGAAACAGTATCCTGTGTACTTCACTAGTTAGTACTGACTGGCTTGTTTGAGATCTGTAGCACGTGGCAGCCAACATAAACAATAATAATAACCTAAATAAATAGTGAAAAAGTAATTTTCTGTAAGCTGTAGCAGGTGAACGGGTTTTGGCACTTTGACAATCAGCTAGCATGTGAAGACCACAAGGGCACCGCGTGTCGCTGTCACAAGGTCATATTCACCTGCACTGGGTTCATCTCTCTGTAATTATTTGGCACAAAACCTAGTAATCCGGTAGAGCTGAAGTTTTGCAGGAATATAGCCTTTATACCCAAAAAAGAACATAGAACTATGGTTGTTCATTCTTTCCGCTATTCAGCCTAATATAACTTTTACGTGCTATATCAGTTGAAATGAACACCAGAAGCTCATCCTGTAAGCACGCGTAGTGTCTATAGCTTTCTCACATATTCCCTACGTGTTGAGATTTGTATTGTTGAGGTTCTTAGGTTGACGACAGGTGTACCATTCAAACATTGATGTACAGCATCCAGATTTAGGGATCGTACAGATTTATATGTGACTAGCTTAAAAGACCCGGCGTCGCCCGGGTTTTGTATTTTGTAATTGGAAATTAGGTTATGAAGGATTTTAAATTTTAAATTCTAGGTCCTTATATAGGCATTTATAATTTGAAATAGGAAGAACGACTTATTACGCTCAAACTATTCCCTCAGAAAACGCTTGATATAGTTTTTATGGCTCATAGAGGATCTAGAATTTTGCATCCCATCGCTTGTACAGTGCACAGCAAGCCTGGTAGAGGTTTAAATAAGAAGAAACAGAAATTCCTGTAACATAAAATTGTAATATCGAGGCGGGAAATTTCCCACTCTTATGTTACCATAAAGCCTTCATACTTTTCTCTCCAAAAACCTGCGATATAATATAATAATATACACATTACCATACCTCGTTTTGTTTTCTCTATGTCCAGGGTAGAGAAAGTTATGTGATTCCATTATTTTAGTGGATTTCATTCTGTAATATTTATTTATAACATGAATTATTTTGATAACTTCTCTTATTTGTCAAAAGTGCATTTCATTTGTTTTTTCCAAGCCCACCTGATACCATTTGGCAACAATATATTCTGTGATTTGGAATGGATAATTCTATGTAAAAAGGGATTAAGTATTTTCAAAAACATTTAATTTTTGGCATTTAGAATCAGAATTTTTCAAAATCCTTTCTTAGTGAGCACCTACATTATGAAACGAAGGTACTGTCAAAATTCCAAGTCTCTACCTGTTATAGTTTAGGCTGTACGTTGATTCCTGTCATTCAGTCAATCAGTCAGTCAGTCATTCATTCAGTCAGTCAGGACAAAGCCTTTTATATATATAGAGATATTCTCCTTATCGCATCACACACATAACTCATCAAATAACACAGTCCAACAAAAAATAAAATCAGGTAAACTGATGTAAAAAAGTGCCAGTATATTTTTGTTTAATCAGTTATGACTGCAATTATGATATGCAGAATATGTTGTTTTTTTTAAATTGATTTCCAAGTTAAGCTCCAGATTTATTCATTAAGCAGGGCTTACGGAAGAAGAAAGGTCTACCATCTCGGCCACCTGGGTCATTTTAACGGTCTAGTTGGATAAGCGCATGCAAAACAATGGTGTTTTTTGTCATAGCTACCTGTATTTTAATTTCCAAGGCCTTATAACATCACAGTAAAACAATAGGCTATGTTGTCAAGATAACTGATTTTCATTTTTTTTATAAATTCTTTCGAATACGTATATTGCCATAAAATAGGCACTAAATTGAGCATTACTCCGAAACAGATCAACCGATTTTATCCATTATGAATAGACGTCTTCCCATGCACATTGTAAATGTGTATACCAAGTTTCATAGAAATCCGGTAAAGCGTATTTGAGTTACCGCGTCTTTAAAATATACACTAAATTGGGTTTTACTCCGGTACCGGTCAACAGATTATGTTCAAATTCAATAGGGCACTTCTCATGGACGTCATAAATGGGTATACCAAGTTTCATGGAAATCCGTTACAGCGTATTTGAGTGATGGCGCCTTTCTATGAGAAAGACGCCATAATCTATTAAAATAGGCACTAAATTGGGCATTACTCCGGTACCGGTGAACCGATTTGGTTCAATATCAATAGGGTTCTTCCCATCGACATTATGAATGTTTATACCAAGTTTCATGAAAATCCGAAAAATCGTACTTGAGTTATGGTGCGTACAGACGCACGGACGGACAGACAGACAGACGGACAGACATTTTTTCGTCCCCCACACAATCTCATAAAGTACCATACTGGCACTTAATAACTTTTTGTTTAGTGTCTTAGATGTTTTACCAGTTAATGGTTATAATTAGTGTGATTATTCCAAATATGTAAACAGTTTTTCTCTATAGATTTTATTCGTGAACTCTTAGTCTAGCAAAACAAAACCTTGCTTGATAATATAGCTAATAAAAGTTCTAGACCATAGTTCGGACACGTAGGACGAAAACTGTACAAGGTACAGAAAAACTAAAAGCTGGATTATTTTTTGGCTCTCAAATTGACAGCTCATAAGTCATAAACGACCGTACAATATGTGATAATGTAATTTTTTTGAAAGACCCCATGTTATATTGTTTTTGCAATGTAAATGTGTTGCTTTTTGCTTCACGTGATTTAGAAGCTACAAACGGGCACTGTTTTTTATTTATATCAAACGTAAAATGGGATAATATGCTTAATGGTAATACCATATCTCACAAACTAAAGTTGTTAGGACAAAACTAATGGCACATTTGGCATCAGCGACCTAAATATACCCAAGAATAGGTATAAATTCTAAGGCACCAAAATGGCTGTTGGTCTATGTAATTGCTCTTCGGACTAGACTATTCAATTGATCTGAAGTTCGTACGTAAGAAAATAAACCATAAAACAGCACGCAAAATTAAATAAATAACTACGAAAACTTGAATGATTGCTTTCTTAGGTTAGGGATATTTTATGGACTTACGTATTACAATATCTAATTAATACTTTTTATTTGTTTAAATAATGAATTCATCAAGAAAATACTGTAGTAATTTATATTTAAAAATTCTGTTTTCTTCATTAGCTTATTGTTATAATTACTGTGATACTTTAATTTTTGGTCAATGATATTTTCCAGAGAGGGAACATTGGCAAAAATATCGTTTTAAAATATATCTGAAAACTTTGGTGAAGTTAGCGTTTTTTATTGGGTATTTAATGATGTTGAAGACAGATAGCTGTCAATTATATAAATATTGTTTATATAAACATGAATTGGATAAATATAAGGGAAGTGACAGACAGCACAGATAACAGACAGACATGAGCCTGACCACGTGATCCAGGTTTAAAGTTCGCCATGTCTCGAACTGGGTCAAGCTCGTTGCAATACCTCCATATTACAGTGTCATCAGCAAACATGATCAAAGTGGATTAACTTCCCCCTTTTTGACAAAAGTCAGGAGAACTAGTAATTGATACCACAGTCATTTAAATATGCTGATTGCACTGGGAATTAATGAAGTTTGTGAAGATTCACTGGCATTTAGGTTAGGGATACAAATCAGGTCAAGTACCGATAAGATTACTTCGACACTTCTTTTAGAAAGAAGAAAAGTCAATAAAGTTTCACTTTACGTTCAGGTCTTTATTTAAAACTTGTCGAATTGTATCATAGGTAATCCCAGGAGAATTTATGAGTTTTTTTGGATAGATTCGCGACTGCGCAGCAGAAGCGAATTTATCTCGTGAAACTCGTCAACTCGAGTTGGATTTATTAAGACTATTCCATGAATAAAAATGTAACCGATTATAAGTTACAAATAATAATTAATTTTGTGCTTTGTTGTATAAAAACAAAACTAACAGCTGCGAGATCACGGCATACTATGAACCAATCATCTATGAATCGATTCTAGTTATAATGTTGTGATCAGTGCTACCAATGGTGCATATAAGAAATAGTTAATTTAATTCAGGTAAGCTAACAGCAGAACAGAATAAAAGCACACAAACTGGCTTGCACCTAATTGAAATTGTGTTTGAACCAATGTACATTTCTATTATTTCAATTTCCAAACAAAGTTATGTTGTATAAAATAATCTGTTCTTGTGCTGCTTCATGGCAACATGTGACGTATTAATCACGGCACAATGATGCTTAAGTGACCAGTAACGAACTGACATTTTATCGGGTGAAATCCCTTCTTCATATTAATAGAAAGCATTTTATAAGGTAAACGATCGTGATTGGTCTATATCTGAGGAATTGCAAAACGTCATTGGTCAATATCAAACACGCGCCATATGAGTGGAATAGTCCCCTAAAAATTGTGAGACCCTTCAGTGCACGTACTGGCCTTCGTACCCGAGTTCTGTATCAAAGTTGTTGGCATCAGCTACGGTCTCCATTAAATTGCTGTATTGAGAACGAAGATGAAAACAGATTCTTGCCAAGTATTTTCATCAGCTCTGAGTAGTAACTTGCGAAAAAATAACTTTGCTTTGCCACTCGGGGATTAAGGTGATGCAACGCACTGTACGCCGATGACTGAGTCACGTCTTCAAGGGAATCTCTGTCGCCAAGTGCGTTGCCGGAACAAGCGGTTTGCTGGTAATTAGAATAGCCAGAGCTCGGACAAATGATGACAAGATCCAGACACAATACACATCACTACGTACAAGGATAAGCGGCCTCTCGCCGTCTGCCTTCCCATGCAATCCAGCGTATAGATGATAGGGGACGTTTCCCCCGCTAGAGGCGCTGATTTCGTGGTATAAGTCAGTGTAGTGACAGTGTTTACTTGAATGTTATACTGACGTAAATTAAGGAAAAGTGATAGAACATGCTTTCAGTTCAGATTTGTTCAGTGTGGGTGTATGAACTAGTGCCTTGAATTCGTGCTACAGTATGTTTGTTTCCTAAAATTCTTATATTAAATCACTGAGGTTTCGAAGGCTTATAATAATAATAATAATAATATAATAAGCAATTTTATTGTCATAGAGCTAAAAACATTTAGCTATGGACAACGTCCAAGTATATAAATATATCAGGTTAAGCACCAGCATAAAAAAAAAATTGTCCAAATATATAGTTACGTCCCCTATAAATAATACATAAAAACCCAAGTAAAAGAAAAATGAGTACACACCATGGTGAAGTTCATACAGTATTTATATTACATGTATAAAATTCATCAATACTGTAGTAGGGGTTATTTATCAGCCAGACATATACTGTCCTTTTGAAAATGTTTATAGGTAGCAGTTGATATTCTAGAGGAAGTTTGTTAAATAACTTATGCCCTACAATTTTATAACTATTTAATGATTTGGATAACCTGTGATGCGGTATATATATTTGATTATTATGTCTCGTGTTGTAATGATGTACTTCATTTCTACATTGTAAGTCTGGAAGATTTTTTTTTTGTATAGATCAATACCGAATAAATATACAGGTTTACCACCGTTAATATTTTCATTTGTATAAATAATGGTTTGCAATGTTCCCGCCTAGATGATCCTGTGAGGATTCTAATCACCTTTTTTTGGAGGATCAGTATACTTTCAATGTGTTTGGAGTCACCCCATAGTAGCAGACCATATTGCATTATACCTTGAAAGAATGTAAAATAACAAGTATGCAAATAATTACGAGGTATGCACTTCTTAAGGCTGTGTATTAGATAGATAACCCTCGACAGCCTAGCACTGATATAATTTACATGTTGTCTCCAAGTCAGCTTCTGATCAATGAAGACTCCCAAAAACTTTACACTCTCCGACTCAAGAATATTTACCACATTCGATGCTCTTAGTTTGAATTGTAAGTGTTGAGTTTTACTCTCGTTGAGCAGAAAACCATTCATTCGAAACCAATTAGATGCTTGCACTGATGTGTTACTCACTAAATTGTCAAGAGTATCTAATTCATCACTGCAGAAAGTAAATATGCTTTTATGCACATTGCAATATGCTTTACTGTCTGCAAAAATAAGTTGTAGGTCACACGTCTAGATCTGTAGGGGAACATTCGGGTAGGTTCTTTGTGAAATGAGGGGTTTCGCCGTCAGCGTACTAGACTGAAACCCCACGTTTAGGACAAATTTTCCTCTAGAATGCAGTTACTGTAGTCTATATGTCAATTTAGGCTACTGTGATCTATTTCAGTGTATTATAGTACCGGCACATTAAAGCGGATGAGCTGTAGAGCAATTGGTGCAGCTGCTTCAAGCTGGGACTCTGGTTCGATCCCCATTAAGGTCATTTGGATTTTCGACTGACCTAGTCCTTTTGGTTGCAGTGTTCTCATGTGGTAAAGGCGGCTGGAAACTTTATCATTGCTTGACGATTGTGTAGAAATTCGGAATCCTCATTCTTCAGAAGCCGTATCCTGAGTTTTTAATGTCCCAAGAAATTGATAGAAAACATTCAGATTAAATAATGTATTATTAGTTTATTACACTCCATTGTATTAAACTATCCGCTTATTTTAGGTAGATTTCGAAGAAAAATCTACCTATTGCAATGGATACCATGTCATGATTTTGGAAAAATTCTTTCATATCTTTACGTTTCATGCTCCCCTAAGTACGAAACCACCGCCCGTTCAAAAAATTTTTTTGTGATATTTATATATATAACTTATACCTAGGTATATATATATTTATATATATATATATACTGTATATATATATATATATATATATATATATATATATATATATATATCTTTACACGATAGCGGCCGTAATTTTGAAGATATTTGAACCAAATTTTAATATGTTATTTCTAGGCCCAATAGTTCGGACAAGTTCGTTAATGAGCAAAATTGGCCCAAGGGGGTGGTCGGGGGAGGGGGTAGAAATTTTTAAAAATGTATATCTCGGCCCCTATGAAGTATAGAGGGAAACTTTATTTGAATAAATTAGAGTACTCCCTATGGAGTTCTCAGTGACACCAACGATTCGGGGGTTCGAGGGAGGGTGGGGGTGGGGGGATGAAAATTCGAAACTTTTGAAACCGCGTCTTGTGGGGTATCGTTGAAAAGCTCTTGATGAGTACTCTACAAATCAATAACTAGTTTCTTGATAGCTCTCATATGACGCGAGATTTTAATGTTTGAAAATAATAACACTTAAAAGAATTATTATATAATAATATTGTCTTGTTTAGCGGCTTTGTTAATTTTATTCATTGCTGATCTTGCGCACGGCCTCCCAGAATATTATATCCTATTCAAAACAAATGATTGTAGGCTCTTCCTCTTTACCGAATTTAGTTCTTATTACTGCGGGTTTGCCATGCCAAGGCTAAAAAAGAAGAGTGCTGCGCAGCGATAATAAGTTAAACCAAAAGCACTTTGAAATCTACCTCAGCCTGTAGGCCTGCCTAAAGGGATTTTTATGTTTGTGGTAGGCCTATGAAAACAAATTGCGATGCCTGTGTTATTCAGATGGCCGACATGATTTAATTTATAGGGGGATGAGAAGTGCAACATGAAGCACTCTCGTTCATAGTCAGAGTCTCCCTGGGCGTGGCTATATAGCCTAGCCTGTTTCAGTTGTACAGTATACGACCAGGTTCATATTCGCATTGCCTCTTGGAAGAACGCTATATTTAAATGCTGCATTAATTGCTCCTACAAGTCAGGGATATGAATTGTGAACATAGAAATCATGCGTCGGTGTTTGATATGCCCTTTTTGCTCCGTGTCTTTACTGCTTGCATCAGATTACCCAATCTTAGGGTCCCTTTAAAGAAAGGGTAGGACTTTAAATCCCCTGGAATGCTGCCGGGCGAGTAGAATAATAGGCAACAAAAACTGGTTTATCCCAACACCCCGGATGATATATTCACTGTTTCTGAGCCTAAGCTCACTCCGTGAATCATGTCTGTTTCAACATCCTGTAGTGTGATTGCTGCTGACAGACATGATTGACAAATCACAGAAAAGCTGTTTCCGTTTGGGAATTACCAATTCTCTTAGAATAAACTAGGCTTAATGCGTCCCCAATAGACTACAGCCTACCTGACTTTTAAACTCAAAGTATATCAGGATAAAAGTACTATTACCATATGATCATTATACAGAATGTTCAGGAAGTGGCATACAGCATTTCGTCCACAAAAGAACCACAACTTACCCAACCAATGGTAGTAGAAACAAGGGGCATTATGAGTAAAATTAGAGGTTGTATGGCCCTATAGTTTCCGACCTTGTGCCTAAAACAACCAAAAAAGTGCTTTTAGAAAAAGTAATTTGTAATTGGAATTAAATAAAATGTTTCTCAGGTAATTGTAATTCACCCCAATACATTCTTTTTTACTTTTCCCATCACTGATTGTGTCGAATAGTTGCACCCGCTGACTTAGTATTGTAATAGGTTATTTTTTCCGACTCATGTAAAATCGCCCATCGGTGCAGCATCAGAAGAATGTGTTCTCTCTAAATAAACTGTCTCTGGGATTAGCGAATAATAAGGGACTCATTGTGAGACGATTTCGCAAAAAAAAAAAAAAAGGCTTTGCAAGGTGCACATGGGGATGTCCGGGCTGCGCAGAGAGATGTGCGCAGAGGGCACGGGTTATCTGCATCACGACAGACGAGTACTGCCGACCTCTGACCTCCTCGTGAACACGATATGGGTTCGATCCTCTCCCGTTTGCAGTAAATAACTTGGTCCGCACAGTAGTGCGAGCGTCTTGGAAGTGCCAGGATGGAAATACTAGAGCCAGAGGTAATGCACTTTATTTTACTTCAATCTTGGGGATTGCCTTATAATTCAACATATGCGAACTTTTCCCGCTTTTTCCACATAATGACATGAGTCATGCATTCTATTCATTTTTTTAAAACTTAAAACAAAGATAATTAAAGTTGCCCCCAAGTAGGGCTGAAAATCGATTAAAATTTCTAATCGAGTTAACGCTTGACTTTAATCGATTAATCGACTGATTAATCGACAAACAGGTCGGTATTTTTAACGAAATGAAAGTGTTCATTTAATATTCTTTTACACGTTTAATATCTACTACACTACAGATAATCAGAAGAAATCTTGAATTATTGAATACCATTATTGGTTAACTAGTGAAAAAATATATAGGCCTACAAACTTACATTTCCGGTTACTTTTTCAAGACTTGAGACACAAGAGTTTTTTGATATTTGAATGTTCAAGAGACGATGATTTGCCAAGGCTGGAGAAGCGAGAGAAAGTAGTTTGGTCATTTCACCCATTTCTCGAAAAACGTTTTTCAGAATTCGACTAAACCGATTAATCGGAAAATGTAATTGATCGACGATTAAAGTTTTAATCGATTAATCGGTACAGTCCTACCCCTAAGTACTAATTTTTCCGTCAATTTTCGCTCCGCAGTTTATCACTGGATTCTCATCTTATTGAACAGCTATGTAACTCTGAAGAATTGCAATTAACACCCTGGAGCTCACAACATTCCATAGAGGATCTAAACAACCTGAAAGCTCATTTTAATTTTAGCCTTAAAAGGTCATTTAATAAATGTGTACGTGTTTAGGGCATTTTAACATGTGCTTTTGAAGCCTCGTCCCTTATAAGGGATCAAATCAACGAAATAACTATTCAAAGGTTTCTTGATGATCGTGGAGAGAGTTGATTTCTAAATGGAATAAAATAAAATAAATAAGATACAATTTGCTCAACTAAAATAGGCTACATTTTATGATCTGTTGCCAAGGCCTTTCGGTGTCTCTACACCATCTTCACGGATCTTTTGCTGGCTTTGAGCTCCCTCGAGGAAGGAACAGAAGATAGTTCAATGACAGTGATTTTATGAGATTTTCATAAAGGTGACGAAATGCAGTTTTTATTTAATTACTGAAGCTCCAAGCCAGTAAAAGATGCCCTGAAGATGGTGTAGAGACACCGAAAGGTTTGGCAACAGATCATAAAGTAGCCTATATTTTAGTTGACCAAATGGTATCTTATTTATTTTATTACATTGATCGAGCTCAACGGTGTTCAACATGTATTTTAATACGATTTGAGATTTTCCTTGCGTAAAATATGAAAATATTCTTCTCGGGTTTGCAGCTTTGTCGTGATCCAACGTTTCAGAGGCCGACGCCGCCTCAGGAGGTTGGAGCTGCAAACCCGAGAAGAATATTTTCATGTACGGTATTTTAATAAATTCTAAATGGAGGTTTAACATGATGATTTACTTTTCTGTCGGTCCAAGCCATGGGATGATGACCATAGCTCAGGTGATACCGCGTAGAGTTGAATTGTCTCGGGCAGGATTGGGGTAAAGGGAAATCACAACACTTCAATCCTGGGGACGCGAAGGAAATTTTCCTTCACTAAAAGTCCCCGACCCAGTCTAAAATCGAATCTGGGCAGTCAGGATGGAAGGCAGCGTCCCTTTCAACTCCCCTACGGCAGGTTTGTGGCGATGTTTTAATAGAAACGGTCTCTCAGACCGGAGTAGGAATAGACTGTGCTGCAAATGTACATTTAAATCTGCGTATCTTAGTAATGCTATAGCGGTAGAGGTGGCTAGGAACGTGGGTTCGAGGCAAGGACGATGTCACCAGTACCAAGAATATCATCTGTGGACAGTAAACACAATTATTATATGTGGAAGTAATCCCGACCATCCCGAAGAGGTCAATCTGGATGGAAGGGACTAAAAGAGGAGACTGAAGTAGTGAAACGAAGGAATGGATGAAATCCGCGAGGCTCGAACCAGCGACCCCCACGACAGTTAGAATTGGAACACTGGCTGTTTACAAGTGTAGTCGGTACAATGACACGCTAAGCGGATCGGGATTGAGTCACCCCAAACTGCCTCATCGTCACATGCGTAACACCGTGACAGCTTCTCTGTGACTTTACCCTTCGTATTCTAGGTTTAGAACAAGTAGTTTATAACAACCCTTCAGAGAATCTATTGAAAGGCCGTGTCGTATAAAAGGTATTTGCAGTAGGCTAGGTGTACAGCATGAACGAAGTGAAGCTAAAAATGAACTTTTCTTCTTCTACACTGTTAGTAACAGTGGATCTTAAACAAACAAACAGTTGACATCTAATCGATGTACGGGTTTCCGTTCTCGGCCATTACAGACACACACACACACAGATATTTTTCTGAAAGTTTATAATTTCGACGAGGAAAGCTCAAAACGTCAATTTATGCTCGAATTTCAGGGTCTAGCTCAAAACTTTCTCTACAAAATGGATATGTGCATAGGCCTATGCATTCATGAACCACAGATTATTGTCTCTGCTGGACATTACATGAGAATATTATACGAGAAAAATTCCTCTGACACTGGGACTTGAACCCAGGACCTTTGGCTATTCGCGCCAATGCTCTACCAACTGAGCTAAGCCGGAGTTCAATTCACAGCGCCAGATGGGACGTCTCTCCTATGACTGATTGGCCTAATGGTCTACCTCACAGACAGACCAGTTATGTCATATGCAGTACTGTGAGGCACACCAATTTTTCTCCTATAACATTCTCATGTAATGTCCAACAGAGACAATAATCTGTGGTTCATGAATGTATATATCCATCTTGAATGTTAACTGTACAATAACAGTGGGAGCCCGGTCACAAAAATCACTAATTAGTGTGCCTCACAGTACTGCATAGGACATAACTTGTCTGTCAGTGAGGTAGACCATTAAGGGCAGTCGGTCATAGGAGAGAGGTTCCATCTGGCGCTGTGAAGTGAACTCTGGCTTAGCTCAGTTGGTAGAGCATTGTCACGGATAGCCAAAGGTCCTGCGTTCATATCCCAGTGTCAGATGAATTTTTCTCCTGTAATATTCTCGTTTTTCTACGTAGCATGGGTAAGGAAAGTATAAACGAAATTGTGTTTGATGTCATCTGCGATCTGTAATGAGTTTCCATATGCTTATAGGCAGGAAAAAATTATAAAATAGACTAGTGAAATTAAAAAAAAATGAATAGAGAAATGTTATAAAATACACCGTAAGGAATGTCAGAATCACCAATGCAGTCATTGTGTTTATGTAGCCCTGGGATTTTAAGGCAAATGCCTATTTTGTTCCTTATGAAATAACATGAAATTTTAAAAATATATTGACATTTCATGATATATCACTTACATTTGTAGAGTTTTATAGTGCCCTAAAATGCCTATTTGGACCTTTGGCGCCTATTTTTACTATTTTAGTGCCTAAAATGCCTATTTTGTACATTTAAATTAAATTCAACTTACTGTAACTTTTACAATCATTTAATAGACATCCATGAATGAAGAACAGAACAGCAGAGAGTGGGTTTTTTCACAGAAACTTGATTTTCCCAAACAATTGTCGCCAAAGGAATGCTGACTGACGGGAGAGTTTTCGCTCAAAACAACAAGTAGCAGGTATATATAGTAAGAAGGGACATATAATCCAAAACTGTTTTTGATAAATGTATTTTGAATTCTGTCTTAATTTTGCAATTATTTCTGTTAAGAATAGGCATACCACATTTTTTACAGCGAAAAAAGATCACGTTACAGTTTATGAGCAAATTGTAGTATTTTAAAGTCTATTTACACATGTTTAAAGCTTATTTCAAGTGCCTATTTTCTCTTTTAAAATCCCATTTACTTGTTTTAAAAGCCTATTTAGGTGCCTAAAACTAATTTTTTTAGAGCCTAAAATCTCAGGTCTACTTATATGATATGACTGGTTGTGTACAATAAGCCTAATTGAATTTACTTATTTAGAAAAACAGTCCTTCAGCTTCCCCCGTTTTGAGGCTACTTAGCTCTGCCACTTCTCATTTTCTATTTATAAAAACCCCTTCATTTTCAAGATTTCTGGTTAGCATCTTCACTTATCTCGAATGTGAGTCAAAGCATCACTTATCCTCACTGAAATAGAAGCTGCGGCGGATTTGCGTTGGTTATGGCGGGCGTGACGTCACAGCCAGAGGTCTGATATTTCTGGAGCTCTGGCAACGCGATGGAACTTCCTGACTTGGCAGACCCAGAACAAGGCTGGCGCCTTCCCCATAGCAACTTGCTATTTCTATGCGACATTCACCGCCCGTCTGCTGATTTCAAACCGGAGGGCGATGCAATCACAACTGTTTGTTGCTATAAGTCAATCTCTTTTACTTAAGCATGGCTTTTTTTAATTTAGGATTTTTATATTTTACGATTTATCCTTAAGGAAATTCTTTTTCTTCACAAACTTCCATCCTCAGCATCTTCTTCTGTCATTATCCATGCATTGTTTTTGTCCTCCACTTGAATTTCTTTTCTTTAATATTTTCCTTCCCATATTTTTTCTCTATTTTTTACTCACTACTTACCTTCTTATTTACTTACTTACTTACTTGCTTACTTACTTACTTACTCACTCACTCAATGGCAATAGACAAATCCTAAGCAAGCTAAAGAAATATCACCTATGTTATGGAACCGGAGGTTCATTGCCGCCATTCAACCCTATTCTGTGCTAACTCCATCCAATCATCCCTCGCAAATCCTACCTCCCTTAAATCCATCCTACTTTTGTCCTCCCACCTATTTTTAGGTCTTCCAGTGGTCTTTCCCCTTCGGGTCTCCCAGTCAATATTTTTGAGACATGTCTTTCCTCCCCCATTTCATCCTTCGTGATTTAATTATCCTTACTATATCCGGTGAAGAGTACAGGTCATGAAGCTCATTGTTATGAAGTTTTCTCCAGTCTCCATTTTCATCTTTCTTACGCCCAAATATTTTCCTACGCACCTCTATTTTTTATAAGAAATTTTCCCACTTCGATATTCTCTCTGCCCTCCTGGCAGTGCCACCACAACCATTATCTGTTGCTATAGAAACGATAAACAGTAAAAGCTCTGATCAATCTTACTTAATTGTGGCCTGTTATGATATTTATTTAAGACTTTCTGTGATTAGCTTATCATGCTTTTTATAGATAGAAATGATAATTCCGATTATCCAGGAACTTCCTATGGTTGGAGGTAAAGTTCTATTTCTGGGACGTTTCACAATTCCTTCGAATACTCTGAATATTTGCAAGCATGCTAAGAATTACGTGGTGATAAGTAGACTTCGTACTTTTAGGTCGCAAAAATGCTGCTTTAGGTACCTAAAATAGGCTCTACAAATTGGAAAATAGGCTTTAAAAATCGTAAAACAGTCTCTTATAAAATCGTTAAGTTGGCAATTTTCTGAAAAATCTCAATTGCAATGCAGAATATTATATTTATTGAAGTCACCATTAATCAATAATCATGATAAAACACAGATATAGGCCTATGGTACACAGAATTATGTAGACCTATTACTAGGGCCTGTATTACTACATAACAGTGAAAACCTAATCCCTGCGCCCAGAAGCTACGCATATCATACTAGCATATTCAACCCCTTGTATCCCTCAGTGACTCAGAGAACTACTTTTTTTTTTCTCTGGATGTGGGAGTCATGAGAAAAACACTATATTTTCTTCCAAGGAATTTTTCTACTGAAGACGAAACATTCCTTACTATCTAACCACGTCACAAATGTGTCATGTACTGCACATTCCGAGCTAAAAATTTAGTACGATCTGGAAATAAATGCTAGAATATGTTAAAAAAAATAGATTTATTTTAAACTTTAGAGAGAAAAAACAAGCAAAAAGACAATATTAGGCTCTAACGCTAAAATAGGCTGTTTTATGTCCTATAAAAGTATCAGTTTTGAGCATAGTCACTTATGGAACGTACATATTCAAGTTTTCGTCCATATAGCCTATCACTTAAGGATTAAAATAGGTTTTTACCTAAAATCCGAAGTCTAGTGATAAGATTTAAATTTATTACCACACCAGAATAACCGTAAGTAGGGAAGTAGGATAAAAGTTTCCAGTGCAAAACTTCTGATAGGACCGGATGGATCTGTTGTGTGGATAGAAACAAATGAAGCGTGCATTACGCAAGGAGGACGGGTCAGTGTTCGCTTAAGAGTTGGAATAAGTGATAAGCTAATTCATTGTGTGATAATGACGGATTTGCAATTCTGTCCTTTCGACCCTGCGATAATTCAAGTACAGTCAGCTGCAAAAATTAGCTGCCAGAATTGATCCTAAATGCCATTTTTAGGCTGCTGAACCCTATGATTTGGGGGATCCTTTCTTAGTCTATCTTTTTGAGGAGAAATTAGCACGTAGAAATAAAGGGATTATCATATTCTTTAAATGGGGGTTAAATAAATTAAAATGTTTACAAAATCTGAAGGTTTTCTGCCCCTTTTTACGTCCAAAGTAAATGGTTAGGCTATGTTTAATATTGAAAATCTTTGAATATCGTTCGGCTTTACTACTAAAACAACCAAAACGTGTTCCATGGTATCTTTATGCGATTCGGGGTACACTGCAGTTCAGTTACTTGAATCACTGCGGTTTGATTCCCGTTGAGGTCATTCGGATTTTTTTTGTCTAATCGTTCTTGTGTTAGAATGTCCTTGAAACTAAAGCCGGTTGTCGACCAACAGCTAAGCTAACTACTTGTGCCGGATTTCATATGTAGTTTTGTCGGCACAACTACATATGAAATCCCGCACTGTATGTGAGCTAAGCTAAACTAACTTAGCTTAGCTCTTGGTCGAAACCGGCATAAAGGTAGACGGTATAAACTTCTTTTGAAAGCTTTTGATTGGATAATAATTAGTATGTTTTTATTAATAATGGATTTGAATGGATAAACTACAGACGCACTAGCCTGAACTATTTGAGGTACAGTAGCAAATATACTAGCTTATCTCTGCTCCAATTTAAATTGCTTTTGTCTTGTTCCAAGGAGGCCAAGGTCTTTATTTATATCGATACAGGCCTGTATATTGTAGTCAACTTTCTGATTCTTTTCAATTTTGCATTTAAACTATGTTTCTAGTCATAAGATGAATACAGTTCTTGTCTTGTTCTAAGCAGGGTTTCCATTACTGCTTCCTTTTAGGACTCTGACTTCTGTTTCAGGGCTGTCCAATATAAAGATTAAAATTAATTGTTTTGTTTATTTTTGCTAGCCAACTGTTGTCACTATAAGTCAGGGTTGCCAAACGTACGACTTTAGTCGTACACATACGACTATAGTCGTACACATACGACTATTTCATACATTTGTACGACGTACGACGCAACAATGAGTCGTGCGCCTATTTGTACGACTATTTTTAACATAGCGTTTTATATTTTTGTAATCAACCTACTGACGAATTTTAAATTTTGATATATATATATATATATCGTTTTCTCATCGTTTTTGTTGTAAGCATGTTGCTAATAATATCAACACTGTGGCAATTACAGTTTATTTAATATTATTGTATATTATCAAATTTAGCACACGCCTAATCATTTACAAATTACAATATTTAAATATTTATTTACAATTACATGATCTATGTAAGGTGTATAATACAGATTAATTATTATTATTATTGTTATTATTATTGTTATTATTATTATTATTATTATTATTATTATTATTATTATTCTAAGTGTTATTATTATTATTGTTATTATTATTACTAACATTAACGCAATAAGTTAATTACACTGAAAAATCACAAAGTATACGACAGTTTTAACTAGCATACGACTATTTTCGAATATTGGTACGACTGTTCCACGTTTCTGATCTGGCAACCCTGCTATAAGTTGCCTCATTGTCACAAGTTTCCATGGCCCATATGGTCTGGATGATGTGGCTCCACCTGAAGGTGTCCTGACAGGGTAGTGATGGCGTTGGATGATAACTAGACCTGGGATTTTAGGCTCTAAAAAATTAGTTTTAGGCACCTAAAATAGGCTTTTAAAACAAGTAAATAGGCTTTTAAAAGAGAAAATAGGCACTTAAAATATGTTTTAAAAATGTGTAGAAAGCCAGAAAATAGACTTTAAAATATTACAATATACACTTAAACTGTAACGTGGTCTTTTTTTACTGCAAGAAACGTGGTATACCTATTCTTAACAGAATTAACTGGAAAATAATTAGGCATCACGAAGTATATTCACTTAAACAGACGTTCTTTCACTGGTGACTTGACACAGTAGTCCTTCCCCCTTAATCCTCCCTCTCTCCCGTCAGTCAACATTCCTTTAGCGACAAATTGTTTGGAATAATCAAGTTTCTGTGAAAAACCCACCTCTGCTGTTCTGCTTTTCATTGAGGGATGTCCATTATAAGATTGTAAAAATTACAGAAGTTAAATTTTATTTTAAATGTACCAAATAGGCATTTTAGTCACTAAAATAGTAAAATAGGCCCTAAAGATCCAAATAGGCATTTTAGGGCACTATAAAGCTCTATAAATATAAGTGATATATCATGAAATTTCAACATGTTTAAAAATTTTCATGTTATTTCATTAGGAACAAAATAGGCATTTGTCTTAAAATCCCAAATCTACTTATAAGCTAGCCACCTAGCCATACAGTTTTTGTCTACTCAAGTGAATACAACTGCATTACATTTCAGGTATACCACCCTAATGGCATGTAATCCCCACACAGACCTCATCACACAAAAATAGCGACTTCAGGTGGTTTCAGTTTAAAAACATGCGATATAAACACCTGTTATCAAAATCAAAAGAAATTACATTGACTGGTACATATTTTGCCCATTCTGGATACACGATTCTCATTCAAATGTCTTATGTTTCTCTCTATAGTTTCATTCCTCTTAGAAGCGTTCCTAATTTAATTTGTATTGTCTCACATGTCCCCTGAAGCCTCACATCCCAGTAAAATATTGGGATGGGGAAAATAGTGCGTTGTTATGAAAAGTTGCACGCTGCCAAAATATCATTTTATGGTGTACATGCCTCAGAAACGAAAGGAAAAACAGGGCGGGTATAGTTTACCTATCCTAGAAGAAAAGAAAACCCTACTAAATGTAATAACCGTTTAGAGTGTGAAGTTTACTGCCGTCCTTGAATGTGCACTCTCGCAATGCGTCCGCTAATTCTAGGTTGCTGTACGAGAAAGTTATACGAGTCAAATATGTTTGGGAATAACCAACAAATAATTTAATAATGAATGTCCAAATGTGACATGAAAAGCCGTAGTTGAAGAATTGCTCTTTATTAACTTAGGAGGCCCTAGCCCTAAATGGGACACGTGTGGCTCATTCATTCATTCATTCATTCATTCATTCAGTAGCATTGTAGTGATGGTTGCATTAATTTGTTCATTGCCCCCCCCCCTTTACAAAATTTCTGCGGACGCCCATATATTCAAAATGAACACAACTACTTTTTTCTATACACGGATTGGGACCCGCCATTGTTTATATGAAATGTGAATGTATATGTACTTTTGACTGTCCCTTTATGCGAGCCATATGCGCTCTTTGGGACCTTTAAGAAATAAATAAATAAATAAATATGTAGGCTATAACAAAAGTGTTGCGGAAGTGCGGTATTTGGTTCCTAATGCAGAAAAGAAATGTTGACTAGTTGTGCGTATTGCTTGTGTTTTTCGCATTCTTCACGGATGTGTTTTGATGTCGGATGAGGTTATCAGAACAGCATAATTCTGTGTTTAGTGTAAATACTGATAACCCTCCTACACGCCACTAATGAGTGCTCCTTATTTTTAATTTACACTCAAGTTCAGTTCATTTATGCGGATGACCACATCATTTGTAACATAAAGACTGTACAGTGGAAAATGCCCTAATAAGATGGGGTATGTTATATTTGTGGCTTGGTTCTAAAAGGGAAAATGTCGTAAAACTTGCTTTTGAGATAACTGACTTTGAAGCCGTTGTAGAAGTAACATTTTTTGCTGAGAACTTCCGACATTGGCCTCTAAGGTTTCTGTATTATGTCTATTAATAGCACTTTTATTATACGAAAGATAAAGACTAGCCGAGCTCAATAATGCATAGATCTCATTTTTGCAAGAAATTGACTTTGGCCCTTTTAGAACCAAGCCACAGAATTATAACATTGCCTTTCTTCCTCTCAGCTTAACCTTTGTCTGGAGACAGTTTACCTTTGGAGCACTTACATACTTTTTTTGACTAGACAAGGATATGACGAGTCTCCCCTGATAGGTGATCAGCCGAATGCCGGGGCCACCTCAGAGACACACACTCGTTCCGAACAAAGCGAGGATGGGATGAAGATGATAATGACGATCAGATGATATCCGGGGACCACGAAGGCTTATAGTTACCCGACATTCGTCTCACAGGAGAGGGAAAAGCCATTAAACCTGACTTGGATAGCTTATCCCGACCAGGAGCGAACGCATCCCCTGTTAGCTAGCATTCACACCGAAGTAGCATAGCATGCGAATCGCACTACCTGGATGCAGGCTGCATATCGAGTTGCATGGCTCACAGTTTTGCATTCATACCGAAGTAGTGAATGCGATCTGCAGTTTAACGTAAATTATATATTTTCGCTTGAACTATCGAGAAACCCATTTAAAATAATGTAATTTACCTAAAAAGGGTATAGTTTCAGAAATTTTAATCCAGGCATTTTTCCTACTACTTTCGATAGCCATATCGTATAGCCTACGCTTATACAAATTGTAGCAGCAGTTTTCATGACTTCTACCGCTACACAAGCGAATATGTGTTGAATTTTCTTAACAATCAGAAAACAGCTGAAAAGGCAACTGTACACATGCGTCAACCCGAGTAGCGTCGCATGAAATAAGTCCAGATCTATCTGAAGAAATTAATGTCGCACTCTGCGAGATTCATTATTGCCACGCTACTTCGGTGTGAATGCTCCCTTAGTTTTACAAAAACAATAGCTTAGGATACATATGCTGTTTGGATTTGTTAGTTTACTGTTGAAATCTATTCCACTCTGTAAGCAATTTCAACCAGTCGCAAAATTTAAAAAATAAAAAATAATAAAATCGAAAATTAAAAAATCCAACAATCCAAAATTAAAAATGTCCAAAAACCCAATATTAAAGAGTCCAATAATCCAAAATTAAAATCCAATAATACAAAATTGAAAAAAAAAATAAAATAAAAAAATTCACTTTTGTCGCGTGGCGTTCCACGCACACTTTTTTGGTTCCTAGTGAATTTAGCGATAACATCCCGACCCGTGGGTATTCCTAGGAAGATATTTCCCCCTGCATTGATTACTCGTTTTAGTAAAAGTGTTTCGTAGACAAAGTGCCTTGACTTCCGAGCAAGAACCACACAAGCGACATCTAAAATAGTGAATACTTGCTTATTTTCTCTACTTCAGGGGAAGGGCTAGCCACCTTGACCACGATCATTCGTGATAAGCACATCACACGTGGGACTTAGACGCTCTTGAAGTGTCTTGCGATAAAAATCAAGTAGTTCCTAAGCTTTTCACTCAAACAAGATAAGATTGCAGAGTTTGCAAGTCTGGCTTCCGCTATCAGAAGCTCTGAGATAAGAAAGATTTACGACATTGACTGGATTGTCAACAAATAGCTTCCAGATACAGCGAATAAAATTTATAATGCCAGGATTTAATCGCGTAAACATACCGCACGCCACACTTAAAAGTTACAATATACAGGGTGTGACAAAAGGTACGGCCAGACTTTCAGTTAACATTCCTCGCACTGTGCCATATGGACGTTTCCTAAAGCTCTTGCTTACGTTGTGAAAGCAAAACAAACTTTTATTCTCCAGGGTTACGTTAGTCAATGCTAATGGGGGACACTTTGAGCATTTCTGTTATCTCACATTTCATAGTCAGTGATTGGTCCATTGTGTTTTGCGGAAATGTGCAGCGTAGGCTCATCGTACAGTGGAAGCAGGATTTTAAAAAAATGTGCTCTAATATAAAAACAAAGCCAAGCTTACATAACAAATGTTCTTTCTTTGCAATGTAAGCAATATTTCCTGAAAGTTTGACCGTATCTTTTTGTTTCACCCTGTAGAAGTACTTTAACGCCTCAAATTTAAAAACTTTCTCATTGGGTTTATTATTTACTTTTAGGCCGACTTATGCTCATTTTAACCGCATAGACCATATCGCGCGTTCAGGATCTTTTGGTGTATATTAGGTGAAATAGGGGCAATGTGTGAACTGGAAAACCAAATTAAACCCAAGTCAGTACATAGACTGCTCAAACTCAACGCTGTGAAAAAAATCTAAAATATTTTTGTAATATGTAAAGTCGGGTAGGATTTATTAAGACTATTCCACGAATAAACTGTAACAGATTTTGTAAATAATAATTATTTTCTTACTTCGTTGACAATATTCCGTCAGCCGTAAGATCACGGCATACTAGATGAATGAATAATCCACGAATCAATTCGATGAATCGATCTGTCCCCTCAATGTTACCACCACAAAATGGAGGGCGTCGTGGTAGTTGCTTACATCAAAACGCTCTAAAAGCTCACGAACTGGCTTCCACCGAATCGAAATTGTGTTTTTAATCAATGGACATTTATATTACTTCAATTTCCAAACAAGTTAAGTTGCATAAAATAATGTGTTTTCATTCTGCTTAATGGCAGCATGTGATGTATTAATCACCATACGTTGATGCTTTACGTGTCCAGTAACGAGCTGACGTTTCATCAAATAAAATTGCATCCGTGCGATCCGAGGAAGTATATTATAAAATAAACGACCGTGATTGGTCTATATCCAAGGAGTTGCTAAACATTATTGGTCAATATCAAACACGCGACGTGCGAATGGGATAGTTATTATCAAATTATTTAGTCTGTGAGTTAGTTTTAATTCAATTATGTTTGCACATTTTTCAGAAATAATTTTAAAAAGCTGAAACACGTAAAAACCTTATTACAGTGTACAAATAATATTTGAAAAATTAAAATTAGCCACTGAATTATGACAAGGTAGTCTATTATTAAGTCGAGTACCGGTGCAATGCGACTTCATTAGCATAAGCTGACTTCTATCGCAAGGCCGCTCGCTCTTCAACTAACTTCGCCCACTGAACAAAGCCGGCGCCTACTTATCGAGGTTCCAAGGGCGTTCTTTTGCTCATGTGGCGTTTTTCCGGAGTTGGACTTTTCCATTCATTCACATCCAATAATATTAGTTTAAAAATAAGAAAGACTTTGATGTAAACATTTGTATGGAGCATAATGTTGTATGGATGTGAAACTTGGTCAATCCTGAAATCAGAAAGAAGAAAAATGGAATCATTTGAATCAGAAAAATGCTGAAAATTAGGTGGATCGATAAAATTAGCTATGAGGAAGTTTATGAGAGAGCAAAAGCAGAGAAAGAAATTTGGAACCAAATAAGAAAAAGAAGAATAAGTCATAGGCACGTAAGTCTTTTAAAAATCATTATCGAAGGCACAATTGATGGCAAGAATAACAAAGGAAGAGCAAAACTACAGTAAAAAGTAAAGTGCTCCCTATTACAGGCCATGGAGGCCCAGAGGGTTCCGAGAGGATGAGGCTCCCAGATTTTTTGACAATCGGAACATGAAGGTGGTAAGGTTGTCAGCCTTACGCACCGGCCGCCTTTACCCCCAGGAATGCTCCCGGTACTCATTTATGTTAGAGGCTGAGTCGACCCCAGGGCCATAGTGCCACCAGAAGGATTAGGCCAATTGAAAAACTCCAATGACCTCATCGGGGATCGAACCCGCGACCTTCCGGTTTGTAGCGCAGCGCCTCAACCACTACGCTACGGCGTACCCCAAAACTACAGTACGTGGAACAAATTAAGGATTACAT
This sequence comes from Ectobius pallidus, assembly GCA_964059195.1. Taxonomy (NCBI): domain Eukaryota; kingdom Metazoa; phylum Arthropoda; class Insecta; order Blattodea; family Ectobiidae; genus Ectobius; species Ectobius pallidus. The sequence goes on from CAXKWD010000362.1 coordinate 788,129, forward strand.
GAACTGTAAGACATACAAAGAATTAAAAAGGAAGGCAGAAAAAAGATCAGGATGGAGAATCGCTGCAAACCAATCCAAGGACTGAAGACTAAAGAAGATAAGAAAGTGGGCCATAATGGAATTTTGGAGTTTAAACTTGAATACCTGCCACAAGCTACAGAAAACTTATATGGATCAGTAGCCTGGCGTTCCGGGTTCAGGTCTGGGTGTAGTGTTAGGTAGGGAACTCCCCTTAAGCGACCACCGGGGGCTGCTTGCGACATCTTTCTCACTCAAGGAATGTAATTGACTATTTTCCTGAAGTAGTACTTGTCTCAACTCTCTTGTTCCCATAACAAAGGGACTTTCTTCCAAATTTCTGTAGACATTGTGACGTACACACTTCTTTCAATCTCTTTAATTATAATTATTATTGTTATATAAACTATTGTGGTGCTTGGAATTACATTAAATTGCATGATTTTTCATTTCAATTCCAGTAATTTTATCTTAATTTTTCTGAAGTTCTACATAAGGCTTTGGAGATATGCTAAGGCTGCCACATTCTCTAGAGTTTTCACATCCTAGATTTCCTCTCACTGAAATAAACTACAACAGCGTTTCTCAACCTTTTTGAATCCGAGGACCTCTAAAATGTAAAAAAAAAAAAAAAATTACGGACCCCTAATTTTACATCCCATTTTTAAAAGAAGGGCTATATTCTTAATATTTGGGGTATTAATTATAGGTCATTATAATGAAATATTTTTAAAATTTACTTCTTTACTTTCCACTTGCTTCATTATATTTTTAATTATGTCTGCGGACCATCTGCACCATTACAGGTTGAGAAACGCTGAACTACAACATGCAACATTAAAACAAAAACGCTATAGCCTACTTTAAGAATGTTTGAACGAAGAGTGAATCAGAAGCGGCTTATAAAGTCTGATGTGAGGAATCAACCTTAGGACTATGAAAAATGGATTTAATTATGAATTTGCGTTGGATGTTGGTAGCGTGGCTGCTCTCTACTCTGGCGGCCCCGGGTTCTATTCCCGACCAGGGAGGGTATTTATCATTAGTGGAATATAGGCTATTTTTCCTGGGTTCATCCGCATTTCGCGGTATTCCATGAGCTGGTCTGAACGTGCCTTCGTCATCACGCATACCATCTGTAAGGTTTTAAAAAAGAGGAAATTATTTAGAAAAAAGTCGGGCTACTAAAAACTGTTCGACTTCCCAACCTGGAACTTCGGGACAGGCTTGTTGATGATATCGCAACTCTGGTGCTATTTTTATAAACAACTTTCTCCTTTGTTTTGTACTGAAGTGCAAATACTGTATGAACGTTAACATTTCATTGTAGAGAAAGTTGATTTGACAGTCTGTTCTACTCATTCAGCCATTCTAGATTTCCTTTACCACGTCATAAAACATTATTCCCATAAACTGGTCGGAACCAGCAGGTATTGGATCATAAGAACAGCTACAAATAAGTTTATTGCTAATTGAGCAAGGCATGCATACACGTTTCAGACTAAATGCCACATATTTTAATATAACAACTTAATTTTTATAGTAAATGAATTAAGCCAATAGATAAAGAATCCACATAAAAATAATTCAAGAATATTAACTCAATTTTTGTAACATCATAACATCTATAAAATTACTAGCATGTGCCCGCGGCTTCGCCCGCGATAATTATTTCAAGAATTAAAAATTAAGAGCATAATAGTTAAATCATTACATTTATTAACACCTAAATCGCATGGACTACATACCACGATCAGATAGCATCGACTGGTAAAAGCGACCTCAGATTCGAGTTTCTTGGCCAAGAAAACCTCTGTATAGTGAGATTCGTCCAAATAAAACAACGTTTGACCATATTTAGGGCTTACAACATTCAAGCTATCGCGAAAGTTTTGTTTTCAAGGTTTGACATTGAAATGTATAACTGAAAACTTATGTTTTGAAAACGCAAAAAATGCACGTTTTTTGCCAGTTTTTCACTCATAACTCACGAACGAAAACTAAAATTAAAATTCCGGCTTTGAGGTGCATTTTCCGACCCTTCAGCACACCTATGTTTAAAATTTCAGATCTCTGCGTTCAGTAGATTTCGCTGGACATCGAGGAGAATTCCTTTTATTAATATAGATAATATGAATTATAATGATACCTTCTCAAATTTGTCAAACATCCATTTAATTTAATCCAAGCCCACCTGATACCACTGGTAACAATACGTTCTGTGAATTTGTTTTGATAATGCTATGTAAAAAGGGATTAAGTATTTTCAAAAACATTTAATTTTTGGCATTTAGAATAAGAATTTTTCAAAATCCTTTCTTAGTGAGCACCTACATTATGAAACGAAGGTACTGTCAAAATTCCAAGTCTCTACCTGTTATAGTTTAGGCTGTACGTTGATTCCTGTCATTCAGTCAGTCATTCATTCAATCAGTCAGTCAGTCAGGACAAAACCTTTTATATATATAGAGATTTAAATTTCATTTTTGTTTTCACTAGCATCCTTCTGTAGTTATCATCTACTAAATCCACCAAAATCACTATGATATCACTATTTTAACTATGTCAAATATTAATTTTTATAATGTGACACAATTTAATCATATAAATATTTTATAATATTTCCTCTGCTGTCACAGTGTGTACACAAACTTTAAAGACTTTGGTGTATGTAGTAGCCCTTGAAATTAGCTTTAATTTGTTACCAAAATGAACATTCTAGCTTGAATTTTGTGGGTGTTTCCATGTTTCAAAGCTATGAAAATGTTGCAAATTTTTAATTACTGTAAACGCGTAATGAAAATTTTGTACAGAATATCTACCTTTTAGACAGAACATGTGCTTGGGTTGGTAAAAACACAGAAAATAATGCATCCTTATGCCACCAAGTGAGAACTTGATTCACCTAAAAGTGCCTGCTACAAAATGCAGCACTATTTGAAACAGAAAAAATTCGAAACAATAAATTTGATGGGGACACTAATGCCACACCTTTATTTAATCAATCCCTGCTTTAAATGCCATTTAAAGGACAATTATGTACAAAATAAACAAAATGAATACATTTTTGAAAACTAGAAACTCAGAGCTTTCATATGGTGTTAATTTCACAAATTCAGTAATTTGAGCCAAAAATGCAATTTTAAACGTTTATGCATACCTTAAACAAACAAGCAAACAAAAAATAGTTTCTATGAAATCAAATCAGAACGCAGTCATGTGATTAGAGGAAGGTAGACTTGGATGATACAAATATTTTGGACTTTCCTTATACTGTACTACTTATTTTATTATATAGTGTTTATTGAACGACTAACAAAATTAGAAGAAGAAAAGCTAGAAAAATGAGGGGACAAGATTTTTTTAAAGGAAACATTGAATTTTCATTAAGCTGGTAACTTCCTGAAAATGATTTGGTTTACTCTGGGCCCTTTTTCATAGAACTTTTACACTAATATTATGAGCAATTACATAATATTAGTTATGAGTTCATGGCTCTAAATTATTAGTAAATATTGCTAACATTATTAGTAAACTGTGTCATAGACTACACAACTAATAAAATTTACTGATAATATTAGGTGTTTTTCTGTAAGGGTATTTGGGCTAATAAGTTATTGTCAAACCCATGTAATTCAGATTTCGTGTCTTAAAATTGTGTAAAATGAATCACTCTGATTTAATTATCAATTTAGAAAAATGCTTACATACGCTTGTCATAACTTTTATGATTTGAGGTTAGATTTTAGTACATAAGCCTATTGCTATCTGGCAGGTTTATTCATTTCTTAGAGCTAATTATTATGAAGATATATGTAGGCCATGCTGCTTTGAAATAGTATTGACAAAAAGACTAAGAAGGGAAAAAGCACAAACAACAATCCAGACATAACCTCCAAATCAATCAGCTGACTAATGAACTATAAAGATATTTTATGAGTAGTGTTTATATCTCTATGAAACAAGATTTTTATAACAAATAAATTAATAATATTATGAGATCCAATGTTATTAACTATTATTATTAACAAGCTCTATGAAACGTGACGTCATAATTGGTTGTGTCTTTGTTGCAGGCAGTCCATGTGCTCTCTGGTGATGCCAGCAGATTATGAGATGTTAGTCGCTCATAGTCCCCCGGTCTCAGCAGACTTCTACTCCAACTACGCCAGCTACAGACTCCGGTTCGAGCCCCCGACACGCTCGTACTACCCCACCTGCCGCTCCACACCCCCGCAACCCCCTCCGCCACCCCTCTTCCTGAAACCAGAAGAGCCAGAAGAGGCGGCAGACTCCAGCAGGATGCCGGTAGCCGTGCCCAGACGCCCTTGTCTGGTGGTGAAGCCAGAAGAGACCCACGGCAATACGGAGGACAACGGAGACCTGGCGAGTCCCACCAAGCTCAAGAAGAAAGTCGTGTTTGCCGACGACAAGGGGCTCTCCTTAACACAGGTCAGTGCTGGCGGAATTTTAAAATAAAGTTGTGTTAAGACTTCCAATTCAACATCTACAGTCTGTAATGCCATGACAAAAATCTTCATAAATATCAACATTTATTTCCCTAAACAGTATCTCTCAAATCGTCCGATGTAATGTCTTTACCCTCTTCATAGCGTGTCTAGTCCAGTTATTCATTGCATGGCCAGGCGGCTTTCTTTTATCAGGGGGAAAAGTTTGCCGACAGCTCAACCCATGCTCTTTATTTTCACCGCACCAATTACACCAGCCAATCAAAATCTAAGAATGTTCTGTAACAGTTTCTCGTCTAATCCGCGTGGAGTGAAACGTGGGGTTGCAATATTCAGTTACGGTACAGTAAACAATAGCACGTGAGAATGGAATAAAGCGAGGGAAGAACTGAGGTCAGTGATAACAATGAGAGAATATTGTAACGTTGCTTGTGTTTTGGAAAGTGTAAACCAAGACCAAATTGGTCACATCAATTAACATAAAGAAGCACCGACTAAATGGTTTATTCCTTTGAAGCCGCCTGGGTATGCAATGAGAAACTCCACTATAGTCCTACACGATAAGCAAACAACCTGCAGACTTGGGAAAGGGAAACAAATTTCACCCAGAGTAGCCTTTAAGGGTCTTGACGAGCTTCTTTTGTTGTTCACAGGTTCGCGTCATGACTGAGCCCTCCAACTGCCCTCCAGTCTTCAGCTTTCAGTTTCTTGCTCAAGTCACTAAGGGCATTTCAGCGGAAGTGAGCCCTGAACCATGGGAAGTGACGTTCGCACAGCCAGCCTCGGACTACCTTGACTTCCGGAACCGCCTGGACACGGGGAACGTGTCCCTGGAAAACGTCATCGTGAAGGAGTCGGAGGACATCGTCGTGGGCACGGTCAAAGTCCGAAACATCTCCTTCCACAAAGAAGTCTTCGTGCGGTCCACGTCAGACGAGTGGAAGACGCACGAAGACGCGTTCTGCACGTACGTGAACAACAACGGGCCTGCCGTGCCATCCGCCTACGTGCTGTACGACACCTTCTCCTTCAAAGTGACTCTTCCACCGCGGTCACGGAGGATAGAGTTCTGCGTTTGCTTCCGTTGCGAAGGCACGGAGTTCTGGGACAGCAATGGAGGCAAGAACTACGTCTTGGTGAAGAAGACCAGCTCCGGCGGCGGCGAGGTAGGAGACCTGCTTCAGAAACTCAAGCGCAGCCATAGCGACTCCGCCGCGAAGTGCACCGATGCTGTTCATGCGAAGGTAGATTCCTGGTCCGAGTTCGCCAGTTGGAATCACTTGGATAATTCAGCCCCATACTGGTGACGTCACCACCACAAAGGTAGGAACCTGTCCTATCACTGAGCTCGGATTTGGGTTAGGAAGACAGAGAGAGACATACAGTAGCAAACCCGCCTCTCAAGTTATGTTTCATTTGAGTAACTGCTAGATCATCTGCGTAAAATTTGATGACTTCATCAAGGTAACAGTTTTTTGCTGTGTGACTATTTTTAAAAATTTCAACGAGAACATAGAAGTCTTGCTCCTAAATCTTGATCGTTCATGCTTTTAAGACAAGAAAACAAAATGATTTTAGCCAGTCGATGTCAAAAGAATAACTTTTTACCGTAGATGATGTTTTTAAAAGAAAAAAGTTAATGGCACTGAGTGGTATAAAATTTATATCACCCCAGAGTAACCAACTTTGATTGCTTCTCATTGAAAATACTCATTTAGCTAAAAATATTACAATTATTAAAGAGACCCAGTTTGATAAAAAATATAATATTTTAAAATTCACTATGTCTTTTTAAATGTAAAAATTTTCACCGTGATTACAAAAATCGTACATACTAATGGGCGAAAAGCTTTGTCCTTTAGTTGACAAAATTAATAACAGATGTTTGTGCGCTCATTATAATAAATCTATTATTTCACAATTTGTAACGACTGTCTAAACAATAGTGTTTGATACACGTGGTAAAATGATTTTATTTTGTTCGTAGGATTCCTACATTCACCCTTAATGGCTCGTTTCGCAAACATAACTTATTTTACATGGGCGCCCATACCCGGGGGCCACCCTAGCTCTCAGGGAAAGGGAAAAATGTATATTGAATAATTATAATCAGGTGTTTTCTTTTAAGATAATTATTTAAAAGTCAGTGGAGACATAACAAGTTTTCAGAAGTTTTACCAAATCGACAACATGGAAGCAGAATCCACAGTGGATTAGGAAAGGGGAGTCAAGGGGGTTGTATATTTGTATTTAAAAAAATATTTATTTAATTAAACAAGATTTGTTGGTGTGTCAAATATGATATAGCAGTTATTTTCTTTTCATAACATAATGAGTAGGCCTATTATGTCCACTGTTCCATGTGTTATTTAACCTTTCTTATAAATAGTAATAAGTAAACTTAGGTAACAATTTCTTGTTTAAGTTGCCATGTCTTAGAGTATGGTAAACAAATTTGCTAACTAGTTTTTCAATGCTAAAATGACGTAAAATGTGATTTTCATTGTTCAAAATTTAATGAATTTCCATCGGTGGACCCCCTTTCTTGGGGAATATTCAATACCCCCAAACCCCCGGCTCATTCGATCTCCCCGAAATTTTCTCTGGCTACGTCATTGTTGCATTTATTATATTATTAACATAATTTCACAAAGTGGCCCAAGAAGTTATAGCGACAAAAGATAAATTAACGAAAAAAATTGGCCCTCCTAGAAAATAGCATGTGGGCACCTACACGCAAAATAAAATGTAGTTTCAACACATGGATCATAAATAAATAACAATTATGATTTCAACGCTCCAAATCTTGCATAATTTGCTTACTAGGGCGTAAGTGCCATGGATATAATGCATAACAACTATTGAAACACAAATCCCATGGCCCGCCAATTTGTCGTGGGTTTTTTCATGGTTTCCCAAATGGATGTTTACTTGAATCATCCTCACCATTTCATCCTGTATCAAATTGATTTAAATTAATATCAGTTGAAAATTACTCCATTAAATACACCGACAATAGAAACAATTGACAAGCAATAGTTCCATGGCCTACCCTACAGCATAGACACAGATCCCAAACTCCTGATAAAGCCTCAAAGCTAAAAGGAACTGAAATAATAATAAAAAAACTATTGAAACAGAATTACGTTTGCATTGAACAAATCACTTTGATGAAATCTTCACATGTGCCATTCACTGTTTGCTGGTGCCAGACACAGAGACACGTATTTTGCCTCCTGTACACAAGAGGATGTTCCATTCCCGGTTGGATTTAGCTCATCTCTTCAGTATCACATTCAAATAATGGCGCAAGTTTACTATAGAATCATCCCATCCGTGTCTCCTCCTAGGTCCCTGTTTTTCTCGGAGGTGGCCTCGGCATTGGGCTGGACACTCATCCGGGGAGGCCTTAGGCAGCGTTCACATTGAGGCGATAAGCGATAAGCGATATATCGCGAGCGATATACGATACGCGACACGCACGGACAGATACTTGAAATCTAAATGGAGGCGATAAAAAAGGTTCACACTCACGCGATAGCGCAACATATCGCAAGTGCGATATCGCTCGAAGTGCTGCATGCTGGTCGCCTGAGCGATTTGTTGCTTACGATATTGTAACTTTTGTAGTGAAGATTGTGTTCCCACCACATTTTAGGTAGATTTCGAAGAAAAATCTACCTATTGCAATCGATACCATGTCATGACTTTCAAAAAATTCTTTCATATCTTTACGTTTCATGCCTCCAAGTAAGAAACCACCGCCCGTTCAAACAAAAAACAAATCCCTTTACGCAGGCCTACAGGCTGAGGTAGATTTCAAAGTGCTTTTTGTTTAATTTATTATCGCTGCACAGCACTCTTCATTTTTAGCCATGGCATGGCAAACCCGCAGTAATAAGAACTGAATTCGGTAAAGAGGAAGAGCCTACAATCATTTGTTTTGACAACAAGAATAGGATTTAATATTCTGGGAGGCCGTGCGCAAGATCAGCAATGAATAAAATTAGCAAAGCCGCTAAACAAGACAAAATTATGATATTATATTAATTCTTTTAAGTGTTATTATTTTCAAACATTAAAATCTCGCGTCATATGAGAGCTATGAAGAAACTATTTATTGATTTGTAGAGTACTCATCAAGAGCTTTTCAACGATACCCCACAAGACGTGGTTCAAAAAGTTTCGAATTTTCATCCCCCGCCCCCACCCCCACCCACACCCCCACCCCCACCCTCACTCGAACCCCCGAATCGTTGGTGTCACTGTGAACTCCATAGGGAGTACTCTAATTTATTCAAACAAAGTTTCCCTTTATACTTCATAGGGGCCGTGATATACATTTTTAAAAATTGCAACCCCCTCCCCCGACCACCCCCGTGGGCCAATTTTGCCCATTAACGAACATGTCCGAACTATTGGGCCTAGAAATAACGTAATAAAATTTGGTTCAAATATCTTCAAAATTACGGCCGCTATCGTGTAAAGATATATATAAATATCACAAATTTTCTTTGAACGGGCGGTGGTTTCGTACTTAGGGGAGCATGAAACGTAAAGATATGAAAGAATTTTTCGAAAATCATGACATGGTATCCATTGCAATAGGTAGATTTTTCTTCGCTACCTAAAAAAAAAGTGATATATATATCTTTACACGCTAGCAGCCATAATTTTGAAGATATTTGAACCAAATTTTATTATGTTATTTCTAGGCCCAATAGTACGGACAAGTTCGTTAATGACCAAATTTGGCCCCAGGGGAGGGTCGGGGAGGGGTAGAAATATTGAAATATGTATATCTCGGCTCCTATGAAGTATAGAGGGAAACTTTGTTTGAATAAAGTAGAGAACTCCCTATGGAGTTCACAGTGACACCAACGATTCGGGAGTTTTGGTGGTACGAGTTGGGGTGGTTGGTTGGGGGATGGAAGTTTGAAATTTTTGAAACCACGTCTTATGGGGTATCGTTGAAAAGCGCTTGATGAGTACTCTACAAATCAGTAACTGGTTTCTCGATAGCTCTCATATAAGGCGATATTTAGCACATCGAAATCTACCTCAGCCTGTAGGCCTGCCTAAAGGGAAGTTTTATCGCCCAGGTCGCGCCGGCACGTTCACACTGAGGCGATAAGCGATAAGCGATATATTGGGAGCGATATACGATACGCGACACGCACGGACAGATACTTGAAATCTAAAGGGAGGCGATAAAAAAGGTTCACACTCACGCGATAGCGATATATCGCAAAAGCGATATATCTCTCGAAGTGCAGCATGCTGGTCGCCTGAGCGATTTGTTGCTTACGATATTTCGAGCAGTGAACGTGTCGGGAAGAAGAGAAGACAATTCTGTAATTTATTCTTTGAATTCATTTAGTGAAAGCTCGTGAGTGCATCTGGAACTATTCCATTGCCGCATATAGTAAGAATTTGTGAGTGGTGGATTAATTAATTATGTGTAATAATATCCTAGATGTGTAAACAGTTTCATGTGTGGTAGGGATCATAAGATTCGATGCCACAACACTAGTTGTAAGGATATAAAAATAAAAAAAATGTAAGACAGATGTGACGAGTGCCGCATGTAGCAAATTGCAGCAGAAGTAAAAGACACAGGTAAATACATTATTTAATTACTTATTGTGTAAGACAAGTAAGTAATCAAATTGTTATATTATTTACTCATAATGTAAATATTTCGAAACTCTGACACAATAAATAAGTAATTTAATTATAATTCAGGGATCATCATGGCCCGGATTCTAATGACATGTCACCTTTTTATTGATGCTACATAGGCATTGCCAACTTGTGGATAAATCCTAATCATGACCTCTAGATTATAGGAATGCATTTTTATTAGGTCATTTTTTGTCATTTTATGCAATCTTATATTTTTAGGGCATTTATTTCAATTTTAGGTCATTATTTTGTCATTTTCGTGTCATTTGCTTCTTTATTTAGTCATTTTCATGTACTGTATTTACATTGAGTGTATTAACTTTTTTTCGTCGCTAGCAGTGCTGTCTTTGAAGTGTTGTTTGTTTAATGCAAGAAGGAAACATTCGGCGTTAAGTGTTGTCATGTCTCAGTCGGAAATGAGAATCAAAGAAACTCCAAAATTTTGTATTATATTACTATTGTTATTAGATTGACTTGGCACCAGAGTCTGTCACCTGCTTGGATTTGAGAGTGCAAACTACTGTTTACCCTCAATTAAATAACATAATCCAGCAGACCACAAAAGGAAATGGCGAATTTTGACTCGCCAGTGCCTCAGTGCCAGTATAAATTTCCGTGAGAAAAGAACATTCACAACATTACAGTTATTTACAGTTTTTATAATTATGTACAAACTAGTCTATAACTTTGTGTGTACAATAATAATTTGTTATAAATAAAATGTCAGTTTTTAGGTAATTTTGTTATAATTATTAAGTCATTTTCTTTAAATTTAGGGTCATTTTTCAAACAATTTTAGGTCATCAGAATCCGGGCCCTCATTATAATACAATTTGACAGAATTAACATGGGGAGTATATTTTGCATAGCCATATGTGCCTGAGGAAATGAAATTTTCAGAATCCCGGGGATGTCATAATTATATTGTCATGCTCTTCTCAGGTTTGTTTATCATTCAAGAATCGCTAGCTCTATTTACTTCTTACTATTTATAATCTTTCAACAATTGACACGAAACTTAACACCTGCTTAGCTAACACCTACTTCGCGGGAAACTGCAAGCGGTGCTTGTCAAGGGAGAATCTTTCCCACTTAAAACCAATGACTCCTGCCAAATGTATCCAGTTACTTACTAATGAGTAGGGAAAGGCATTTAATGACCATAAAATAATGAAAAAATGCAAAATAGAAAAATGCATTTATTACCTAAAATAGTGAAACAATGACAAGGAATTTTTTTTAAAGACCAATGAATTTTCCATTATTACTTACACTTATTAAACTTTTAAACTTTGGTATTCTTTTTTTCCCCAAGCATATAGGCTACAGGTATATAAAGTATTTGTTGTACTAAATGGCTGGGTATTGTAAACCGACACATCTCCAAAATTTAAAGATCAAAACATAAAAACTTCAAAGATCGAAAATATTAACAATTCAACATTAAAAAATTCAAAGATTTAAAATTAAAAAATCCAAAATTAAAAATTAAAAAGTCCAAAACCCCAATTTTAAAAAGTTCAATAAGGCGAAATTGAAAAATCCAATAATCAAACATTGAAACAATAAAAAATTAAAACAAGTTTCACTTCTGTTGCGTGGCGTTCCACACACACTTTATTTGTTCAACAGCCAAAACAGAGTTTCTACAAACAAATAAAATCAGGTAAACTGATGTAAAAAAGTGCCAGTGTGTTTTTTTTAATCAGTTATGACTGCAATTATGATATGCAGAATAAGTTTTTTTATTTGATTTACAAGTTAAGCTCCAGATTTATTCATTAAGCAGGGCTTAGGGAAGAACAAAGGTCTAGTTTTCTTTTTAATCAGATTAAAATCTTCCAGCATCAGCTGAACTGTACAGATTTTTGATATCTTGACAATCGCACACTCACATAAAAATACGAAAAAGAAAGTGAAATTGGCTGCTTTCGGGATTTGAACCATGGAACTCCATAACGTGAGGCCAAAACGTTACCATCTCGGTCACCTGGGTCAGTTTAACGGTCTAGTTGGATAAGCGCATGTAAAACAATAGTGTTTTTGGTCATAGCTATCTCTATTTTAATTTCCAAGCTCGTATAATATAACAGTTAAACAATTGACTATGTTGTCATGATAAATGATTTGCTTTTTTTTTTTATACAAATTCTTTCGAATACGTATATTATCATAAAATAGGCACCAAATTGAGCATTACTCCCAAACAGGTGAACCGATTTCATCCAGTATCAGTAGACGTCTTCCCATGAACACTATAAATGTGTATACCAAATTCCATAAAAATCCGGTAAAGCGTATTTGAGTTACCGCGTTTTTAAAATAGACACTAAATTGGGTTTTACTCCGGTACCGGTCAACCGATTTGGTCCAATATCGGTAGACATATTCCCATGTACATTATAAATGGGTATACAAAGTTTCAGGAAAATCCAATAAAGCATATTTGAGTTATCGCGACTTCTCATATATTAACATAAAAGGCAATAAATTGGGCATTATTCCGGTACTGGCCAACCGATTTTGTTGAACATCAACAGACGTCTTTCCATAGATAGTATAAATGCGTATACGAAGTTTCATAAATATCCGATAAGGCGTATTTGAGCTATTGCGCCTTTAAAATATACACTAAATTGGGTTTTACTCCGGTACCGGTCAACAGATTAGGTTCAAATTTAACAGAGTACTTTTCATGGACGTCATAAATGCGTATACTAAGTTTAATGGAAATCTGATAAAGCGTATTTGAATTATGGCGCCTTTCTATTAAAAAGGCGCCATAATCTATTAAAATAGGCACTAAATTGGGCATTACTCCGGTACCGGTGAACCGATATGGTTCAATATCAATAGGGTTCTTCCCATTGACATTATAAATGTGTTTTCCAAGTTTCATGAAAATCCGAAAAAGCGTATTTGAGTTAGAGCGCGTACAGACACACGGACGGACGGACAGACAGACGGACAGACATTTTTCGTCCCCCACACAATCTCATAAAGTACCATACTGGCACTTAATAAATTTTCGAAATAAGTTTTCAGGGTTTATTCGATAAAACTCCCTGCATTTTGATTCATGTTGAGACAGCTGTCGAGAAACAACAGCCGAGCTATGGTGCACGTTGGTAAGATTGTAGGGATGTACCCAATATTTTCTTTTTCTTCTCATTCTACGCCTGAACCAATAAGCCACTACAACGTCTTCCTCACTTGAGCTCATAATTGTAACTGAAGTAGTGAGGATTGTGTTTCACCATAATGTTTATCGCCCAGGTCGCGCCGATTTATCGCTCGCTGTGTGAACCTTCCTAGCAATATATCGCCGCTACAAAGTCCTTCCGATATATCGCTTATCGCTTATCGCCTCAATGTGAACGCTGCCTTACATGTCCATGGTAGCCTACATCAAAACAATATGTATATGTGATTCAACTCCAATCCCTTTAGCGTCAGTAAGGCCCGGGCATACAATAGAGGTAGTAAAACTGAGAGAAGTCATCAGCATGGAATTACATGACATCTAGTGGCAAATGCTAACATAACAAGTTTAATAGTCTATACTTGACAAGTCAGTTTGAATATTGCCATAGACGAAGTTGCAAGGCTTTTGCTGTCTACTTTGCCAGTTCCATAAATTTACAGACATAGGCCAGCACACCGCGGGTAAAGAGCTAAGCAATACACAACCGTCGTTAAAAATCACAAAAACAAACTGTTTAGTGTTTTGATTACCTAAATCCGAGCTTTTACCAATTAAATTATCTTTCTGTCTCTCTGCCTGACTCTCTCTCTCTCTCTTCCTCGGTGCCTATGGCTTCCTTTCGGAGGTGGTGGTCACCAGTTCGACGCTACAGAGTATAATTTTTTAAAAGTAAACCATTCCAAGCCAGTGGTTGAAGTATTTGCATTCAAGTTATTGGAAATAATCTTGAAGTCTATAGCGTCGACTCTCTATTCCTTACAAAGCTCAGTTCTGCCTACTCTAACTGTTTATCTTTTAGACCTATATAGTTAGTTAAATCTCGTATGTTGGTCCACTTAATAGCTTCTACACAAAAGTGGTCCCTATTAGGGGGTTCCTAGATTTTGGAGCTGCCAGTGATATTGGTACGCACCGGTCGCCTTTACTTCAATAAAATAATAGGGACTCCGGTCAAAAAGACCAACAATAGCAGTTTTGGGAATCAAATTTACAGAAAATGTTTGCTAAAACCAATTTCATCAAAGAAATATCTCATACGAAGAATTATCCTTCAGCTTTGTACTTATAATCTACAAGTTTTGAAGAAACGAACGGATTTTGACAGCACGAAATAAATTAATTTTAGTATGGTATTAAAATTAATAGGACAGGCTATTTATTACTGTCTACGGACATTTCAGCTGTTTCTCTCAAGGTCTCCAGATCGTTCCGTGTTCAATAATAATCAGTACCAAAATGAAAAACAGTTTCGAAATGAATGTCATTAAGATACCGTTACGTCATAAATTTATATCTCTCTTGTACTTACTTACTTACTCAATGACAATAGACAATTCCTATTAAATGCTTTGCCTAACTTGTACGAAAGGGCTGGGGATATCCCCCATATGCTAGCACTTCACTTTTTACCTTAACGGACTCGGCCTGTAAAATGAAATTTTACGTAAACAATGTTTACAAAATCAAAATAACATAAGAGTGAACATTTAATGTTTTGGTCGAAAAACATGAAAATCTTTTTCCCAATATTTCACCAAAGAACTTTGACAGGTATAAAGTGTCTGCCGTAGTGGGAATATGAAAATAAAATGCACTGCAGGCTTGAGGCCTTTACAGGAGGTCACCTGCTCTCTAGAGGTCAATGAGCGCGTAACCTTGAAGATTATTTAACAGAGGTGACCTAGAGAAGCTATTTCCGGAGTTACTCGAAATGTAGGTCACTGCTAACTTACCCCTAACAAGATTGTTGGTAAGGGCAATTATCAATTTACTTACGTAAGTTGTACGTATTTATATATTCTTGGCATCTGTCAAGTCGTCTTATGTAACATCACATGCAGAGTCACACTTAAAGAAACAGTCACACATTTAATTTTACAGTTTCGGTCTTTACAAAGATTATCAATAAATTCTTCGTTCCCACGTAATTCAGACCATCCCAGGATCTTCAAAGCATCTTCTCAAAAGGGGGGAGGGTGACACATCTTTACAGGCCGGCAGGTTTCAGTCTCAATATTTGAAGAGATATTTCTTTCAATTATTGTAAGGCCTTCTGTGCCCAAGTTTATGGGTTCGAACCCGGCCCAGGTCGATGTCCTTTTATGGAGAAAAAAGAGCATTGAAGAACTTAGACGAAACTCAGTATGCGGGGTCTTTTTTGGGCTAGGCAATCCGAATCTGAGGTCGTTTTCCCCCCAGGCATCGCACTTTAACTGGGAAATATACATCGTAACCGGGATCTTAGTTTTTTAACTATCAACTGCTTTAATTTTAGGTAGATTTCGAAGAAAAATCTACCTATTGCAATGGATACCATGTCATGATTTTCGAAAAATTATTTCATATCTTTACGTTTCATGCTCCCCTAAGTACGAAACCACCGCCCGTTCAAAAAAAAAAATTGTGATATTTATATATATATATATATATATATTTATATATATATATATTTATATATATATCTTTACACGATAGCGGCCGTAATTTTGAACATATTTGAACCAAATTTTAATATGTTATTTCTAGGCCCAATAGTTCGGACAAGTTCGTTAATGAGCAAAATTGGCCCAAGGGGGTGGTCGGGGGAGGGGGTTGAAATTTTTAAAAATGTATGACCCTATGAAGTATAGAGGGAAACTTTGTTTGAATAAATTAGAGTACTCCCTATGGAGTTCACAGTGACACCAACGATTCGGGGGTTCGAGTGAGGGTGGGGGCGGGGGTGGAGGTGGGGGATGAAAATTCGAAACTTTTGAAACCACGTCTTGTGGGGTATCGTTGAAAAGCTCTTGATGAGTACTCTACAAATCAATAAATAGTTTCTTGATAGCTCTCATATGACGCGAGATTTTAATGTTTGAAAATAATAACACTTAAAAGAATTATTATAATATCATAATTTTGTCTTGTTTAGCGGCTTTGCTAATTTTATTCATTGCTGATCTTGCGCACGGCCTCCCAGAATATTATATCCTATTCTTGTTGTCAAAACAAATGATTGTAGGCTCTTCCTCATAACCGAATTCAGTTCTTATTACTGCAGGTTTACCATGCCAAGGCTAAAGAAGAAGAGTGCTATGCAGCGACAATAAATTAAACCAAAAGCACTTCGAAATCTACCTCCGCCTGTAGGCCTGCCTAAAGGGATTTTTTTTATGCATTTGGGTTAGGTTCATGAATCTGTGGTACTTTATGATAGTATGGGGGACGTGAAAATGTCTGTCCGTGTGTCTGTACACGCGATAACTCGAATACGCTTTATCGGATTTTTATGAAACTTGGTATACGCATTTATAACGTCCATGGGACGATGCCTATTGATTTTAGACAAAATCGGTTGACCGAGTAATGACTCATTTAGTGCCTATTTTATAGTAATATATTAGAGACAACGCAGGCTACAGACAAACAAAAAAAGAAGACAAACAAGTGACTGCAAACGTTTATTGAACTTTCCGCCGTTAAGAAATTTATCGAATATTCCCCTCAGATATTTCAATAAGTTCTCTAACAACATATTGTTTTACAGTATTCATACAAGGCTTTGGAAGTTGCAATACAGTTAGCTTTGACAAGTAACACTACACAGATATTCCTTCACTCCTTATCAAACTTTAGACCTTTGCTCTTCCGTAAGCCCTGCTTAATGAATCGATCTGGAGCTTAACTCTGAGATCTATTAAAAAAATAACTTATTTTCTGAATATCATGAATGCAATTATCACCGATTAAACAAAAGCATTCGGGCAGTTTGTTACATTAGTTTACCTGATTTTATTATTATTTGTTAGGGAAAAACAATATGATTAAGAATAAAATTATGCAATTCCTGCAATTTATGCAAAAAAGAAGTCACTGTTTTAATTATTTTCTGTCAAATTAAATATCTAGCCGTTTATAAAAGCTAAACACATCACATTTAAAGGCAGAATAAGAACCAAATTTAAAATTAAACATGTCTGTAGTAGATTTATTGAAGCCCGGATCGTTGATTGCATCGTGACCACTCACTGAGGCAATCTCTATCTGCTGCAATTAAATGTAAATATGGCTATAAATAGCCCACGAGATCCCGTTCCTTGTGAAAGCTGTCGTGGCGCCGCTTTCTCCTGGTCATACCGAGTGCTGTACATGTCTTATCGATGCCGATTTGTTCGAGGTTTATCGATGTATGCCGGTTTACTTGCCCTACTCATCGTCGCTATCCCATAATCAAATGAACACAACAATGAAAACAAAAGCACATAGCCATTTGCAATTAATTAAACCTAGATATTAAAAAAAATCTGATGTGACCGTCACATAACTTCCTCTGCCCAAATAAAACTTAGCAGTATTCACATATCCTTGTACGGAATCGCAAGAACAATTTTACACTAATTACTGTATACTATAAATACCTTACAGCCCCCTTATTTGAATGTTGCGACTAAAAACGCAGGCTATGGACAAACAAAAAAAGAAGAGTAAAAACAAGTGATTGCAAACGTTTATTGAACTTTCTGCCGTAAAGAATCACTTCCAAAATTTATCGAATATTCCCCTCAGATATATTTTATTAACTGTAAGCATGGCCAACAATACATCTTTCTCATTTCACGTGCTTATATAGAATAAGAGGCCGTGAATGTCCGCGTATATATTCTGTGTAATTTCACATACCAATCAGACAACGATGACCCAATTTTGGATATAATCTTTATCAGATCGTTAAACTATTTGATACAATGACTGTTTTGAAATAAAATCACGACTTAAATCAAAAGCAGCGAAACCTCGTTCATCCGGACTAATTGGGGGATAAATAGACCGGTTTAATGGAAGTCCGGATGAACTGAAATAACCTAAAAGAACAATAGAAACTCCGTTTCAGCCCTAGACGCAAATCCCGTGGTTCATCTCTTGTCTGTATCGATTTCTCTCCTAACTGAATTTATGCCTTTTTAAATCTATGTATGATGCAAATATTTGAACAATGGTTGATCTATTTCGCCTAAATCCACATTGGTCATCTCCAATGATTTTGTCCGCACATGGGGTTAATCTTGACAGAAATCAAGTTTTGTATGAAGTTGGTAAGAGAGAAATTCCTCCCCATTAGGCCCCTGTATAAGCCGTGACGAAATCAAATGATCCACACGTTTTTCATTAATAAAGCCCTTTAGGTTTATATTACTTGCATTACTAAGCAAATAGCCGGTAAGGACGCGATGAGACCTAGGCAAGGACGAGTGACGTAGTTAATCAGATTGGAGTCAGCTGGAAACGTGTCCAATTGATAAAGCTAGTACAGCAACGCGCAAAAAGTGAATACACGTTTATCCGTTCCAAAAATCCTGTTTCTGTCTATGCAAATTGAAATACCCAAAATAAAGTTCTTACATGATTAAACAGTTACTGAAACGATACACAAAACAGCCTTAAAAAGGAAAAGTGATCCCTCCATGGGTCGTAGAGACCCTTAGGGGTCAGGGAGATTGGAGCATTCGGCACTTGAAGGTGGTAATGTTGTCAGACTTTTTTTACCTCCAGGAATACTCGTGCTACTCACAACTGTTAAGAGGCTGAGTCGACCCCAGGGCCCTAACGCCATCAGAAGGATTAGGCCAATGGAAAAATCCCACCGACCTCATCGGTATTCGAACCCGTTACCTTCCGATAAAACAGCTTTAGCTGCTCATAACATTTTATATAACTTGACTTCTCTCTACCTAGGCCGTTATTTCACTATCAGAGTCCTTTGATCAAATTTTGATAAAAAAAAAATAAAGCTTGAAGTAGAGTGGAGACAATGCTACAGACAAAAACCAGTTTACCGCATGGAATACAGGCTCTGTTACCGTGAATGGAACCGCCGGCGTAATCTTGTGGTTAGCGTCGCTGACTACAGATCCGTCGGCCCGGGTTCGATTCCCGGTACCTCCTCGGATTTTTCTGAGGTAGGGAGGTCTGGTAGGGGTGCACTCAGCCTCGTGATTCAAACTGAGGAGCTACTTGATAGAGAAGTAGCGGCTCCGGTCATGGAAACCACCATTAACGGCCACCATGCTGACCACATGCCCCCAATCCTGCCATCTGCCTATAGGTAGATGACGCAGCGGTCGGGGGTAGGCCTTGTTCCTTCGGGGATGTCGCGCCACGGAGTTTAGTTTAGTTACTGTGAATGTCAGCGCAGTAAACAACTCAATTTCATTACGACTTTGCACCAAAATCGTTCATGTATTTTTGAAACTGCTGATCTTCATTTTGTTTCTATAGTAACGGCTATCATGCAACGATTGTTGTCTTATAGAGCTGTTTTCTTCATTGAAGGCTTTGATAGAAGTGAATATAGTACAGCTATTCAGCCTATTCTTATATAATACAGAAGGCAACGGTTTCCGGGTATTCCACCAAACATTACAATATAAAGCCCATCACTCGAAAACAAAGTCCACTTTGATGATTACCTACATTATTTGCTTAACGGATGGTGTAAAGTCCTGCTATTTCAGAATCTTATCCAAGTTGTGTTTGTATTCAAATACCCGGAAGATAATTACTCCCAAATATAGCAGCAGTTCCACGATGTGACAGTCGGACCAAAACTGCGATATCATCTGCAAATATTCTTACGCTGAACAGCATCGAAAAAGCACAGGATTATCAATATTGTAGAATGATGTGTTCTTAAAAATTTAGTATATGAAGAAATTTGTACTCATTTTGCAAAGTACACACAGTTCCTGCAGTGCTTTTTCTGTGTTACAAGAATTATCAATGTTTTGTTTGCCCATTCTTTCTAACTTGTAATTTTAAGGTCAAAGTCAGTTTATTCATAATATTTCGGTATTATGATTGAACAACATTTAAGATGGGGCAAACAAAGTACATATTTAATTAACAGGATGTGTAGAAACCTTCACTCATATCCAAAGATTCATGATTTAAGACATATCTACTTACATTTAATACAGTCCCTTATCATTAGACCTGGGATTTTAGGCTCTAAAAAAATTAGATTTAGGCACCTAAAATTGGCTTTTAAATCAAGTAAATAGGGTTTTAAAAGAGAAAATAGGCACTTAAAATATGCTTTAAAAATGTGTAAATAAACAGAAAATAGACTTTAAAATATTACGTAAAATGTACACTTAAACTGTAACGTGATCTTTTTTTTTTTTAACTGTAAGAAACATCAAAATTAGGCCTCACGAAATATATTAACTTAAACAGATGTTTTTTCACTAGCGATTTGACTCAGTATGTCAGTATGTCCCTTCTCCTCCTTTTGAGCTAATTTTCCCCCTCCCCTGTCAGTCAGAATTTCATTCAAGGAATGTCCATTATATGATTGTAAAAATTGCAGAAGTTGACTTTTATTTTAAATACACAAAATTGGCATTTTAGGCACCAAATAGTAAAAATAGACTTTAAAGGTCCAAATAGGCATTTTGGGGCACTATAAAACTCTATAAATGTAAATGATTTGTCATGAAACGTCAACATGTGTAAAAAGTTATTTCAGAAGGAACAAAATAGGCACTTGCCTTAAAATCCTAGGTCTACTTACCATGTGTCTCATAATGAGACGAGGAAGAGCTTCTTCATTCATTTGCTTAAAATCCGCTTATCTAAATTAATAATTTCTGAATTTATAGTAGGTAGTTTATTTTATAATATGTTTGAATATTTTATAGAAATTCAAGCATTAGATCACAATCTGCATACTATGACGCTAGATAAAAACAAATCTTTTCAATTACACTAAAGTTTTATGACTGCAGATCTAAAAAACAGCTACAATTTTGGTCCCAGATTATTCAATTTCATTTTTAAAAATGACTCTGAGCTAATTAATTTAAACGGTTTGTAAATTTAATAAAACGAGTATGTTTATTGTAAAAACATTTAATCTTGTTCTGTTCACTACAGATTGTAAATTCCATGTGTTAGGTTAGAAATTGGTTAGACTGCTATCGCTCATGAACCCAATAATTCACATGTTTGCAAATCCTAGATTAAAGTCGTTTATAAAACTCTAACTTGTAAGTTATTTCATTCTTATTTTGCCTGCAAGTGGTGATATTGCAAGAAAAAATGTAATCATGTGTTATTGGGTTCATGCAGGGAGCCACACAACTATAATTTATAATTAAATAATAAATTAATTAATATTTTTTCTTGTCTTTGCAGAAATCCATTTGAAGACGTCATAAGACACAAGATCACAAGATCTGAACGATCGTGAACGTCTGTGTCTATTGAGGACACCATTCGTCCCACCTAGGAGCGGATTTTATAAGATCAGCTGAAACACTGTGCCTTAAGAATGTATTGTTTTATTGGATGTGTAGTTTCTTTAATTCTTAGTTGAAATCCATCATTGGTCTGAAACTTAAAATATTACAGAATGTTAGAAATAATCTCACAGACAAACGGTTGTCTTCAGCCCTGCTTATATTGTTTGATGGATTGAAGAGCATTAATGATTTTTATACTTTTTACAATGTGGATATTGATTTTGCTTCAAGCTAATGATTCCAAGGGATGAACCTGCCGTAATGTTGGGTTGAAGTGAAATGCAATCGAAGTCAACCTAGTCAACCAGGAAAAGCCATAAACCAATGATGGAGTTCAACCAAATCAAAGTAACCACAAAGACTTTTCATATGGAAACACGAGTTTACAAGCGAGGGGTGGAAGAGGGGGTGTAATGTGAAGCTGTGTGTGAAATGAACTGAATCTGTGATAACTCTCTTGAATGACTGGCAGCTTTCATTGAGGAATCGTATGCATGCTGTATTTAAGCGAGTATGGAGAAACCAAAAGACTGAAGTTAGCGTCGTCACAGTCCTCATCGATATTAATACGAGAGTTCATCTACAGAAACACTTTGATATTTTTTATATGTGTATGGAGGTTGCCGAGGCTTCTCGTCTCATAGGCGACAAAGATTTTAATTTTTTTACCATATCTATTCAACGAATAACTGATTATTATGTAAATATGTCTTCTCATACTTACTGTGTGTACAGCAGAATTGGCAGGATTTTGACACTACAACAATTCTGTGGATTTTGCCCATTAAGGTCTATTGATATTATCACGCTCACGCATCGTATCATGTGCACACTATTATTCAAACTATTTCTCTAATCATCTATTAAACTACTACTTTGAAAACTATTTCAATGAATATTTCCCCAAAGTAGAGATCCACACATTGCTAATGACATCGTAAAGTAAAAGTTATATAACAAGAAGTTTTCTTCTCTCGTGAAAAATTTACTTTACCGTGATGAATAAGATTTGAACGGTCTGGGAGACGCTATTCAGTACAAGTCGCATCGCAGCCCAATGTAAAATCTCAGATGATGCGTGCTGCGTGATAGTATGGACCTCTATTTTTAAGTTTTGAAATATTAATGTTATGGGTTGTAATATTCTTTCAGTGAAAGACGTAGCTAAGCATAAAATGGGGGAAGTATTTTTCATATTGAAGTAGGCCCCATGATTCCTTGCCAAACTGCCCCGCCCTGGCTTCCGTTTTCTTCTTTTCCTGTCATTTTCTAGTCAGATTAGCTCCTCTTCTTTGCAATTCTCTTCATGTGGGCCAATGAGACTGATTAGTTTGTACGCACGAGACTAATTGGAAACCATGGTTCCTAAACAAATCTATCACACACACAGAGCGCTGTACCATTGTCGCTGCGGTCTGTGTCTTTATATGCAGGTGTGTTTACCAGTAAGCATTGCTTAAGCAGAAATTGCTAGGTCAGCGTTCTTTAATGTATCGAACTATAGAATTCTGTGAGCGCACACTTTGCTTCCACTGACCTTAAACAACAGTAAATATGATTTTAGGAATAGCCAATAAATGTTATTGCCATTGTAGTAACTTCGTATCTTTATTATTCTTTACGCGAAGTCCCTGATGAAAGTCTTCTCCACATTAAAATTAAAGTCAAATTTATGACTTAAATTTTGTACTTATATTTCCAAATATAATTTTTTTAATATTTAAATTTAATTGCAATGAAATCCACATTAATTTTAGATCACAGTTTTAAATATAAGTATTTCATCAGAATATTTAATCCCTTCCGAGTTTCACAGATAATACTAAAATAAAACTATTGCATTTGGGAATAAGTATTAAGCATACACAATAAGTATGAAAAAGAAATTCAGATGCTTTAAACATGTTTTCTTGCAAAGCGAATAATATCTCACATTTTGTGTAAATTCAAGAATATATGAAAGCAACTAACTTCTTTTAGATTCTCAGAAGATGATACAAAGAAATTCAGACAATCTAAGTAATTTTTTTGTACTTTTCTTTGCAATTAGGTCAGTGTGCAATAGTGAACGCTCGCTGTTTCTTACCGCATCCTCAATATTGAGGTCCCTGATGAAACTTCTGTTTGCTAGACACCACTGTGTGAAATAATGTCATGTCAATACTTTTTGTCGTATCAATCAGCTGCACACTACAGCTGCTTACGCCTCCATGAATAATGAAGCAATTCCAACTTCCAGTTTACCTTCTTCAGGTCTGAAAATTCTACCTCTTTCTCATTTGGTTTTTATAATAAAATAGTAAAGGATTATTTTTCCCTTGTTTTATTTGATAAACAAAAATTGAAGGAAAAGAGGTAAAAATTTCAGAAAAAAATGACAGGTTGCTGGAATATTCCACAACTGCTGCACAAGATGGAGGCATCTTTTAATTTTGTGTCTGCCAGTTTGCTATGATAAAAAGCATTGATATGACACGCTCTGATTTAACGCAGTGGTGTATGGAATAGCTGGACATGTTTGCTAACAACGGAAACATGATGGTAAATGTTTTATGCAACATGATGAAGTTAGGTTTCATAACCACTCACACGAAACTAACTGTGCTGATTTCCTGTGAAGAGACATGTCTCCCTATTTATGAAATTCAAATTTCTAAAATCCTCTCATTGCATATAAATCCAAGCATTTCACAAATTCTGTACTTCCCAGTTAGTTTACAAAATCTGCATACATAACCTCAAAACTAGTTCCGTCTAGCAAAGAGGTGGGATTTTCTGAAACTCCACAGTGTCGCCAGCACATCAACAAAGCAGGCGTGGCACTGGCACTGTGATGGTTATGGTTGATTAATTGACGTATAGCTGATAATTTAATGATCAAAGACATTGTAATTGTCATAACACAGTCATGTCCTAGCAGATGTGTTGCGGAGATAATTAGGGGTCATGTGACATTGTGATATAATGTTAATTTCACATACCCCGAGAGAATATTGTCAGCCAGGTGTCGATATCAACCAATATACCACAACAGCGAGCCCACTATAGTTATGAAACCTAGTTTGTAATCAGAAGTTTATCAGGCAGACGTTAGAATCCTGTTGAATGAGACATGGATGTGATGAGCAATTGCGAGTAAGTCTCAAAGTTAGGTGGAACAAGGAAGAGTTTCAGTGGTGCTGTACTGAAACACAGCCGATGGCGACTTTGGTTCAGACATGAATAGCATAATATTATTGTCACTAGCATTTAGGGAAGGGAATGTATTGCCTGCACCAGTCGTCTGGTCAGTTGTACAAATACACAATTGTAAATAGTTTTACACGATGGGGGGAACATCGCATGCAAAGAGAAAGCAAATTATTAGCAACTGAATAAGTTTTTATACATTTGTTTAAACGAGTGAGATGCAATAATTGTAAATAATAAGATAAACAAACTGCTTGGTTGGTGGAATTGATAGAGAACATGAATTTGTATTATCGAGTGTAAATATTTTTAATACATGGAAACGCCTTACATGACGCTATATACCGCAATCCTTTGAATGTCATAAGTTTTTAGAATGGTTGAAACTGTTGTTTGTAAATATGTTGTAAACAAAAACTTATTTCATACTTTATATTGTACATAATAAAT
Source organism: Ectobius pallidus (assembly GCA_964059195.1). NCBI lineage: Eukaryota > Metazoa > Arthropoda > Insecta > Blattodea > Ectobiidae > Ectobius > Ectobius pallidus. The sequence continues at coordinate 813,427 of CAXKWD010000362.1, forward strand.
GAAGTAAGAAACAATTAAATAAATGGCTTTATGTTCTGTTACTTCCTTACTTCCTTCACCTCCCCAAACATGCAGTTACGTCCTGTTGAGCTTCCTCGCACTTGATCAGCTATTGCAATTTTCATTAAGTATTGGAGAATTTAATTCATGTTTATGCTGAGAGTTGTTTGTACTTATAATAAGAATAGGCTCTAGAAATTTTCTTTTATATAATTATCTACGTTTTAAATATTATATATAGGCTACAATTTTTCTTACCACTGGTAACACAGGCAATTAAGCTTTCATGAAGTCTCAATAGATAAATATATATCTTTAGTATTGAATAATACGTAGACTTGTCAGCATCTTATAACTAAACCTTAACCTAGGTACAATGGTTATCTTAAATAATATACTGTTAAATGATAGAAATACTAATTGTGCCACTATTAATTATGATTCTAGCTGTTGTTTATATAGTGATTCCCTGAGGCACTAAAGTGTATAAATAATAGAGGTAATCTAAATCCGATGGCAGTGGAAATTAGGAATGTTTCACTATTATACACATGACATATTTGCTTAACATGGGTGAGAAGCCATCATGGAGTTGCCGGTAACGAGAGCTGATGCTGCTGCCAAATCCGCCGCAGTTTCGAATCTAAAATACAGCTACTCTCTTTGTCCTTATTCTTATGCACGAAGAAAGATGTGGGATCGTATTAAGACAAGGTGGAACGATCAGTGGCTATCTAGTGTTAAAGGAACAATTATTTTTTCCAAATATTGAAACCCGACATCAAAGCAAAATTGAACCTGAATTTGTATTAACTCAATTCTTGTCAGGTCATGGAATTTTTGTCTCTTAATTTGAAAGGTTTAAAATTATAAGGGAGAATGGATATTTATGTATTTTTAAAGAAAAAACAGACCGTAGAACATCTACTTTTTGACTGCCCACTCTTTGAAAGGAAAAGATTTTCGTTAACAGGACACTTAAACTATTGTGGTGTTAAATATGATAAATGACTCTTGATACTGTTACACATTTGTATTTTAATTGTATTATTATAATTTTGTAATTTTGTATTGACGTGTCCATTATCTTGTATAAGATAGAAAGGATGAATAAATTTGAATTGAATTGAATTGAACATTTTTAGCAAGGATTGTTCTTGTAGGGAATTCCACTATTTCATATGTTCTATATATAAGAGTTTACAATAATTTTATTTAAACTTTAGAAAAACAGGCTACTCTAGTATACAAGAAAACATTTGTAATTGACATAAAACTACAGCCCTAATGTACCTTATGGTGAATTAGGGCTAAAAGAAATTGTATATTAAATAAATAAGTAAATTATCACTACTTAAATCATCTGGGTTTATATTTACACAAGAGTTGACAAAAACAGTTTATATACCAATATAAATTGTAGGAAATAATAGCCATATGCTGTAATACATAAGTAAAAAACAACTGAATCAAAAACGAGACTGCTTGTAGTGAAATATTGTTGGAACGAGCCGAGTAGAAGAGAGGAAAAGCAATAAAAGAGGTTTGCAAGAATTTGTTTACACTATAAAAGATAAAACCTTTAATAGGGAGCTCACTTTGTGTTTAAATTTCTTCGACTCAAGTATTTTAAAGGAATTGGGGTGTTTATTACATAACTTGATACCTTCATGTGCTGTGAAGTTGATAAATTCACTGGTTCTATGATTATTGTGGCCATGAAAATCAGTTATATGCTTCAAAATTTGTAGGTTACAATGAAGGAAATATATACCATGTGTCCGTAAAGTCATGGTGCACTTGGTACATGATTACCGGTCAAAAGAGCACCATGACTTTACGGACACATGGTATATATCAACATCGAAAAGGCGTAATGTTAAGATTCTTAACAATTAGCTTGCTACTGGTTCTAATTGGAAGTTGGACCATGATTTTTAAAATTTTCTTTTGAATTTTCAAAATCTCAGTCATGTTTGGAGAGTTTCCCAACAGATGATGCCATAGTTTAGTACTGACTGAATGAACGTAATATGTTTTGAGGTTTACAATATTGGCGATATTACATAAAATGCACGTAGGATAGCACACTGCAGAGATCAGACACACGATCCTCCCGAAAGAGGGTTTTGTTTATATAAATACTTAGAAATTTAGTATAATAGTTTCAGAAATTTTGTTTATTGTGTAGAAAACATGTTTATTGCAAAATATTGTGTTTAAAAACAGTTTATTCCGGTTAAGCCAGTTAGTTAGTTCAACTTTTGTGCTATATGCTTGTTTTTAAAGATTATGTTGGTATCACCTGCATAAAGAATTGTTTTACAGGGCATGAGAGAAACAGGTAAACCGTTAAATGTAGATTAGGAAAAGAAGACTTCTGAGAATTAGACCTCGGATGACACCGTGCTCTAAAATTACTTTTTCTGAATGTGAAGTATCTGTTTCTGTTTGTTAAATAAGAGGGAAAACAATCATCAGGGGGACCCTAATTCCATATTTGTCTGATTTATGCAACAATATCTTTTGGCTGACTCTGTCAAAGGCTTCCAGAAGGCCAAGAAAAAGTCTTACTATATTACTTTTCTGGTCTTCATGTTGGGAAAGAATATAAGACATCATTAATTGAACCTTTCCTGAAACCAATCTGTGAAATAGAGAAAATATTACAATTTTCAAGAAACCTTATTAAACAATCTTTTTTTGAACTTTTTGAAAAAATGTACAAAAGAGATATTGGTCTACAATTTTCCATAATATTTCTGTCTCCCTTTTTAAAGAAGAGTTTAACAATAGCAAATTCGAAGATGTCAGGGAAGCATCCAGTAAAAAGCAATCAATTGCAAAATGTAGTTATCAATTTGATTAGGTTTTCTGAACAATATTTTACCACTGGAGAAGGAATTTGACCCAGCCCACAAGAATATATGTTCTTTAAACCTTTTGTAATCCTCAATAGGCTACTTCATCTTCAGTAACTGACTTTTAACAACAACCAAACATAACTTTTTGGTACATGTCAGTGAAAATGTTTAATTCTCTTCCAGTTTCTACTAGAAATTTAACTTTTAAACAATTTAAACGCTACTGATGAAATTAAAACAAATCTGCTTCTACAAAAATGATGAATTTTTTGAGGCAACCAAAAACTATAAAAAGGATCCTACTATTTGGCCTACTTGGCACATTGCACTTTTTAATTTATTGTTTTTTGTAGTGTTGTAAGGCTTTTTGATCCTGAATTTCTTTGTATTGTTTGTATTGTAGGCTATGTATTATTCTTGTACCATTGTACCATAATAGTGTAAGTTATGATGTATCGTATAACACATAACTGTGGTTAATCTGGATAAATAAATATGAAATATGAAAAAGATTGAATTAGCATTGAGTAAAGATTCTGGAGGCAAGAGTGGGCAATTCTTAGCATCCATTACCTTGTACACGTTAGATTCTATATCCTCCAATGACTCATTGTAGACCACTGTTTGTAAAATCAGGTATATTGACTGTTCCATCTCTTTATATCTATTCATGTTTGCTATATGTAAAAAGAAACTTAAATCAGTTCGCGATAAATAGTGATGTTCACTCCCATAACACCAGACAAAAGTTAAATCTCAGAGTTCATTATCACCATTATAGTAATTCAATGAAAAACGTATGCAATGTCAACTAGGCTGTATAATTCTCTTCCTTCAAATGTAAAAGAGTTGGCATTTACCAATTTTAAAAAACTATCTTAGGGAAATTCTAGTTTCAAATTGTCTGTACACAGTTGAAGATTTCTTTGATATATTTTAACCATGGTATTTTGTGTTTCTAGACATGGTTCTTGTACTGCAAATTTATATTGTTCTTGTGTATTATTTTATATTGCATATTATTTTATATTAAATTTGACGATGTCATGGCATTTATATAATGTTCTCTGACAATAAAGGATTGATTGATTGATATCAATACCTTGAAATCCTCCTTACAACATATCTGGACATCCATCACCAATCAATTCCATTGGGCTGATCCTCCAATGTTGTTAAAATCTGTACGGTATACCTTCCACCGTGTGTATTCCTGTCACTATAAAATATAAGGACTATAAAATATCAAATGACTTATCTTTCTACTTGAGACCTTATAATTTAAAAAAAATCAGATTTATTTATACTAGTTTGAAGATAGAGGTCATATCTGGAGTTCATGTTTTGTGTGTGCACCAGTAGGCCATGCAACTATTAATGTGCATCTATTTTCTATTGTTGATGTGTTTGGCGTCTGTCAATTTCAACTGATATTAATTTTAACGAATATGATACAGGATGAAATGGTGGGGAATATATCAAATTTGGCACTTGCCATTACGACCGGGGAGGGAAACCATGAAAACAAACACTAAAGTCAAACTGGCCAAGTAAAACATTATTTCAGTTATGCGAGTGTAGGCTATGGTTGCATGAGTAGGCCTTGTCTTGACGGTAGGCTGCTTGGGTTGGCACTGCCGGCTAGTAGAGGGAAATTTAAGAAACAGTTGACATACTCTAATCGTTTTCGATATTATCTAGATGGCGTTTCTCGTATCAGTTCATGTAGCAAATGGCGCGGTGAGTTTTCGTGTGTGTATTTTATGTTATAATAGTGTCTGTGTTAGTGATCTAGTGTTAATAGACTATTCTATATCAAGTTCAGTCACTGCAGGATTGTGAACGGTCCTTACATCGAATCCAGGTTAGTGAATAAGACAATGTTTACATTGAACACAAATCCAAGTCAATGAGGTTGGCCTATAATGGCGATGCACTCGACGCGGTAAAGTTACCGTATGTGAAAATATATTCTGATTCTGAATGTGTCCAAGAAAGTGTATTTTGGGTTTAAATATTACGTATATCGTAAAGCTGTGTTTGTTGTGTAAGAATGGAAGTCTTTGGAATGCCAACAATAGGTTATGACTTACAGGTTATTGTAACGTTCCGAAGCAATGTTTTTCAAACAGGGGTCCGCGGAACAGGTTGTTATGGTTGCATAAAGGCAATGGAGAGCAGATCATAGGCTCTTCTAAGTAAAGTCATAGGATTTTGATGAAATGCAGTTTTGGGAAAGTCCAAATAAAGGTCGCCCTTTAAGCTCCTCCTACTCACTGGAGGGTGGGGAGCACATCTATGACGTAACGGTGGAACTACTACCAGCGTGGAGACATCTGGCGGAAGTAGTAGCAGCGCTGAAAATCGGAAAATTATTTTTCTCTCCCTTTTGTTCTTTTCGATCTCGGGACCGCTAGCGTTATTACCTATCGCTTTAACCACTATGCCATTAGTGAGCGTTGCAGTATGAATAGAGATTTCTTGTATTTGAGTTCAGGGATCGTTAATACATAATAAATAGCAATTTTGTTAGAAGGACAGTTTTTTATGTAATTGTGTAATATTATGTTGGCATATATATATATATCTTTGCACGCTAACGACCGTAATTTTTAAGATATTTGAACCAAGTTTTATGTTATTTCTAGGTCAAATGTTTTGGACATGTTCGTTAATGAGCAAAATTGGCCCAAGGGGGGTCGGGGGAGGGGGTTGAGATTTTGAAAACTTTATATCTCGGCCCCTATGAAGTATAGAGGGAAACTTTGTTTCAATAAATTAGAGTACTCCCTATGGAGTTCACAGTGACTCCAACGATTCGGGGGTTTTGGGGGTACGAGTAGGGGTGGGGGGATGGAAATTCGATATTTTTGAAACCACGTCTTCTGGGGTATCGCTGAAAAGCTCTTGATGAGTACTCTACAAATCAATAACTAGTTTCTCGATATCTCTAATATAAGGCGAGATTGGAATGTTTGAAAAAGTGCTGTTTCCTCTTTTTTGCAGTAGTTATTATTGCGGGTTTGCCGTGACAAGGCTAAAGAAGCGAAAATAAATTAAAACAAAAGCACTTTGAAATCTACCTTAGCCTGTAGGCCTGCCTAAAGAGCTTCTGAATTTAGCCTAAGTGTTTCCTAGTAACAGAGAACTAGTACTAGCCTACTCCAATTATCCGAACTTCAACTATCCGGATCGGTTTTAGGCCTATGCAGCGAGTATCAGGGCCGATTATGATTTGCGAAAAAGCAAATCTTTTAGCCGACAAAATCGACATTATGCCACCTGGAATAATTGGACCTATATGCTCTCAAGATGCAACACTGTACATGAGTACAGTACAGGGTGGACCAAAAGTCGCGATCGGATTTTTTGTATGTTAGTTTATGCAATAATAAAATGCCACAATTGACGTAAAGACTTTATTTATTGAAGTAGCAAACATTAAGGGATGGAAATATGGTAAATAAAGTTCCCTGGGCCTGTCAGCGTCACTGTTAAACGTCCAATGTTTCGGCATGTGCACCATCGTTTTCCGCGCACGGTTGAATGCGCCGCCATGTCCTTCTGCTTGCCCGCCTCAGCATTTCGGGAGTTATCGTTCTGAAGATAGGCTACGGATGATTTCTCTCTTAAGTTGTTCAACAGAATCCATCCGAATCATTCCAACTCAAGATTTTCTTCTAAGGAAGACCAGAGCCAGTTGTCGCACAATGAAGTTCTTGGGATCTGCATTTCTGCCGATCGCTTCCTTGTTGATTTCAGTGGTGAGCCCTCCAATTATTCACTCAGACGATTATGGACATCATCGCCACAATATTTTTTAGGTCTTCCGTTGCGTTTTGCATCCAATACAGAGCCTATTGAGAAAGACTTCTTTTCCAGTTTCCGTAGTTTGGCTTCAGTGGGAGCTGCTTTATTGAAACGAAGAAAGAAGTTCTCTCGGATTTCTTCGTATGTTTCGCCAGTTTGTTCTTTTTCATGAACCCACACATTAACAATGAGACGTTCCTCAATCGTATATTTGCTTGTATCCGCCATTGCTTACAACACAAACATAACACAGCGTTTCACATCGACAACAATCGCCTAATAAACCCCTCGTGCAAGAAAACTCTGACTTGTCACTAAAACATATCGGAAAATCGACAAACTAATCCTACAAAAAATATAAGAAGGGGGTAAATATTCCTCTCAGCCTGTGAATAGTTTTCAATTAGTTTTCGGTTTCGGAAAATGAGTTATTACAATATAAACATTATCCGATCACGACTTTTGGTCCACTCTGTACTGTACAATTTAGTTTCTTAAAAGAAATTGTCTTTTTACATCTTTTATCCAATTATCCGGCTTGAGTCCGATTCCAATTATTCCTGACAATTGGAATTCTACTTTCTTGATTGCATGCGTTATGGGCCATTCTAAAAGAAATTGCCGTTTTGGTGCCACAGGCCTAAAAAAGACACGGCAAAGTCGCAATGTGGGGGGGGGGGGGCGCTTCTCGCGGTGTGAGCAGACTTCCACGCACGGGTGATGTTCTTGAAGTGAAACTACTTTAGCGGCGGTAAGGGTAAACCGGGAACTTGTGTAACGCTCAAAAATCGTCACGAAATTAATGTAACGCTGAAAACCGTCACGAAATTAGTAGGGTGTTTCGGAGCGGACTGCACAGAAAACAATCAACTCAATGATTAGGAGTAATCAAAGGAAATTTTTCAAACCTAGTAGGCCTACGAGGACCTGCAAATGGGAATAATAATAGTAGTTAGTACCTAATTATAATAATAATAATAATAATATTTACTTGCTCAAAGGCAATTGACAATTCATAAGCAATCTAAAGGTATATTATCTATTTTATGGAACCCGGAGGTTCATTACCGCGCTTAAAAAATCCAAATATAAAAAAATAAAAGATCCAAAATTTAAAATATCCAAAATTCCAAAGTTAAAAAATCAAAGATCCAAAATTAAAAAGTTCAAAAATAAAAATGTTAAAAATAAAAATTTTAAAAATAAAAATTTTAAAAATAAAAAAGCAAAATTAAAAATCCAAAATTTAAAAATAAAAAATTAAAATTATAAAACTGAAAATAAGAAATTTTAAAATATAAAAATTCCAAAATTAAAAAAAACGAAAAAACAAATTAAAAAAACAAAATAATAAAAAGTTCAAAGAATCAAAATTTAAAAAATTCAAGATTTAAAAATTCAAAAATCCAAAATTTAATAAATAATAAAATCCAAAACTTAAAAATCCAAAAATCCTAAATTTAAAAAATAGAAAATTCAAAGAACGAAATTTAAAAAAATCCAAAATTCAAAGATCCAAAATTAAAAAATCCAAAATTTAGAAAGTCCGAAAACTCAATATTAAAAAGTCCAATAATGCAAAATTGAAAAAGTCCAATAATAAAAAAATTGAACAAATAAAAATTAAAACAAGTTTTACTTTTGTCGCGTGGCGTTCCACGAACACTTTTTTTTGTTTTTCAGCGATGCAGTTTGACCAACATGTGGCAGTTAGGTTAGGAACAGTGAAATTAATTTAGTAGGGCATTCTGAATTTTCCCGTTTTGTAAATGTGCCATATTGTGAGGTTGGTTGTGTTTATGAACCTGTTTCCCAGAATTCTACGTGTTCTACTGGTGTGACGTCACACCTCTAACGTCCAATCACGAGTTTCTTCGTCATACGGAGATAAAAATATAGCGTAATTGACGCTACTTTTCGCTAGATCGTGTTATGAAAAAAAGTATTATTTTGGGCGGGTGGGTTGGACCAAATCATTCGTCGAGACAACAGCTCTCCTGCAGCCGTCCTATTCTGTAATCTGTAAAATATGGTAAATACCTCTATAATACGACCTCTTATTCTATATCAGAATGTGAAGTAAGAAAAACGTATTGGCCATGCTTAGAGTAAAGAAAGTTACGAGAGTACATTAGTCATATTTTATTTGGGTTATGTATCCTTTGGAGATGCGATTTATTGTGGTAGCCTATATGGCTATCCTTAGGATCATGCATTTTAGATGTAAGTCCTCATACACTAACATTCTTACTAATAATTAAGTGGAGGGAAAGGAAATAGACATTAAATCCATGTCTGGGATATTAATACAAGTAAGAATCACCTTGAAAAATTTTATGTCATAACCGGGATTTGAACACGGATCTTCGGCTTAACGCGCCGATGCTCTACCATTGAGCTACCATGACAACATGCCAGTACGACATCAAATTCCTCAACTGATTCAGAAGACAAGGCAGACCACGGGAGGTTTCTCCGTTGAGAACACACGACGGACGCCATTGGATGTGTGTTCTCAACGGAGAAACCTTCCGTGGTCTGCCTTGTCTTCTGAATCAGTTGAGGAATTTGATGTCGTACTGGCATGTTGTCATGGTAGCTCAATGGTAGAGCATCGGCGCGTTAAGCCGAAGATCCGTGTTCAAATCCCGGTTATGACATAAAATTTTTCAAGCTGATTCTTACTTGTATTCTTACTAATAATCCATATGTATCATTTATACCAGGAATATACACAGCTGAGGAGAAAAATGTACTAATAATCCTTGCATAACGCTGAATGTGTGCAACGCTTTACACGGCCTGGCCCCCTTGTATAAACTTGACGTAAATAATCAAGATGGCCGATATCCGTAACAGCCGGTCGTTTCGTAGATGTCTGAGATTGAATTTTGAGGCTACGCATATTCTGAGCTGCTTTTGCGGAATTTTGCGTTACATATTTCCATACTTGTACCCATGATTACAGCTTTCTGAAAACAATATAATGAAATACTGAAACTAGATTTTCTCTCGGCAGACGACGCATTGCTGTTTGTTCACTGCTCCGTCAGATGGCGTTCCGCAGTCCCTTCATAGCCAGGGGCTAGTAACGTCATGACTAGAGTGACGTGTTTGATGACGTTTCACTTCAAACCCGGTGTAACCCTTGGCAGCTACACTGCGTTTATTGGTAATATGGCTTATGTAGAACTTGCGTGGAAAACAACCAAACAACCATTCAACGCAAAGGACAGAATTCATAAAAAAAAATTATAGTACATTTTTACTTCCTCTTGCTGTACTATACACTGTACAAAATCAGTTTTGCCTGGTGAACAATAAAGCGTTGCATCTGGTTGAAACAACTGAATACGCACCCTTTGTGACATGGTCTCTTGTTCTACATCAGAATGTGAAGTAAGAAAAATGTATTGCCCATGTTTAGGGCAAAGAAAGTTATGTGAGTGCATTAATCAGATTTGATTTGGGTTGTGTATCCTTCGGGGATGCGATGGGATGTAGTAACTACATTCTCTTCATTTTTAAACCAATTTTCATGAAGAGAATGCCATACATAATTATATTATAGTAAGGGGCGAACTTTTATTTGTTTAGCAAAAAAATGAAAGAAATTATGTGTGAACCCATTGATCTGATAGAGTTGTGATTTGTTTCTTGTTTCCAGACAATCTGCGAGGGATGCTACAAGGCTTTCTGCAAAACATGCAGACAATTCAAAGGAAAGCAGTGTTATTTATGCCATGTGCTTGAAAAGAAGAAGTAAGTCACCACAATCTTATATTCATTAACTATTTAACCAAATAATTACAATTATAATAAAAAAATCAGGTAAACTGATATATCAAAGTGCCAGTGTGTTTTTGTTCATCAATTATAATTGCAATTATGATATGCAGAAAATAAGATTTTCTAATCAGATTAAAATCGACCAGCCTTCAGCAGAACTACAGATTTGTGATATCTTGACAATCGTGCACTCACATAAAAAATAAATAAATAAATTAAAAAATAAATAAATAAAAATCCATGTCAAGTCGGCCGGCTCCGGGACTTGATCCAGGGACCTCCACAATACGAGTCCAAGACGTTACCATTTGGCCAAATCAGTCAGTTTGGCGGTTTAGTTTGATAAGCATAAGTGAAACAATAGTGTTATTTATCAAATCTAAAAGGTATTCCAACTTTAAATTCAGTGGAAAATAACTCCGCTAATTATTCACAGTAATGTACCTTCTGTATATAACAGTATTCGTGTAGTACCCAATTTCAACTAGAACGAAATAAACAAACATCTGACTGCATTGCATCAAAGCCCTCAATGATAAAAAAGAAAATGCGGCATTGTATCTCAACTGTTTCTTGGAGATATTTATGATACGAATTTGATTTGATAAATTCAAGTAATTTTCAGAAATTATATAATTTTTCAAGGGAAGGAATGGTTTGTTTGGATTTTTATTGTCCGCGATACTTTCCTTGGTTAAACTATCAATATTTTACAGCTGGTGCCCGCGGCTTCGCCGCCATTATTAATTCACTCCAGGATTTTTAAGAAATTTACACTGACAGTTTATTAAAGACATTGTGGTTCAGAGCTTTGAAAATTGTAAGTAAAAATAAAATTAGAATATTTGTTCATTGTGTTCATTTCACTTAGGCCTTATATAGTATAGGAACTGTTTTCCTAATTTTGTACTATTCGTGAAAGTTTCGCTGATTGGTTGACCTCGAGCCAATCAAAATGCTTCGAATTGTCGGAGAACAAAGATTACATTATAATTGATGTACTCGTTATTTCGGTACCGGTCAACCGATTTGGTCCAATATCAATACGGTAGAGAAAGGGAAAAGTGATTTCACCAGCCCCAAGGCAGACCCTGGGTTACTTGGGACGCTATCTTTACAGACTGCTCGTCTAATTGCGGTTTACGGTGTTGCAACTTGGGCGGTGGCCAGAGTTCGACTCCAACTACATGCACAAGGCCTCTCAAGTATCTCCGTCGGTTTTTTGTTAAACTACAAAAGTAAAAATTGGAACGAAATAGCAAATTGTTATGTAAAAAGTTTATTGTTTAAGGAGTGAAAGTTCCGGTAATTCGCAGGATACTAGTAGGCTTATACAAATATACATTACTAGCTTAAAAGGCCCGGCGTCGCCCGGGTTTTTTATTTTTTGATTGGAAATTAACTTATGAAGGACTTTCTATTTTTAAATTCTAGGTCCTTATATAGGTATTTATAATTTGAAATAGGAAGAACGACTTATCACACACAAACTATTCCCTCAGAAAACGCTTGATATAGCTTTTTATGGCTCATAGAGGATCTAGAATTTTGCATCCCATCGCTTCTACACACCAAGCCTGGTAAGGGTTCAAATAAGAAGAAACAGAAATTCCGGTAACATAAAATTGTATTATCGTCGCAGAAAATGTTTATTTCTTACTCTCATGTTACCATAAAACCGTTTTGGGGATGGAATTAAACAGAAATGCAATATCACTTTTCATAAAACCCCGAAAAGGGCTTGGTTTCCATGGCAACGGTATTATCAAACAGTGTTCACATAGGGTTCTGAAAAGTAATAGGGCACATATGGTTCTGAAAGGGTTAATAGCAGACTAAGTACACGGACTCTATCTAACTCCGCTAAAAAATGTGAACATTTTCATTATCTGCAATAGTAGGTATTGTATATAAAATCTGCTGCAAAGGAAGCAAAGGCGGAGGTAGGTTAGGTGGCCGGCACATGCAGCATAAAATTCGAGTTTCCACAAAGGTACCATCAAAATAGTACTTTATGCAACGAGCCTAGGCTTTAATGATAATCACTAAGACGTGAGCTTCCTCAACACCATTATAAGCTGCAAGTTGCATTCGACTGTTTCTGTTGCACCCTGATTAAGTGTCTAGGTTTTGAGTTTTTAGAATACTTTGTAATTGATTATTCCACTCATACGCCGCGTGTTTGATATTGACCAATAGCGTTTAGCAATTCCTCGGATGTAGACCAATCACGGTCGTTTATCTGATAAAATGCTTGCCATTAATATGAGGAAAGGATTTTATCCGATAAAATCGCCAGCTCGTTACTGGACACGTAAGCATCAGTGTGCCTTCATTAATCCGTCACATGCTACCATTAAGGAGCACGAAAACAGATTATTTTATAAGCTTACATCATAACTTGTTTGGAAAAATGAAATAATAGAAATGCACATTGATTAAAAAACAATTTCTATTCGGTGCAAGCCAGTTCTTGTGCTTTTATTCTGTTCTGTAGTTAGCTTATCTGAATTGAGTTAACCATGTCTTATATGCCCCATTGGTAGCATTCGTTACAACATGGTAACTCGAACCGATTCGTTGTATGCCATGATCTCGCAGCTATCAGTTTTGTTTTTATTTAACAAAGCACGAAAGTAATTGTTATTTGTATAATCCGTTACATTTTTATTCATCGAACTCGAGTTTACATGTTTCATCAGATAAATTAGTTCGTACTGCGCAGTCGCGAATCTACCGATAAACTCGTAAACTCTATGATAAAACAAACGACTCTATCTCAGCTGTCGTGTTTTGCGGTAGAAGGCAGACGACATAGGCGTGCAGGGAGCAGGGCTTCGTTTGGACGTTTTAACCCAAAAGCAACGCGTATTAAAAGAAACAAATAAACTCACTTTCAACTGAAATAATGTTAAAATCAATATGGATTTCATTTTGAATACATATGGGGTGGAGTGAATAAAAATTGAGTAGTTACTACTAGTAATAAGTACTAGTAGTAGGCTAGTAATTACTTTCAGTAGAGCCTTACAAGTACCAGCTTTTACTTAATTTTGAGTGAATAACCTTATACTAGTACTTATAAGTTAATACTGGATGAACAGTAGTAGTTACTACCTGCTTATCTATGCAAACTACATATAGTGGACCATAATTAATTAAAGTAGGCCATGGTATCTACATAATAAGAGGAAGTGTTTGTCTGAGTGCGATACCCAGCCAAATCTAGGGCATGCAGAGATCTTAAATTTTTAACATAGATGGACTAAAAGATGTCTGAATTCACCTTAAAGCCGGATTTTCAATTTTTTGCTTTTGTTCGCAAATTATGAGCTCCCTCCCAAAAAAATAAAAAACTATCAGAAAACATAATTTTTTCTACGATTGCAGCATCAGATTTAGTAATAAGCGATTTTTCAATTGTAAAATTATTAAGTACTCTTCCTCTTCTGCCATAGAAACTGGGGAAGAAGAACATTGCGGAAATAATTTTTTTCAACATAACGCATGAAGTTGACGATTGCTTTGATTTTGTTAGCCCGCTCTACTTCATTTATTTGTTTACAACATTGCAGCACGAAGAGATCTGAAATTTTTAACACAGGTGTAGGTCTAAATGGGAAACATTGCTCGATTGGGACGAAACTCACTGTGCAGGGGAGGGGGTTGAGCCTGGAACTCAAATCTGAGATCATTACTTTCCCTACAGTGTACTCTAATCGTAGAATGCACCCCTAAGCTGGATGTTTTTAAAATCATTAATCTTTTAATTGTTTATGAATGATTAGCACTTTAGAGGAAGGTTCATAATTCTATGGTTCGTTTTAATCATTGCACTTTCAATCTGTATGCCCACATGGCAACACATGATTCATTTAGTAGTTTTAATTATATCTATATTAATAAAAGGAAGTGTCTGTCTTCCGTCTGTCTTCCGTCTGTCTGTCCGCGATGCCCAGCGAAATCTACTCAACGCAGAGATCTGAAATTTTATACATAGGCGGACTAAAGGGTCGGAATGTGCACCTCGAAGCCGGAATTTTAATTTTCGCTTTCCTTCGTGAGTTATGAGTGAAAAACTGGCAGAAAACGTGCATTTTTTTGCGTTTTAGAAGCATCAGTTTCAGTAATACAAATCAATTACACTAGGCTTTGGCTATTTTTGTCATTCCTTCGACATAAAAGCATCGCGATCTCTTGAATGTTGTAGCTCACGCTGGTCGATTCATTTGTTTTTAATGTCAAGGCACGCAAACATAATATGAAATTTTCAACCTACACCGAAGAGGATGATGATTATTATTATTATTATTATTATTATTATTATTATTATTATTATAGAGATAATCAATATTAGCCTAAATATGGTCAATCGTTGTTCGATTTGAACGAAACTCACTATACAGGGGTTTTCTGGGCCAAGGAACTCGAATCTGAGGTCGCTTTTACCAGATGACGCTATTTAATCGTGATATGTAGTCCACATGATTTAGTTGTTAATATATGATTTAACTATTATGCTCTTAATGTTTTATTTTTGAAATAATTATCGCGGGCGAAGCCGCGGGCACATGCTATCATAAAATAATAACAGGACGTGTTTGTCTGTCTGTCCACGATGCCCATCGAAATCTACTGAACGCAGAAATCTGAAATTTTGATGGGCTGAAAGGTGGGCGAATGCGCATCGGAGCCGAATTTTTAATTTTAGCTTTCGTTCGCGAGTTGTGAGTGAAAAACTGGCAGAAAACGTGATTTTAGCGCTGTCGAAGCATCAGATTTCAGTAATACATTTCAGTGTCTAATCAATTGCAGTTGGCTTTGGCTATTTAATATGGTAATATGGTAATGAAAGCATCGCGATCGCTAGAATGTTGTAAGCCCACGCTGGTCGATTCATTTGTTTAGAATGTCAATGCCCGTAGACATATGAAATTTTCAACCTACACGGAAGAAGGATAATCAACCCTAAATATGGTCAAACATTGTTCGATTTGAACGAAACTCACTATACAGGAGTTTTCTGGGCCAAGGAACTCGAATCTGAGGTCGCTTTTACCAGGGGACGCTACCTAATCGTGGAATGCACTCCACGTGATTTAGGTGTTAATAATTATAATGATTTAACTATGCTCTTAATTTTTAGTTTTTAATTTTTGAAATAATTATTGCGGGGGAAGCCGCGGGCACATGCGGGCACATGCTGTTTGTCTGTCTGTCCACGATGCCCATCGAAATCTACTGAACGCAGAGATCTGAAATTTTAAAGATAGATGGACTGAAAGGTGGGCGAATGCACCTCGAAGCCGAATTTTTAATTTTAGCTTTCGTTTGCGAGTTATGAGTGAAAAACTGGCAGAAAACGTGATTTTAGCGCTGTCGAAGCATCAGATTTCAGTAATACATTTCAATGTCAAATCAATTGCAGTTGGCTTTGGCTATTTTTGTCATACCGTGGAAATAAAAGCATCGCGATCGCTTGAATGTTGTAAGCCCACGCTGATCGATTCATTTGTTTAGAATGCCAAGGCCCATAGCCATATGAAATTTTCAACCTACACGGAAAAGGGATAATCAACATAGACCTAAATATGGTTAAACATAGTTCGATTTGGACGAAACTCACTATACAGGGATTTTCTGGGCCAAGGAACTAGAATCTGAGATCGCTTTTACCAGGCGACGCTATCTAATCGTGGTATGTAATTCACGTGATTTAGGTGTTAATAAATATAATGATTTAACTATTATGCTCTTCATTTTTAATTTTTGAAATAATTATCGCGGGCGAAGCCGCGGGCACATGCTAGTTTAAAATAAAACCAAATAAAATATATAGGCTAACCACAATACTACATAACCTCAATATTACATATGATTGACCATGCTTCTTAAATAAAAACAACAAAAGAAAATTGTGAAATAGTTTTGGTAATAATACACAGACAAAAATTTCAATCGTAATTATGTGCTACGAATTCTGACTCCGATAGCCTGGATCACTTAAAAAATGAAAAATTTATAACTTCTGCCTGTTTGCTATTTGTTACAATATTTTCATCCATGAAATGTGAAGTATGCCACTTTATATTTTCCTTTCTGAATCTAAATAAATTGTGATATTCATCTTCTTGAGCCTCCATTTGCTCTCTGTACACTTTTTGCTTCATAATTCTTTTAAAACAAGCATTTCAGATAAGGTATTGCCATCTTAAGCAAGGTCTGTACCACACTTGAAAATTTCACAGTATTTACTGGTATTGATAAGTAAATACTTGTTATTATTCACATATTTTGCAGTAGGTACTACTTGGTCTAGTATGTACTGATTACTAATAAGCAACAGTATTTACTGAAATATTTTATTCACTAAAATGATCGTATTTACTTAAAATTTTGCAGTAAAAGCATTTACTGACTTTTATTCACTCCACCCATGGTGTGCTGCTTTCAAGATTTTAGGGTACAGGATATGTCTAGTTGGAATAACAACGGTACTTCAAGGAACACCAGCAGTTTATGCATGTCATTGAAATACCGTTGTGTCAGGTGTAATGTGCTTGTATGTAATCACTAGGGCCCGGATTCTGATGACCTAAAATTGTTTGAAAAATTACCTATAAAATGACGCTAAATTTTAAAGAAAATGACTTAATAATTATAAAAAATGACCTAAAAACTGATATTTTATTTATAAAAAATTATTATTCTACACACAAAGTTACTGACTAGTTTGTACATAATTGTAAAAACTGTAAATAACTGTAATGTTGTGAATGTTCTTTTCTCACGGAAATTTATACTGACACTGAGGCAGTTGCGTAACTAGACCACTTGGGACCCGGGGCGGATTTATTTTTGAGGCCCCCCACCCCAAGAAAGCTACCAACACGGCTACTTTTAACTTCTTTTTCTATGGCTATCTTTTTACTTCCTCTGCCCGTACCATAGGTACTATAGGTAGAGGAAGTATTGTTTTCGACCCTAAAATTCGAAGTTGAGTTTTTAGCATATATACACGTTTCAAAGCCCCCTGAATCCAAAAATACTATTTTTGGAAACATGTCTGTGTGTGTGTCTGTCTGTGTGGAAGTTTGTGAACAGGCTAGCTCCAAAACGGAGAATCGTATGAAAACAAAATTTCGTATTTGTGTCAGGTACCTTCTGAAGATGTGATTCGAAGATTGGCGAAAAATTTCCCTTATTTTTAAGGGGACTTTACATGAAGAAATTTTCGTTTTTCGCGATTTTCTCGAAAACGGCTCTAACGATTTTCTTTAAATTTTGCGCATGGATTGCTTGTACCAAGAGCTAAAACTTTTATTTGAAACATTTTTTCGAACAAATTCTCTGAAGGGTAGTTATAAGCAACCCACTGTGAATACGTGCTTTTTGCAATACGGCTTCTTGTAAATCGTACGAAAACAAAATTTTGTATTTGGGTTAGGTACCTTCTGAGGCTGTGAAGATTGGCGACAACCTTCTCTTATAATTAAGGAGACTTTACATGAAGAATATTTTGTTTTTTGCTATTTTCTCATAAACGGCTCTTACAGATTCCTTTAAATTTTGTACATGGATTGCTTATACCATTTCAAAAACATTCTCTGAATGGTGGTTGTAACCTACCAACTTGCTTGGTGAACAACTCAATACAGGGACATTTAAGGCATTTTATTCTATATAAGCACGTGAAGTGAGAAAAATGTACTCTTGGCCTTGCTTACAGTAAAGAAATGTCTGAGGGGAATATTTGATAAATTTCGGAAATTATTCTAAACAGCGGAAAGTTCAATAAACGTTTGCAGTCACTTGTTTTTTTTTTCACCATAGCCTGCGTTTTTAGCACTGCCTTCTAAACTGTATTACTCGTGTAATTCTCGAGACGGCGGTGGTTTTTAGTCGCAACATTCAAAGAAGGGGCTATAAGATATTTATAGCATAATTAGCGTAAATGCTGCAAACTTTTATTTGGGCAGAGGAAGTTATGTGACTTTCACATCAGATTTTTTGTCTTTCAGATCGTCTCCATGGGCTAATCTATACGGAAAAGTAAAAGACAGAATAAGGGAGCGAACTCATGCAGTATTTACTGTGTTTATTTATTAAATACAAACAGACATTAGTCCAATAATAACAGATTAACAGATTAGCAAAATACAAATATGTGCATAATTAAAAAGTAATGAAATGGATAAAAGGTTATGTTTAAATACGACAAAAATTATGACATGTTCTATTTTCCATCAGTTAAATGATGCATTTCAGCGTAACCTCTCGCGGCCGGAGACCAAAACATTGGTAACTGGAGTTAATTTTTTTATTTGTAACACGTCAAATACGCTATATTTTTATTTAATACAAAAATTCCGATGAGAGAAAAAAGTGGAACATTATTTTTTATATTAGGGTGGGGTATCACTGGGGCCCCCATAGCAAGTGGGGCCCGGGGCGGACCGTCCCGCCCTAGGAACGCCACTGCACTGAGGCACTGGTGGGTCAAAATTCGGCACATCCTTTTGTGGTCTGCCGGATTATATTGTTGTTTATTGAGGGTAAACAGTAGTTTGCACTCTCAAATCTAAGCAGGTGGCCAAGTCAATTAATAACAATAGTAATATACTCTAATAAAAAATTTTGGCGTTTCTTTGATTTTTAATTCCGACTGAGACATGACAACACTTTAACGCCTAATTTTTCCTTTTTGCATTAAACAAACAACCTTCAAAGACAGCACCGCTAGCGACGAAACAAAGTTAATACACTCAATATGAATACATGAAAACGACTAAATAAGGAAGAAAATGACACGAAAATGACGTAAAATTGAAATAAATGCCCTAAAATTATAAAATTGCATAAAATGACAAAAAATGACCTAATAAAAATGCATTTCTATAATCTAGAGGCCATGGTTAAGATTTATCTACAAGTTGGCAATGTCTATGCAGCATCAATATAAAGATGACATGTCATTAGAATCCGGGCCCTGGTCATAACTAACTTAGGACCTCATTCATAGCTTTTCTACTGAAACAGTTTTCACCTGGAAAAGGGACATTGATTTCAGACGGAGGCCTGTCATAGTCTACGTGCACATTCTCAGCTAGGCTACATAATTTCTTGCATGTAATGAGGATCTTGTAGATGAGGTTAACGCCTCATAGCACATAACAGACTTTATTATTGCCCTGTTCCACTTGTTAGCCATTAAATGCGTCGCCTTGTATGGGCACGAACATGATACAGGGTGTCCAAACACAACCGCAGCAGGGAATCACACACATATGAATTTATCCACTGATAATATGGCTGTCATTAAGTGAAAATATCAGGGAGTTTTAAGTTTGAAATTGGAAGGAAAATTTCGGTGGAATAGCTGGTTTCCAAGAATGACAGATCATAATCTATATAACTTATATAAAAATGAATGTATGTCTGTTTGTCCTTTATGGCCTATGCATTACTAAACCATTCAACCGATCGCCATGAAACTTTGGGAAGTTGTTGAGTACATTCCCGGGAAGGTTTCTGGCATATTACATTTTTAATTTCAGCTTTCGTAAGCGAGTTATGAGTGAAAACGGAAATGAGACGTGCAATTTTCAGCACTGCCTTCTAAACTGTATTATTCTCGAGACGGCGGTGCATTTCAGTTGTCAAATCAATTGCAGAAGGCTTTGTATATTTTTGTCATATCTTGGGGAAAAAAAACATCGCGATCGCTAAGGAAGGCAATGGATATCGCAAGTTATTGTAAACGCCAGAGAAGTTTATAATAAGGTAATATTAAATATTTATTTAAGATGGAATATGCTTCTTATGAATAAGAATAAGAATAAGAATAAGAATCTTTATTGTCATAAACATATAAATACATGCATAGACAGTCGTCATGGTTATAGCCTACTAATATCTTTTATAACATTGCAAGTATTCAACATAATATAGCCTATATTCTATTCTTAAGTCACATGAATTACAAATAAAATTCCCAGTTAATGCTAAAAAAATCATTAACGTTATACAAACATTCTTTAATCAATATACGCTTGATTTTACATTTAAAATTGGCGTTTGACAAAGATTTGATTTTGGTAGGTACTGTATTGTACAACTTAGTTGATACATAAAACCAGTTTTTTTGTGAACTACTAAATTGGTATTGTTGTATCCTTATAGAGTTTTTATTTCTAGTGTCATGTAAGTGAATATCTGCATTGGTTTGAAAATGTTCAAAATGACTATGGACAAAACAGAGTAAATGTAATACATAAAGGGAATATAAAGTTAATACACCTAAATCAGTAAATAATGGTTTACAAGTGAGTCGATGTGGGGCTTTGCAGAGAATTCTAATTGCCCTTTTTTGTAAAATAAATATTTTTTTACAATAGCTACTTGAACCCCAAAGGGTAATACCATAAGACAATACACTTTGTATTTGAGAAAAATAAACAGTGAGCAGTATATTTTTGTCAACTGTACCACTTAGTCTTCTTAACACATAAAGTCCCTTTGCCATTTTGTTAATAATAAAATCAATATGGAAATTCCATGATAAATTTGAATCCAAACATATTCCTAGAAATTTTAGAGTATTATTATGGTTTATTTGATTTGAGTTACTTCTACTATAACTAAAAGATATATCACAAATTTTATTTGTATTGAGGGACAAATTATTAGCAGCACACCAGTCTTGTAATAAAATTAAACTAGAATCTAACTTGTCTAGTATTCCTTCTTTAGTTTTACAGCTTACTTTAAGACCTAAATCGTCTGCAAACAGCAATCCATTTGTTCCTGCGATGGTTTACAGAAAATTCCGGGGAAGTTGCTTAGTTCGGGGTCCTGGCTACAACATTTCTATATGTAATCGTAATTAAAATCTCTTATGTAGGGTCGTTAAATCTGCCTAAAATGTAACGGAATTATAAGTCTGGACAAATGAATATAGAAACCACGGTCTCAATGGCTTATCCCATTTTTCATCTATATAAATAAAAACGAATAAGTTATATGTCTGTCTGTCACACAGTACAGTCGGTCAAATAAAAAACGTCGGGACTCGTATGCTGTTAAAATTAAAGTTTTGACGCATTAGTTCACAAGTTTCCTATAAAAAACACAAAATACAGGTCATTTTCGGAACATATGAGGCCATGCGGCAGGAGGGAAAATATGAACAAGGAGGGAAAAAATGAACATCGCGGAAATCGCAACACACGATATTCAACTTAATGCATTGTCATAATTCATTTTGCTTTGTGTCATCGCCACATACAAATGCTAACGTGAGAGAAAGTGTGGTTAGGGCTGTAATTGACCTGCATTTTTCGGTCTCTGAAGCAGCGAGAAGGTTCCATATTTATGAAAAGAAGCTCAGAGGTGGGAACGTTACTATAATGCGACCGGAAGTTTACATAGCAAACGTTGATCTGGCCGGACGCGTATTTCGATGCTAAGATTGGTTGCAGATGCTGAGCGTAAGTTATTGATTTTGCACTACAAGTACCGGTATTATAAAATAAAATCTTTAAAAAATGCTCCTTGAATAAACATATTCCTCGCGAATCTATTAATTATAACAATTTGCAACCAAGAATATGGCGGATTTGAGGCATATAGCCACAGCCTTCTATAGATGTTTGTTTTGGAACAAAACTGACTAAATAATCAAGAAAATACATGGATAGACAAGAGGCGTGTGTGAACCTAACCTTAAGTCTTCCTGTACATGCGCATATGCTCGTTCGTGATACTTAATCAAATACCGCCCGACGTTTTTTATTTGACCGACTGTACATTTACACACTTTTTTCATCGTGAGTTTAATCGATTTCAATTCTCATAATCTTTCGAATACTGAATTTTTCCATTTATTTATTTATTATTATTTTTTGCGAATTTGCGAGCATCGTCGACAGTTATGCCCCCCAAACGGAAATCGATTGGTCGATCTACATCTCAAGCACAAAATAAAAAGGCATTACGAGCTTCAGAAACAGACGATCAACGGGAAGCAAGATTAGAAGCTGATCGAATACAAACTGCTCAAGCCCGTTCTTTCCAAACGAACGCTTTTGCGCTTTCGAAGCATCAGTTTTCAGTAATACATTTCAGTTGTCAAATCAATTGCAGATGGCTTTCCTACTTTCGTCATATCTTGGAAATAAAAGCATCGTGATCGTTTGAATTTTGTAAGTCCACTCTGGCCGATTCATTTGTTTATAATGTCAAGGCACGCAGACAAATGAAATTTTCACCCTAGACGGAAGAAGAATAATGAATATAGCCTAAATGGGCAAACATTGTTCGATTTGGACGAAACTCATTATGCAGGGTTTTTTGGGCCAGGGAACTCGAGTCTGAGGTTCTTTTCCCCATGCTGCGCTTTCTAATCGTGGAATTCACTTCAAAGCCGAATTTAGGCCTAGGGCCTATAGCTGTTTCATTAATTAGGCCTATCAATCGTTTAGTTTAGACCTATGAATGTTTCGTGTGCAAAGTGTTAATAAATATAATAGTTTAATTATTTTGCTCTTAATTGTTAATCTTTCGATTAATTATCTTGGGCGAAGCCGCGGGGATCTGCTATAAGCTATAATAAGCTATAGCCTATCTAGCGTTTTCTGAGGGAATAGTTTGTGTGTGATAAGTCGTTCTTCCCCATTTCAAATTCTAAATACGTATATAAAGACCTTAAAGACCTAGCTTTTGAAAATCGAAAGTCCTTCATAAGTTTTTTCGCATTTACAAAATACAAAACCCGAGCGACGCCGGGCCTTTTCAGCTAGTAGTGGATAAAAACCTGCACATTTAAACGCAAAAATCTTATATTTCAGCGTTTAAATAGCCTAATGTTTTAAGTGACGCCAGTAGCAGCGAAACCACAAATCAACTGCCTGCAAATTAAAATGCCCATGCATCTTAGTAAAACACTTGAAGATAAGTGCCTAAAGATCAAACTCTTCCTCATGTGGCATGAACCCCATGGAAATAAGTGTGCAGTTAACTAACTTTTCAAGTACCATCATTCTTGTTCTACATTTACTTAACCCATCTTATTTATCATAGACTATTCCACTCGTACGCCGCATGTTTGATATTGACCAAGAACGTTTAGCAATTCCTCGGATATAGACCAATCACGGCCGTTTATCTTACAATATTCTTGTAGAAATCGCGAGGATGGCATTTTATCGGGTAAAACGTCTGCTCGTTACTGGACACGGAAGCGTCAGTGTGCAGTGATTAATGTTTTAAAAATGTGAACTTTAATTTGGTGTTACTCTGGTACCAGTAAACCGATTTCGTCCAAAATAAATAGGCTACTTGCCATGGACGTTATAAATGAGTATACGAAGTTTCATGAAAATCTGATAAAGCGTATTTGAGTTACCGCGCCTTTTGTTATATAATAACATAAAAAGGCACTAAATGGGCATTACTCCGGTACCGGTCAACCGATTTGGTCCAATATCAATAGGGTTCTTCCCATGAACATTATAAATGGGTATACCAAGTTTCATAAAAATCCGATAAAGCGTATTTGAGTTATCGCGCGTACAGACACACGGACGGACGGACGGACGGACAGACAGACATTTTCTCGTCCCCCACACGAACTCATAAAGTGCCATACTTGCACTTAATAAACAAATTGTGCTAGTCTTGTTTTAATATTCATTCGATTGTTTCAATGCGCGTTGCTTTTGTTTGATGAACGAAGGTATCCTTAAAACTGAAAACAAGAACAGTGGTATGCAACTCGCCTATAAAGGTAATTGAGATACTCTTATGAAATTGATGAAACGAGCGCAGCCATTAAATTTTATTATAGACTCGTGACGAGGACACAGTAAGTGTGTGACGCCACTGAGATGGACGATGGCTTTCACAGGATAAGTGCGCTCTATAAATAAACACCTAGTCCGCATTGACCCGTTCCCTCCGGTGAGGCTTTGAACAGGTCCTCAGCTTTATTACAGAGTGACTTCACTATCTCACCTCGTTAAGTCATTGCTTACTCTGATCACTCCCTAAGGCAATTGTATTGTACTAGGTTAAAAGGCCGGCGTCGCTTTGCAATTAGAAACTAACTTATGAAGGACTTTCGATTTTCAAACTTTAGGTCCTTGAATAGGTATGTAGAATTTGAAATGAGGAAGAACGACTTATCACACTCAAACTATTCCCTCAGAAAATGCTTGGTATACCCTTAATGGCTCATAGAGGATGTACAATTTTGCACCCCATTGCTTCCACAAACCTTGTCTGGTAGGGGTTCAAATAACAAGAAACGGAATTTCCAATAAGATAAAATTGTACTATCTTTATGGGTTATTTTATTTCTCACTCCCATGTTACCATACAACCGTTTCGGGGATGAAATCAAAAAGAAATTCAATACCAATTCATACTTTCCTCCCCAAGACCTGGGACATAATAATACACTGCGCGTATAAAACTAACAATGTTCCATCTTAATTTGTCTCCTTTTACATGGTTAGGGCCTATGATAAACATCGATATTTCACAACTAAAAACTAATACTCAATCTGTGACACCTGGATTAAGCTGTCCCCACAATACGACCTCTTATTGTACATCAAAAAGTGAAGTGAGATAATGGTATTCTCAAGGCTATGTCCAGGGTAGATCAAGTTATGTGACTGCATCACATTATGCATTATTTTCGTGGATCTCATTCTTCAGGATTTATTTGCACGAATGAATTATATTAATAGATTCTCTAATTTCTCAAAGTCCCGTATCTTTTATTTCCAAAGCTATCTGTGACCACTGCCAACAATACACTGTTGTCATGAGAACTGTACATGGAATGCGATTTGGAACCCCCGCGACTCACAACACTTAACGCCCGGAAGTTAATACTCTTTCAGAAGATGAAATATTTTGGAAAATATGCTCCGGAACCAGTGAAGTAATTTTAATACTTTACGTTCTCTTGTTAGCTGAATTACATTATAAATTATAGAAAGTAGTAGAAGTTGTATAAATTATGTTACAAAATTTAAAAAAAGTCAATGCAACAAATTTCAGTAAATTGAAAACTAATACATTGCGTTCCAAAAACATTAGGAATTATTGTACTGTCGGTTCTCAAAATATTCACTTAGAAAAATAGGCTGTAGTGTTTAAATTAACAGAGATATGCAAAATATTTCATATATGTCAAAAACTAGGAGGTGCCCGTGGCTTCGCCCACGATAATTCATTTAAAAATTAAAAATTAAGAGTATAATAATTATTAAAGCATTATATTTATTAACACTTGCACGCGAATCATTCATAAACTAAGCCATTAATAATTAATGAAACAGCTAAAATTCCTGCTTTAGAGTACATTCCACGACATGAAAGCGCCCCCTGGGAAAACTATATCAGAATCGATTATGCGGTTCCAAAGAACCTGTGAACACAATAATACGTATTGTTTCTCAACTGCTTATTGACATGAATATGATGTGAATTTTATTTGATCAATTCAGTGTAATTTTCAGAAATTACATAATCTTTCAAGGGAAGGAATGGTTTGTTTGGATTATTATTATCAGCGATATTTGAAGAGATAAAACCATCAATATTTTACAGCTGTTGCCCCCGGCTTCGCCCGCCATTATTCATTGAGTCCAGGATTTTTAAGAAATTTACACTGGTAGATTATTAAAAATGTTTGTGGTTCAGAGCTATGAAAATTGTAAGTAAAAATAAAATTAGAATATTTGTTCATTGTGTTCATTTCACTCAGACCTTATATAATAAAGAAACGGTTTTCCTAATTTTGTAGTCGTCAGGAAAGTTTAGACTGCGAGAGACGAACATCGCCGAGTATACCCGATGTCTCACGAAGCGGGCGAGCAAGCACGCTATTTAGGGCCGTTGAATTGTATAAGAGTAGATATGCCGTTTAAATATATCAGATTAATAAACTATGCTCAAATATTTGCAATAAAATATTATGATTAAACAAATAAAATATGAATTAATATGCACAATTATGTCATAAATTTTCTGTGATTTATTTCATGTTTTGTACGCATTTTAACGAGTATTAGGGTGCATTATTAAAAACATGATTTTTATAAACTTCCGGGCCCTACCTGAAACTATCCCCCCTCACATTTAGGAGCCCTAATAAGAGGGGTCACTGCATGGGTGACATCTTTTTATCAGGAGCGTATCCAATTTTTCTTCGGAAGGGGCTGTGATAACCCTAACAATATTATCATAGGGCTCAGAAGGTGATGACCTAAAATGACTGAAAACGACCTATAAAATGACCTTAAATTATGAAAAAAATGACAAGAAGAATTGAAAAAAGACTTAATATTTCTAAATACATATTTTAAAAAGTAGTTTAAAATAGTATATTGCGATACAAGTGCCGTAAGGCACGTTTACGGGTCGAGGAAACAGATTGAAAACCCGAGGCGCAGCCGAGGGTTTTTAAGTTTTCGAGACCCGTAAATGCGTGTTGCATGCAATTTTTTGCACGATGATTATTTATATCAATTTAATTATATTAATTGTGATATTACCTGAAAATATTATGTAAATACATTCTTGAAAATAGATGTTTATTTCAGAAAGTGATTCGCATGTGTTTGTTGTTATGGGAACCGAATATTTGTCCTGGGGGCCGTGCCCATAAAGGCTTGTATTATGAAGTGTATCGTAATGAATTATGACGTAGCGCTTGGACCGTAAGTAATTTAACCTCATCGCAACCGTCCTTAACAACAAGACTGTGTGGGAATGTCAACTTACGAGCCATGTAAACAACGTTCGTAAGTACCACTTACTAGCTAAGGAGTGCAAAAAATAAACAAAGGACAAGATTTAAGTGCTTTATATTACTACTTTATTTTAATACGTTCTATTATTATTATTATTATTATTATTATTATTATTATTCCCCTCCGATCTCAACCCCTCTGCGTCCGCCACTGGAATGGTGATTACACGGCCGAATACGCACTCTCGCAATGAAGCCGTTTACCCTAGGTCGCAACGTGCAGAGGGGAGCAGCCTATTTCGGATCAGATATTTTAAAACTCTTATCATTCAACGTGATTTGCACGCCACATTATCTACAGTTTTCAGGGTCAGCAGGTAGGATCTGAACACTTTCCGGATTTGACCGGTTCAGTGCGTTATCTGGTGTACGAGTGCCGGAACATCACTGTCTGTCTGCTTTATCATGCAACTTGTAGATGTTCAATTCGGAGTGACCGCCAATCAACAGCAACACACTTTTTACATAGGAAATCATCATCCCTATATAGCTGCGTTTCTCAACCTTTTTGAACCCGAGGACCTCTAAAATGTCTAAATTTGTTTACGGACCCCTAATTTTACATCCCATTTTTAAAAGAAGGCTATATGTAGGACTATATTCTTAATATTTGGGGTATTAATTATAGGTAAATTATTACGAAATAATTCTAAATACAGTAAAACCTGTCTTAAAGACCACCCCTCTTTAGCGACCACCTCCTTTAAAGACCAATTTTTCTAGGAACGGACAGTAAAACCCATAAGGCCAATGTTATTTGTACCCCTATTAAACGACCACCCCTCTCCCCGACCAACGACCAGAGTTTAATTTTCGTTAAACTCCTCTATAAAGACCAAAATCTAAAAAAATTTACTCAAATGATAGGCATTAATCAGCATTTGAATAGAAATACTGATGTGAGCACTGCAATTTTCAATACAATGCTTTGGGTTGTTTTCTTTTCGCGTTCTGGGAAAATCCTTTCAGTTGACAGCGTACAAGTACCGTACAGCGCACGGCGTGAAAAGAACGCATTCCAATCTCCTACTTCCGACCTGCTTGTTTCAATACATTCAAGAATTCATGCCTTTATTATCTACATGATCGCAGTGACTCGGGGGGGGGGGGTAATTCTATTTCTTATGAAAATGTTTATTCAGTGGACATGAGGGGGTTCTAAAATTCTCGATTCTAAGAAACGTGCTGGACGAGCCCCTTTCATTGTCCACCAAGCAAAATGTAATGTAGGGAAAATAGACGTGTCTTTCTTTTCCTGGAAAACATTACCCAGGTATACTGTAAATAGAGGCTCGGTGTTCTTGACCTGCAAAGATTAAAGTGTCTTATTGTTGTGCTGCAAATTTTAAATACATTAAAAGTAAGTAATAATCAACTGAGTGTTACATAAGACACATACTGTATTGTACCGTATTTATTCTGTTGCATTTTCAGTTTCAAGACATAAAAATGCATTCCCCCTATTAAGAGACCACCCCTCTTAAAGACCACTTTTTTGTGGAACCAGCGATGGTCGTTATATAGAGGTTTCACTGTACATTTTTTTAATTCGACGGAAACACAGTTATTGCATTGAAAGTAAACTATTAACAGTAAAATTATATTTTGAATAGATTTTAATATTTATTACCAATTTCATAATATAATTAAGAATTATAACACAGGTTTACAGGGAATAGACACTCGGGTACGGTACCTCTAACAATAAAACACTTGTTAAGAGAGCGCCTCTAATAAATAATTCCGACAAAGTCTAATTTCTCAGGGTTTTGAATGAAAGAGGGAACCATAGACGTCAGTGCATCAGGGGTTTCAAACTGTGGTTCGTAACTGCAAAAGTAAGGAAACTAGCAATAGGACCTGTATTTTCCAAAATTTTAAAAACTTTGACATCTAGTGTCCATTTTATGTGAAAAATTTTTACTTCTTTACTTGCTTTATGATATTTTTTAATTATGTCTGCGGACCATCTACTCCATCTTCGCGGACCACCAGTGGTCCGCGGACCATAGGTTGAGAAACGCTGCTATATAGTATAAAGCCACATGGCTAACTCACTCACTGACATAATTGATTGGCTACTTCCAGATGAGCTAGAAACTTGAAATCTGGTACACATATAGCATTTAGGCTGTAAACCACAGGGAAATTCAAAAAAGTTTATTTTTTGAAGTGAAACCTCTTTAGCCGCGGTAGGGGTAAATCGAGAGCTTGTGTAACGATATATCGTCACGAAATTAGTGAGGTGTGACGGAACGGACTGCACAGAAAACAATCAACTCAATGATTAGGCTTATCCAAAATAAAAAAATAAAAAAATCGAAAATCTAAAATTTAAAAAATCTAAAAATTAAAAATTAAAAAATCCAAAATTCAAAACTAAAAAATTCAAAATTGAAAAATAAAAAATCCAAAATGAAAAATAGAAAATTAAAAAGTCCAAAAAATAAAAAAATAAAAGGGTAAAATTTAAAAAATTCAAAAATTCAAAGATCAAAGATTAAAAAAAAAAAAAAAATTAATAAGTCCAAAAACCCAATATTAAAAAGTCCAACAATCCAAAATTGAAAAAATCCAAAAATTAAAACAACTTTCACTTCTGTCACGTGGCGTTCCGCGCACACCTTTTTTTTTTAATATTTAGCCCTAAAAAACCTCCACTTTAAAGTCTGTCCTCAGTTCTCATGACAATAATATTACGTACAGTGTTCTCATAGGGATTTGAAAGTTGCAGTACACTTGGCATAGAAATAGTAATTTCCATAAATCGAGCTAGGTGGCCGAGATGGTAACGTCTTGGACTCGCATCCGGGAGGTACCAGGTTCTAAAATACCATAGCCCACCAATTTGATATGGGTTTTTTCTTGGTTTCTCCAGTCGTAAAGTCAAATGCCGAATTGGATATTTACATACCATGAATCATCCTCGCTATTTCATCCTTTAATATCAGTTGAAATTAATATCAGTGTAAATTTACTCCATAAAATACCCCATTAATGTTTGCCCATTTCAGACGAGCTAGGAACCTGAAATTTGTCTTGTAATCTACGGCAAAATTCCAAAAAGTACAATTGTTTTTTTATTTCTCGGAAAAAAAATTAAAATGGCGGACACAATGTTAAGGCCTGAACAGACCTTCTTGGGGGCTTATAGTAGCTAAACGGTAAGTCGCATCAAAAACAGATTTCACCAGCAGTGACGGGTTTTGAGAGATCTAAAAGTTTGGTCCTATGGCTTCGGTTATACCTTAAATTGGGATAGAGATTTAAAAAAATTAAATATTCTATATTTTCCTCACATTATGTAATTTTTTACACACCTAACTTGAGTTATACGACAGCTAGAATCATAAAATTTGGCAGGAATATCGACCAACCATGCCAAATTTCAAAATTTCGGGATTTTTGACTCGATTTGTTTAATTTGACTGTTCATAAGCCACCAATCAGCGCAAACAGGTTGTTTGTCCCACGCACGGAGAATGTCCATGCATATTTGCTAATAAGTTACCGATAGAAACGTTTTTATTGGTTGGTTATTGGGCTACTTTCAAGTTAGGAAATAGGAATTTATTCCGTATATGGTGGAATTCTTTGTTCATAAAAGCGCTGACAGTCTAAGGTAACCTGCCAAAATATTGCAGCTCTCATTAAGGTCATTCTCAAAAGGACCGCCAATACGGGTGAAGGAAAGTGTTGGCATAAAGTTACGCAATGAAGGTTAGCAGTTAACTCAGTCACAACGCTTGTGGCGCTTCATCCCTTGTGGAACTAGGCCTGACCGATGCGTCATCCATCACAGGGGGCATGTGGTCAGCATGTCGACACCCTCCGCCGTTACTGTTGCTTTCCGCTACTTCTCAATCAAGCAGCTCCTCAGTTTGCATCACGAGGCTGAGTGCACCCCGTTCTGGACCTCCCTACCTCATAAATATTCAGGAAAAATCAGAGATCGAACCCGGGCCTGCGGATCCAAGCCAGCGACGCTAACCACAAGACCAGACAGGCGGTCTTGAATAAACCAGTAGGCTGTATATATCAATTTCTACACTAGGCCATTTTTTTTGTTAAGTTTTCCAAGGGTACCCGTTTTAATCCTAGTGATGTTTACTTACTATGACTCTTCGCCGTCATTTCACGTATTATTCCTATCATACTTACTCCCTTACTTACTCACTCAAGGGCAATAGACAATTCCTAAGTAAGCTAAAGGAATATTATCTATTTTATGGAACCATAAGGTTCATTGTCGCGCTTACTTGAGCCCGCCATTCAACCCTATTCTGTGCAAATTCCATCCAATCATCCCCCACAAATCCTACTTCCCTCAAATCTGTCCTAATATTGTCCTCCCACCTACGTCTAGGTCTTCCAAGTGGTCTTTTCCCTTCGGGTTACCCAGTCAATACTTTTGAGATATGTCTTTCTTCCCCCATTTCATCCTCTGTCATTTAATTACCCTTATAATAATTTATTTATTTATTTATTTATTGTACTAAGAATATTACAGGCTAATGCCCAATTACAATATTCTCGCTTACAGTAATACACCAGATTCAAAAATTCAGGTGATATTCAATATAATTAAGCTAATGCTACAACAATAAGAAAAGAAAAAGAAAAAATAAACACACAGAAAAGAAAATCAGAAACACAAACAATATGACAATTACACAAGGGAACATAATATGAAATAACAAATAATAATATAAATAATAATGTAATAGTTTTGGAGGAAAATATAGCCTACATATCAGAAAGATTCAAGTAAAGAAAATGACATGGAGCAAAATTTAATAATTATTGTTTTAAAATTTTTTTCACATATATTTTTAAACCGCTTATTGTTAGT
This sequence comes from Ectobius pallidus, assembly GCA_964059195.1. NCBI lineage: Eukaryota > Metazoa > Arthropoda > Insecta > Blattodea > Ectobiidae > Ectobius > Ectobius pallidus. The sequence continues at coordinate 845,567 of CAXKWD010000362.1, forward strand.
ATTAAAAATATCTATATTGTCCATTTTGTGCAACTGATTGTATAGTCGGAGTACATTATAAAGAGGAGAATTATTATGAGAGTCAGTGTTTACTTTTGGGATGAAAAAAAGATTATGCAATTTATGAGATCTATAATGTGGAACATAAAAATTTATTTCTTTGAGAATATTAATATGTCCACCGCTGTGGCTCAGGGGATGCGTTCAATCCTCTCACGCAGCGGGCCCGGGTTCGATTCCTGGTCGGGACAAGTTACCTAGGTGGGGTTTTTTCTGGGGTTTTTCCTCACCTTTGAGACAAATGTCGGGTAACTTTAGGCCCTTGTGGTCCCCGGATATCATCTGGCCGTCATTATCATCTTCATCCCATCCTCGCCTTGTTTGGAGTGAGTGTGTGTGTGAATGGTGTGTCTCGTCCTATGTGTTCGTGTTGTCTCGGAGGTGGCCCCGGCATTGGGCTGATCACTCATCCGGGGAGGCCCTCCATGTCCTTGTCTGGTCAAAAAAGTATGTATGTGATCCAAAGATAATCCCTCTCCCGACAGGTCGCGGCCCTGTAAGGCCCGGGCGGCTTGGGTCGCTTAAATCCTAAAAAGGGAGAGGTTAAACTTCGAGAAAGAAAGAAAGAAGAGAATATTAATATCATCTATTTCATTGTTAATTAATTTATACTCGTCCTGTGACGAGTACAGGTTATGAAGCTCGTCGTTATGCAGTTTTCTTCTCTCTTAGGTCCGAATATTTTCCTAAGCCCCCTGTTATCGAACCCTCTCAGATTATGTAAGGGGCCATGTCTCACATCAATATATATTACAACCGGCAGGATAAATGTAGTTTTGTATTATTATTATTATTATTATTATTATTATTACTATTATTATTATTATAATTAGGCATTCCAATAAACCCTGCCGAAAATTTCGCAACCTTTCCTCCCCCAAATTCATGTAGTCCTTTTTTTTTTTATGTAGCCTATAGTGATTCCCGTTCATACAGCTAACTTGGTGAATTTCATGATATTGGGGTTTGACGAAATCGAACACTAGAGGGAGTATCGATAGAATTCATTGTTATAAATCACTAAGGCCGTTGAATTGTATAAGAGTAGATTAAAAATTATGACACAGTTGTCAGTTGTGTTTGGATTTCATATGGAGAATTTCTTCCGAACGTTTTAGGTTAGCCATGACGGGTACGGGAAAGGGGGATATTTTCAGTTATTACCAGGGCCCGGATTCTAATGACATGTCATCTTCTTATTGATGCTGCATAGACATTGCCAACTTATGGATAAATCCTAATCATGGCCTCCAGAATTTTTGTCATTTATGCAATTTTATATTTTTAGGACATTTATTTCAATTTTAGGTAATTATTTTGTCATTTTCGTGCCATTTGCTTCCTTATTTAGTCATTTTCATGTATTTACATTGAGTGTATTAACTTTTCTTTTCGTCGCTAGCGGTGCTGTCTTTGAAGTGTTGTTTGTTTAATGCAAGAAGGAAAAATCCGGCGTTCAAGTGTTGACATGTCTCAGTCGGAAATGAGAATCAAAGAAACGCCAAAATGTTGTATTATATTACTATTGTTATTAGATTGACTTGGCACCAGAGTCTGCCACCTGCTTGGATTTGAGAGTGCAAACTACTTTTTACCCTCAATAAACAACAATATAATCCAGCAGACCACAAAAGGAAATGCCGAATTTTGACTCACCAGTGCCTCAGTGCCAGTATAAAAGAGCATTCACAACATTATAGTTATTTACAGTTTTACAATAAATTATGTACAAACTATTCTATAACTTTGTGCATACAATAATAATTTTTTTATAAATAAAATATCAGCATTTTAGGTCTTTTTTTATAATTATTAAGTCATTTTCTTTAAAATTCAAGGTCATTTTATAGGTAATTTTTCACACAATATTAGGTCATCAGAATCCGGGCCCTGATTATTACTAGATGAGGAGACGTTTAGCTATGTCAAAAATAATGTAAATTCTATCTGTTTGAAATCGTAAAACACCAATGCTTCCTGTAAGAAAATATTAGAGTCACTAATACTTTAGTCGCCATGATGGAAGGTTATGACGTCATCGGCATCTCCGAACACATTGCAATGAGAGACGTTATAATAATAATAACAATATGAAGTTCGCACAATGTGCTTGAGTGTTTGAGTTATTCCGTGCTTAGCCTTGTTAGCGAGATGTTCCTCTTTTGACAGTCAAGGGCATGATATCGTTCACATTTCTGTCCACACCATTCACAAGTACAATCCGTGCTGGGTTCATGGAATTTCTTTTTAGATAATGAAAGCCATGCACTGCGTATCTAGTGATGGCGTGTCTTAATTCGAAGCTGGGTTCTGACCATTTGCTTGATGTCATAGCATCCGTCGCATAAAATTCACTCCATATTTATTGTTTCTTGTGTCTTAGATCCTTAGGAAAGGGAGATGCTAGTAACCCTAACTCATACCGAGGAATAGGACTAGAAAGCAACCTACTGAAGATATTAACGAAATTAGTAACAAATCGCCTTACAAAATTAGTAGAACACAACATCCCCGAAGAGCAGTTTGGATTTAGAGCAGGGAGATCCACCCTTCAAGCCATTAAATGCCTGAAAGACAATATCGAAGACGCCCTCAAGATGCCGAAGGGAAAGCTCTACGCCATCTTTATAGATTTCTCTAAGGCATTCGACTCAATCAGCAGGAATATACTATGCCACCAAGTTAAATCTACACGGCGATAGGGGAAGTGTTTTAGCGCTAGTGTCGCTCAGCTACCACTATACGGAAGGGGTGTAGGGGAAGCAGTGGGTGGCGAATACCTAAACACGTGCGAAAGATCATAACGTGGTTGCCAGATTATTCATTTGGACAATGACTGTCGAAGGTGTCAGGTCATTTAAAAACACAGCAATTCTCAGCGCCCCTCTTCCAGCCAAATAACCCAACACAGTGGACAGGAAGTGGCAGCGTGGCGGCAGGGGGTGTTCCTTCAACAGATCATTTCTACGCATTTTCCCCAGTAGGGACATGGTTGCCAGATTATTCACTTCGAGAACGAGTGCCGAAAGTGTCAGGTCATTTAAAAACACAGTAATTCTCAGCACCCCTCTTCTAGCCAAATGACTTAACGCAGTGAATAGGAAGTGGCAACGTCAAAGGAGGGAGATCGAGACGGAAGGCACATTCCTAACATATTTTCTGCATGCAGAGATAACGTGGTGGCGTAGTAATTCTAGACAAGTTTAAAGCCATGATTGGGGAACATCCCATCCTAGGATTGCTGAAAGGCATTTTATCCGAGAATTACATTAAGATTTGTGATAATATCACCACATCAAGCCCTATCCTTCAGACCGTGGGTGTATTACAAGGAGATCCGATTAGCCCTCTGCTATTTAACGTAGCAACTCATGATGTCGTCCAAGTAATCAGTAAGGACCGTGTAAAAACCTACATGTATGCTGATGACATAGTGCTAGTTTCACAACACCTAGACAGCCTACAGGAAGCATTCAGTTTGGTCAAAACAAAATGACCTAAAGCTGAATGAGGATAAAACTGTAACAATGATCTTCAGGAGAGGAGGAAGGTTATCAGCACAGGAAGGGATTATGTGCAACGGCAGAAAACTAAACTTAGTAAATAAGTTCAGATACCTGGGGATGACTTTCCAGTCTCGCGGAAACGTTTCTTCAGCTCATATAAAAGAAAGAGCTACAGCGGCAACAATAGCAATAAGTGACATTACACAAATCAATCAGATATCCTTAAAAACAGCAATGAAGTTATTCAAGCTAAAAGTAACCCCGGTAGTAACATATGGACTTGAAATAATTTGGGAAAATTTGAGCAAAAGAGATCTAAACTGCATCGAAAAAGTTAAGGCAAGCTTCTTGAATACAGTTCTATGTGTTTCCAAGTTCACCCTATCAAGACCAGTCTACGAGACCAGACCAGACCAAATGAGCAAATCCGTGACTGCTTGAGAATTTGTTGTACTGCGCATGTCCAGTCTGTAACTTACCCGTGATTTGCACTTTGCGAACGGTTACAAGAATTTGGAATCGATAGTTTCTGCGTTTAATCGATATGATTTGCAAATAAAATATATATTTCCCTTTAACATGTTATACATGCAATATATATCGGCAATATAAACTATATTTTGGGAAACTTTTAATTATCTTCCATTATTCATACTATAAGTAGCCTATGTTTATAAATCTGGCGCAATGTTATAGGAGGGAGGAGTCAGGCGCGTGAAAATAGGTTACTGCGCATGTCTCTGATAACAATTCATGGTAGAGCCTGCAAATTTTTCTTATAGTACAGAAACTGTCCGTGAGAACTAAGCGAACAGAAGACTGAAATCAGAATCACGGATTCTCGCTTTGCGAACGCGTGTGGAGAAAGAGCGCATGCGCGAACGATGTGTTCCTGGTTTCTGACTGCTTTGCGAATAAACCTGATGATCTCGACTCCGATTCCATACCTGCATACGAAATGCATTGCTGGAAATGAAAACGGGTTCCTCTCCTATAACTTAAATTTGCTTACGCTAACGGTGTTTCGCATACCCCTTGAACCTATGCAGGGCAACTGCAGTGAATTTTGGGGTTCGGGCCGTGGCCCTTTTTTGTTTAAGTTCCGGTATTCACCTTACAACCAGGGAAAACCACGGAAAATCCTGGTCGGAACTAGCAAGGGGGATTTGGTCATGGTCCTCCATTCTGTAATGCCTGATAGGGGTTGAACCAACCAGGTGGGATACGTGTCAGCTGAAGGCTTATACGTATTGGAAATGGGCATTGTTAGGCTGAAGGCCTAAACAATTCTGACGACTTTAATCGTCCCATGGGAAGCGCAGGCGCTTTCCAAGTTGCCGTACTAATGCCGGGTTTCCGAAACGTAAGATATCTACTAGATGGCATTATTCAATCCGTAAGCGTTTCTGAAACGTTCGATAGCGGCTAATCGTTCTATAAAACGCCCTACAAACTATCGCACCACAAATCACTAGATATCTGGCGAAACGGTAGATAAACACGCAACATGGCGGAAATGCGAAATATTTATGTTGATGTATGTTTCGTTATTATGTTAGCATTTTATCTTACTTTATGTTACTAGCTTGTTATGGTATTAAAATTAAAAGTAGTAATGAACCTGGCATTGGTTATTAATTTGTGTGTGAAATAATTCATAATACTGTACTAGAAAAATTGTATATTATCGGTTAGATGAACTTTGTTATAGCCTAGGCTATTAATGTATCCATCGTTTATGTGTATTAATTTCATTTTCTGTTGTAAGTTAATACTTTTAGGAAAACATCGCGAATATTAATTCACATCATATTTTCTTGCTGGTCATCTTCAATGCCAGATCGTATAAGGCCTACGTCTATACAGAAGAAAATATTCCCTGAAAGAAATACAGCAATCCTTTCAAGAAGTAGCCTACGATGACATTCAGATTCGGAAAAAATGTAGCTTAAGTATATTAATTTTATTTTCTGATGCAACACTTTATGAAGAAAATATTGCGTTTTTACAGCACGAATATTAATACATAATCATCTTTCTCGTCATCTTCATCCTGAGGCAATAATTAGGCCTGGAGATGTGTAAAGCAAAAAGTATTCCCTGAAAGAATTAGATCTTTGACGATATTGAGTTTCGGAAAGAATCAGGCTGTCAAAGCAATGACCTATGGATAAATAGGTCATCATATTAAATAAGGAACAACTGCAAGCATGCCTTTTTCAGCGTTAAATTGCCCATCATTAGAATTGGGAACAACCATCGAAGCATTCCTTTCTGTGGTAAATTAGCTATAACTTAATTAATGTGTTACGTTTTATGCATTACGTTGTCAGATTGTGATGGGTGACATTTTCTCTAATGCACAAGTCTCGAAATCGAAATTACCGTAGTTTATCTCATATTTTACATTGCTTTTTCTTGTCAGCTGTTTCTCTGGTAAAACCAGACAGAAAATTCAGCCATTTTGAATACATAGCAAGAAGCGCTCCGATTGGTTGCTACACAATCACGGCCAATATGATATTACAGTAAGCACCGTGTCTCCATCTATTGACAAAGTGCTCAACTCCTTTATCTGGCATTAGCTATTTCTTGAGCAAATTCGCTTTCGGAAATGGGAAGGTGTTTATCGAGTCTATAAATGTATAGAACGATTAGCTGTCTAGAAGATATCTGGAGCTTTTATGCAACCGGGCCTAAGTCTACGAGATGGCGAGAGAGCCGTTTTTCTTAGAGGACCTGAGGCATCAGCTGCTGCTCCCCTCCACAGACAGCTAAAAGAATGAGAGACGTTGACGGAGACGAATCCACCTTGGGGGAATGCTCAGATCCCCTGGGGCCTTACCGAGCAAGACGGATGTATGGCAGATTGCCCAAGACTTGCCTCGGAAGCTGCGGGATAGCCTCGCAGCAACCGATCTGAGTGAGGTTTTCGGGGGGTTTCCCTCACTCTATAAGGTGAATACCAGATCGGGGACACGCCCCCCCCCCCCGCGACAACGGACAAATGAACAAATGAATAAGAGTAAAATTGTGACGGGAAAAAAATCCAAAGTAAATTCATCAAACATTTTCCCCGTGTTCTATGATCAAGAGAAAGCGACGCGACGATCTTAGAACAAATGCGAAATCGGTTGTTGGACCGGAGATATAGCCTATGGCTCAGGTACTCCGGGGGTGGAAGGCGGGCCCAACGAAATAAAATAAAATAAATGTCCACCGCAGTGTTGCCAACCCTTGTTTGACCAAAAAAAAGCAGATTGGCAGTAAAAAAGAAGGATAATAAAGTAGACTTTCAAATTTAAATGGGTACCACTTTTCCATAAATATACATAGAAAATATTGGTCTTTTTCAAAAACATGTCCTAAAATCCACATCAAAACGTCTAAAGTAATGTAATGTTTAATGTAAGAGACTCCATCTTGTCATTCTCACAGCTGCATCCACACATTTTACAGGGATGTCACTTTTAACTTAATTGTCCTCGCTTTCATACATGTCCACTCTCACCCGATCTGTCAAGGACCTATTCACCATAATTGAATGACATTGTGCCATAAGTAATTTTGTATGGAGCAAAACATTGATTATTTTTGCTCCAAGTTTATTTCTTGATTTTGTTTTCATATCATTAATCTGTGAAAACACACGCTCTACAGCAGCACTTGAATGTGGGAGACTCAGTACACACCACAAATTTTTATAATGCTGGAAATGTGGGTTTTCCATCGGAAAACTTCTTTTGTTTTACGAACCAGACTTTGATTTTTATCTCTATTTACATTTAACTACATTCCATGACAAAGTAAAATCAGATAAAAAAGGAAAAATACATATTTTAAAATGAAAATGCCATAAAGTAAGGAGATTTGCTACGTTTCTAAAAGTTTTAAAGTAGAAAAGTAGACAATGTTAAAAATAAAAGGAAATCTCCTTCAAAATAGGTAGACATGGCAACACTGGACACTGCAAAAAGAGACTTTGTTGACTGTACAGAAGCTGATGCATTTCCACGAGACACTGCCACTCAGATAATATTTAATCTGAGATGTTGGAGTATTGCGGCTAGAAACTGGAAACTATAATTAATACAACTTCAGTTCAGTAAAAACCGTGTTAACTGGTGTATGATACAGAATGGAGCCTCTACTTAAATTGGAGTATAAGATTGAAATTAAGGAAGAGATTCCTGAAACGCAACCAAAGAGTGAACATGTACCAATTACGTTTGATACAATACAGGCAGAAGAAGTCAAACGTGAGGATTCATTCTACACTGATTCTACAGCATGCAGCACCGTTCACAACTTAGAGCAGATTTCAGCAGTTCCACAAGTAAATAATGATGAGGATCCACTAATGCAATCTCACTCACCAAGCACATCCTCTGCTGGAAACAGTCAACAGGTAACTCGTATTCAAGACAAACATTTCTCGTGTGATATATGCACCAAGAAATTTTCCCAAAGAGGGAATCTCAAAACACACATGCTCACTCACACTGGACATAAGCCATTTACGTGTGATATATGTACCAAGAAATTTTCCCGAAGTTCGTATCTCAAAAGTCACATGCTCACTCACACTGGACATAAGCCATTTATGTGTGATATATGTACGAAGAAATTTTCCAGAAAACAGGACCTCAAAAGTCACATGCTCACTCACACTGGACTTAAGAGATTTACGTGTGATATATGTACCAAGAATTTTTCCCATAGAGGGGATCTCAGCACACATATGCTCATTCACACTGGCCATAAGCCATTTACGTGTGATATATGTACCAAGAAATTTTCCCGAAGTTCGTATCTCAAAAGCCACATGTTCACTCACACTGGACATACGAGATTTACGTGTGATGTATGTACCAAGAATTTTTCCCATAGAGGGCATCTCAAAACACATCAGATCATTCACACTGGACATAAGCCATTCACGTGTGATATATGTGCCAAGAAATTTTCCAGAAGACAGGTTCTCGAAACGCACATGATCACACACACTGGACATAAGCCTTTCAAGTGTGATATATGTACCATGAAATTTTCACTAAAAGGGCATCTCAAAACACATCAGCTCATCCACACTGGACATAAGCCGTTCACGTGTGATGTATGTACCAAGAGATTTTCCCAAAGAGTGTATCTTAAAAGACATCAGCTCATCCACACTGGACATAAGCCATTTATGTGTGATATATGTACCAAGAATTTTACCAGAAGAGGAGATCTCAAACCACACATTCTCACTCACACTGAAGATAAGCCATTCACGTGTGATGTATGCACCAAGAAATTTTCCAGAAGAGGGCATCTCAAAACACATCAGCTCATTCACACTGGACATAAGCCATTTGCGTGTGATATATGTGCCAAGAAATTTTCCAGAAGACAGGGTCTCACAAGACACATGCTCACACACACTGGACATTAGCCATTTGTGTGTGATATTTGTAGCAACAAATTTTCTCAAAGAGGGAGTCTCAAAAGACATCTGGTTACTCATGAGAGGAACAATCGGAATGTCGGCCTCCAAAACACTGAAAAATGTTAAACTTCTCGTTGCAAACCTAAGAGAAAGTTCAACAAATAGCTTGCCAGGAAAATCTGATGTTGTACAGGAAGATCTGTGGGAGGACAGAATGTTGCTCTGCAAGGAGTTTATGAAACGTAGGCATCTTTGAATAGGAGGGAATAGAAGGGGAGCGCTTTTGTCTGATGTCACACAGACTTCCTTCACATACGTCTTGACTTCCTCTGTAGTAGTCATGGAAGAGTTTAACAGCTTTGCATTCAGTTGGAATATGGAGAAGTGTGATGATAATGTACTGTTGATGTATACGTAGGCTGCACTATAAATTTTTTTAATGGATTTAAAGAAATAAAAACAATGTTCATATTATTTATCAGTTGTCCCATGGATAGTTGGGTTTTGCTTTTTCGGTGAGAGCCGTTTTCAGGCAATGCATTTAAAGTTAATTGTTGCCATTTTCAGGTTTGAAATAATTTTTACAAGTAACGGACGAAAAGAAGTTATGTCACATTCCTGGGAATGCTAGGCTGCTGAGCAACAAGCCTATTAGATATGAGTGTGTGTCGGGCCATTCCGTGAGAAAGTGGACATGAGGGGTAATTTTTATTATTGGGTTTATAATGTTTATTTTTGCTGCAAACATTTCTTGAAGATCTATATTTTATTATACAAAGTACCAAAAACATAATATGAAGAATTATTTTAAAAAATATGGGGTTAAAGTTGACTCTTTTTGAACATGCTCTGTACCTTTAGAAAACATATTTTTTAGTTGGCTAGACAGCTTGTACAGAACAGCAGAGAAGTTCTGCTCATGTCATTGTTAACAGCATCTTTTGCTCTGTACGTTACTTGCATTTCGTCAAGTGAGTTTATTTTAAAATATTAAAATATAATGTACAAGACAAACTAAAATTTTTCAAACAGTGGACACCTCGATAACAACACACAGCACAACGTTTCAACTGGTTCCTAGCACTTTTCATCAGGTACTGGTTGGTAGATCAGCTGGGTTGAATGGTGTAACCCCCTCTACGTCACCATCATCATCGGCGAGGGGTGGGTGGGTAGATTCACAAAGTAGACGCTCAGATGCTGGAGGTTTTATACCGTGAAGAAACATGGTGTTACGTTGAAATCTTTTAATCCATTCATTAGGGATTGCAAAATCAGATTCGGGGCATTTTTTAATCTGCCAACTAATTTTAGGGGGAACATTGTCTTGAACCATTCTACGAATGACATTAATCCATTCATCTCCCAGGTCACCCTCGTAATTATTAACACTTTTGTCCTGGTTACTGGCAATATGTACAGCTTCACATATCTTTCTCTTAATCAAGTCCCTCTAAACTTTCACCATTTCCATGTCTTTAATGCTGTGCTTTAAGGAGACCATATGTCGGCTTAATCCTCTGTTAGTCTTCATATTTCGAATGTCCCTAGCATGCTCCTGGAGCCTGATTTTAAAAGTTCTCCCAGTTTCTCCAAAATATACCCCATCACAGTCATCACAAAGAACAGAGTAGACCCCAGGTGCGTCAAGAAGGTTCTTTTTGCAACCTACTTTTTTATGCTGTGAGAAAATATTCTCCAAGGTTCTCCCCACTTTAAAGGCAGGTTTTAAACCAAATTTACACAGTACTTTGCCAAAATTCTGGCTAACACCCGGTTTGTAAGTAACACTTACGTATTTATCTGTGGGTTTTTTTTCTTATTTTTTTAATTGTATGCTCCACACTCGCTTTTCTCCAAATCCTTTCTATAAACTTCCCAGTGTACCCATTAATTTTTGCTAGCCTAAGTATGTTTTTCTTTTCTTCAAACAGATCTGCAGGATTATTACAAATTTTTAGGGCTCTAGTGACAAAGTTCTTCCACACGTTTTAAAATACATATTAAGTTGTCATAGTCATAAATGTAACATACATAAGAAAAAATTTCAAAAAGTTTTTATTCAACTGCAAAGAGCTGGTGGATTTCTTTGTTACCTTGTGGAAGTAAGGTTAGTCATGAGTTCTAATGATTGCAAAATTATTATCACCAAAAGAACAATTAATTCCTTAAAAAATATGTAAACAATAAGTGTGACATACGTAACATGTTTTACTGCCTTGGAATAAAATATGAATTTACCTTTTTGATAGGCCTACAGTTAGGCCTACTTGAGTGCTGAAACTGATTTCATATACATAGGCCCAGTGGTGCAGCCATTAGGGGGGGATGGGGCCACTAAGGGGCTAAAGCCCCCCCCCCCCCCCCAAGATCAGAATGATTCTTCTTTAGTTTACCACTTTCACTTAAGTTAATTTAGTGATAACTGATAAGAATGCAAGATTATTTGAAATGTTTCACAGTGTTTGAAACTGTTGCTTGGATTAATAATAATAATAATAATAAATTTTTGCCGTACATAACAGGAATTCTATATCGATTTCAAATGCAGTAGTTTGCAGCCTCACTTTACATTTGCTGAAAAAAGTCCAAATCCCACTGCTCCATGTTTGCTACAGAATAATTTCATACTGGCATAATAGCAGTATGCTATACCATAATAGCCATAATTTCAAGTCATCACAGAAGTCTAAACAATTTACCAGTAGTATGTTTAGTGCTGTATATTACTTATTCTCCATCAATCCATCATTCAATGACTAGATTGTCTTAATGCTGTTTTTTAAACACTAATTTTTACAGTGCTTCGTACGATCACTTTAAAGATACACAATAAAATACTGTGGGGGAACAGATTCAGTCCTGATTAGACCTAATGGTACGATAACTATAAATGTCAAAAGTTCGACATTTTTGAAAACAGGTGATAAGGAAATATCTGTTGATATCCAATTTGATGATGAAGATAATGATAATAATAATGTTAATGATGTTTGCAACAGGATAATATCTTCTTTGAATAAGAATGGGTTGTAAAGAAAATTGAAAAATTAGTCCTTTGCACCCAGCTTATAATAAATTATCTTTTTAAATTTTATTAGCGTGCACTTTAAGTTTTAGCAACCCCAGATTAAAATCCTGGCTGCACGACTGTATAAGACCTAAAGGTAAAATTCAATAATTAATAAAATAATTGTCTTATGAATATAAATATATAATTAATATAGGCCTCATTATTTATTATTTAATCAAAATTGCATAAAATTATGCATAAATGAAAGATATTCTATTTGGATTATAGTTCAAAATGAGTTCAAAGGAAAGAGTTAGGAAATAGATAGGATAAAACAAAATAAAGAGGTATTTGAGGCCAATTTAGAGAAAGAAAGAGGAAGAGGAAAACAAAGAGAAATTGGAAAACAATATCTGACTAACAATCTAAGGAAATTAATACTAAAGCATGTGAAAAGACACCTTGCTTCATATAAATGTATGTGTGTATACACATATAATATATATAAGGGATGGGTCTCTGTCACCACAGCATGGTGCATCCTAAGGTTGCGGATAGAGGATATGGCCTCCAGATATGGAGGGTAGCTGTGAATATGCTGAATAAGCAGTTGCGAACAGATGACATGAGAGACTATAAAAACTTAAAGATGAGTGAACTATCATGTAAAAGTTCTTAAAACATTCAAATTGTTGAAATATTGCACAGTAAAACATTATTCTTGTTCATTATTTTGCACAGTGTAACATACGTAACAGAAGAAAAAAATTTTAATTTCCGAAAATCAGCCTGAACTATTGAAACAAAGATACTAGGTTAATGAGCGTAATCTTGGCTACCCAGAAAAAAATGTCCTGGAGTTCTTGTGTTAGATAATTCACAGAGATTTCCATGTAAGATAGATAAAGTCAAATTCTGTGTCCATTTTGTGTAACATACGTAACACCCATTTTTTTGATAATAATATTTAATGTATATTACTGATTAATAAAACTTTCATATATTCTGAAAGCACATCTTTGAATCTATATTTTGTTATGTACAAAGTTCCAGTTAATGCCATATTTTAATCACTGTAGGGAACTAAAGTGCATCCAAATGTAACATACGTAACAATGGAATGGCTCTGTTGTAGATAATTTTAGGAAGCTTTTTTTGTTACCAAGTTACAGACAAGTTGCGTATGACTTTTTTGTTTGACCATAATTAAATATTTAAGTGAATCATCAAACAAGTCAATTGGTTTCACTGAACAGCTGTTATTAACTTCTTGTAGCTAAAGGTGATAGATGGAAGGTGATGGAATGTGGAGATGTCAAAGCTTCTCTTGGAATTTTAATAATAGATTTTAAAACATGTAGGCCTAATTAACTCAGATCTGTAATAAATATAAATAATAAATCAGCGCTGGGAAAAGGAACCAGCCTATTCCTACAGCGGGCCGGTGGCAATCGATGACGTCACACTGGAGCGGAATTGGAACAAAACTGCTAGATTTATGCTGCCATCAATGGTGACTAAATTACTAGTGATTCTAATATTTTCTTACAGGAAGCATTGGTGTTTTACATTTTCAGACAGATAGAATTTAGCCTACATTATTTTTTGACATAGCTAAATGTCTCCTCATCTAGTAATAACTGAAAATATCCCCATTTGCTGTACTCGTCACGTCTAACCAAAAACTTTCGGAAGAAATTATCCATATAATATCCAAACACAACTAACAAATGTTGCAATTTTTAATATAAAGCAGTTTTCCAGCTAGAGCTTCTTAAATAGCAAATACCATATCAAATTAAATCCCGTAGAGAGAATCTCCAATCACACATTCTTACTCACACTGGACATAAGCCATATACATGTGATATTTGTAGCAAGAAATTTTCCCAAAGAGGGAGTCTCAAAAGACATCTGGTTACTCATGAGAGGAACAATCTGAACGTCGGCCTCCAAAAGAATGAAAAATGTGAAACCTCTGGTTGCAAACCTAAGAGAAAGTTCAACAAATAGCTTGCCAGTAAAATCTGAAGTTGTACAGGAAAATCTGTGGGAGGACAGAATGTTGCTCTTTGACGGCAAGATTTCTGCGAGGAGTTTACGAAATGTAGGCATCTTTGAAAGGAGGGAATAGAAGGGGAGCGCTTTTGTCTGACCTCGCACAGACTTCCTTCACATACATAATAACTTCCTCTGTACAGTAGTGAAGGAAGAGTTTAACAGCTTTTCATTCAGTTGGAATTTGGAGAAATGTGTGAGGATAATGTACTGTTGTTGTATACGTAGGCTGCACTATAAAGATTTTTTAAATTGATTTAAAGAAATAAAAACAATGTTCATATTATTTAGCAGTTGTCCCATGGATAGTTGTGTTTTGCTTTTGGGGTGAGAGCCGTTTTCAGGGCAATGCATTTAAAGTTAATTGTTGCCATTTTCAGTTTTGAAATAATTTTTACAAGTAACGGGTGAAAAGAAGTTATGTCACATTCCTGGGAATGCTAGGGACAGACAACAGACCTAAGACTGACCGACGTAATATGCATGCCCACAACATCATCAAAAAAGATAGACCAAAGCAGTGTGAAAGTTATTTTCTGAGCTTTCCTTCTTTATTAAACACAACACAACTTACATACTGTAACACATGGCGGCTCCTATAAGACATGAGTGTGTTGTAGATGAAATGAGCCGCTTATAGACAAGTTGCATACGACTGGTTTTGTTTGATCATAATTAAATGTTTAAGTTTCGGTTTTTGAAGTGAACCATCTTTAGCGGCGGTAGGGGTAAATCGGGAACTTGTGTCATGCTCAAAAACCGTCACAAAATTAGTGTCACACTGAAATCCGTCACGAAATTAGTAGTGTTTCAAACTGGACTTCACAAAAAACAATCAACTAAAAAAAAAATCAAAGATGCAAAATTAAAAAATCAAAGATCAAAAATTAAAAAGTCCAAAAGTCCCAAATTTAAAAAATAAAAAACCAAAATTAAAAATCCAAATGTCCAAAAAAAAAAAAAAAAAAACTAAAAATCCAAAATTTAAAAAATATACTTATAGCTGGTGCCCATGGCTTCGCCCGCCATTGAATCCAGGATTTTTAAGAAATTTACACTGGCAGTTTATTAAAAATGTTTGTGGTTCAGAGGTATGAAAATTTTAAGTAAAAATAAAATTGGAATATTTGTTCATTGTGTTCATTTCACTTATGCCTTATATAATAAAGAAACGGTTTTCGTATTTTTGTACTCTTCGTGAAAGTTTAGACTGCGAGAGACGAACTTCGCCGAGTATACCCGATGTCTCACGACAAATGTTTCATTTGGAACGAAACTACGTACAGAAGTAGCTAGAAGGTGTACCTAAATGTTCCAAATAAAACAGTTTTGATTTTCACTGTGGTTTTCATTTTATGCCCCATCGGAGGTTGAAAAAAAACAGCCCTCGTATTAAAAAATGAGGCTTGACGGGTCGCCTTGCAGCACACCGTTTGTTTGTTTTATGTAATTGGATAAGGTGACACCATCGTCGATTTCAACTAAGTTGTACCTTAGGATGTTTCCTATAATATTGATTAGGGGGTGAGTTTCGCTGATCATGTCTTTGAGTTTATTTATTAAAGTTTCTCTTTTTATGAGGTCAAATACTTTTCTGAAATCCACAAAAACTGCATAGAATTTTCCTCCGGGTTTTCTTAGGGATTCTTCTACTCTCCTATCTTACCGAATCTAGAGTGCTCTTTCCTCCATCTATTGACAAAGTGCTCAACTCATTTATCTGGCATTAGCTATTTACTGAGCGCATTCGCTTTCGGAAATGGGAAGGTGTTTATCGAGTCTATAAATGTATAGAACCATTAACTGTCTAGAAGATATCTGGAGCTTTTATGCAACCGGGCCTAACAGTGATGGAAATCCAAAATGCGATGCACTCACATAACTTTTTCTACTCTGGGCATGGATAGGCTATTTCCATTTTCTCGCTTCACATTTTGACCGAATAGACCGTTTAGCGAGGCAGGGCTCAGCCTGAATTTTGGTGAAGATGGCTAGCCTATAACTACCCTTCAATAAACATTTAATACAAATGTTTCGTATAACATTTTTAGGTATTTTTGCAATAGAACATTTAAGGAAACCCCTTGAAGTGATTTTAAAGACAATCCCAAAAAACGAATCTTTCTTCAAGTATTCCCAAAAGACAATAAGTGGAAGTCACAAATCCTACACACATAACTCTGAAGTGTTGTTAAATGCAAACGTCAAATGCAATATTTCCTGTGTCTAATTAATTGAACGGTTACTCATCTTCTAGATGTTTTATTTAAATTATTTATTTAACAGAAAAAGAATTAAAACATTATATTTATTGGCAAATTGGTACATTGCGACTCACCCGAGTCCCCCACCCCTACTCTCAATCCCTCTCCTAGCGGCGGCATTTGAACTACTAGAAGCAACGGTAGCGCCATCTCTTAATGAACTGATGAAACAGAAAAAATAATTTGTTTCTTCTTTATTCTCTTCCTTTCTCGTCTCCTTCCTCTCTTCCTCTCACCTCCTCTTCACCCTACCTACCTATTTGAGACCTATTCCTAATAGTAAATTTTGGATCGACCGGGATTCGAACCCGGGACCCCTAGCATTATAGCTAGGAGTCTTGACCACTACGCTACGAGTAAATGTTGAGCACTGAGGGAAGCTTTCGTATATTAGAGTTATGTTAGGAGGATTTCATGAGTTTTAACGCAAGAATCGGTTTTTATAAGTAGTGTTGGAACAAGGGAATTTTCCTGCATCAATTAAGCCACATTTTATGTTATAATACGGCGTTTTTTATAACTATGAAATATTAAGTTATGTATGATACAAGGGTATTTTTTGGATTGTGAAATTGCCTATCTTTTGTGGAAGGGTCGTTTTTATAATTGTGGAATATTGTGTGGAGGTGCAAGGGGCTTTCTTTATTGTGAAATATTAGGTGACATATCAATTGCAATTATGCATTACCGGCGTTGAGCAACGGCTACATGCATGAAAGTATGCGTTGTGGGGAAGCGGAGCAGGCGGCACGCGGGAAGCAGCCGAGAGGGGTGGAAGCTGCCAGGCGAGTGGCGAGTGGAAAGGGGAGCAGGGTGAGTCGTAAAGTACTAACTTGCCTATTTATTAAGTGCCAGAATGGTAGTTTAAGAGAATTATGTGGGGAACAGGCAATATCTGTCCGTCCGCCAGTCTGTCCGTGTGTCTGTACGCATGATAACTCAAATACGCTTTATCGGATTTTCATGAAACTTGGTATACGCATTTATAATATCCATGGGAAGAAGCCAAATCAATTGACCAATACCGGAGTACCAATTTAGTGCCTTTTTTATGGTAATGTATTAAAAAAAATTATCAAAATAATGCAAATCACTTCTCATGACAACATATTCTTTTAGAATCTCCATACACGGCTTTGAAAGTTGCAATACAGTTAGCTTTGACAAATAACACTACCCACGTATTCCTTCACATATGCTTATCATGCTTTAGACATTTGTTCTTCCATAAGCCCTGCTTAATGAATCAGTCTGGATCTTAACTCGGAAATCTATTACAAAAATAACTTATTTTCGCATATCATAATTGCAATTAAGCATTCTGCCACTTTGTTACATCAGTTTACCTGTGTTTACATAAATTGCATGAATTATGTAATTTTATTCTTAATTATATTGTTTGTCCGTAATAAATATAAATAATAAAAAGAATCCTATGCTTCCATATGGTTATACAAAATCGAAATGAAACGATTAAAACGTATCACACATTCATGGTCCTTACCCAAATCATGCATAATAGTATATTGCGATACAAGTGCCGTAAGCGATGCATACGGATCGAGGAAAGTGTTTGAAAAAACGAGGCGCTTGCGCCGACTTTTTTCAATTTCCGAGATCCGTTATGCGCTTACGCCACGAGTATTGCATGCTATTTTTTGCACGATGATTATGGGGCCTTGTCCATGAAGGCTTGTATTATGATGTGGCTTAAGTAAATTCTTACCGCACATAGCAACCAGATTGCGTGCGGGAATGTCAACTTACGATCCACGGCAACAATATTCGAAAGGACCACTAATTAGTTAATGCCCGGTTTCTACAAACTTGTGAATTACCTATGGGTAAATTATCCATGGACAAATTAGTTCCATTTAACCTACAATGATATAATGAGCAAGACCTTGGAGTTGTACAGTTAATTTAATTCAGAAGGCTTTGATTCTCATTGTTTAAATTATTATTGATCCTATGAAAGGTTAAATTTTATCCAGCCATCCATGAAAGGATAAATTAACCCGACGATTTACCCTTGGAAAGATCTAGCCCGAGTTTGTAGGAACATTTTTTCTGTCATTTTCATGTTTACCCAGAGGACATTTATCTAGAAACTCGCCACAAGTGTAAGTGATTGCTATCTTTAAATTATTTGTGTTTGTGTGGTGTTATTTTTGTGTAAATTCTGTCCATTGGATAATTTACCCATAGGTAATTCGCGAGTTTATAGAAACCGGCCATCAGTCGTGCAAAAACAATTAAAACGATTGATAATTGAAAAGCTTCGAGGTACATTTCACGATGAAAGTGCACCGTCCGGGTAAAAATATCTCCGATTCGAGTTCCTTTGCTCCCAAAAAAAGAAAACCGCAAAATGTGTTTCTCGTTTATGGCTAAATGTCATTTATGCCAAATGGCCAGACATTTTTTTCTCATTTAGGCATGCATTTGTTATCTGTTGCCCACGGCCACCTTTAATATATTAATATCATAATTTTGCGTGTTGTGATGTCATAAACAATTGAACCAAGTATGGCAACCAAGGAAGGCCATCTTCAATTAATTCCACAGTTGAATGCCGTCTTCATGGGTGGCGTTGGATCTCCATGGAAACACGAGTACAAATATAAATATTATATTAGCTGTGCGAAGAAAGTTAAAAACACAGAAACTTTAAAGACTGAGATTCCGATGCAATGGGGACAGTTGTTTGCTGAATTTAGCGAGTCGGAGGTCGTTTGCACCAATAAGATGATCACGTGATAGTTATTTCTGTGCGAGCGGAGAGAAAACCAGTCGACCGGCTCCAATCAAATGATGCGCCATATTTAGCACTTGACCCACGCGTTAACCTCAGAAAACAAACGCAAGGCCATTTCTTCCAGCTCATTCCATTATCAGCAACAACAAACAATCTCTTTTGTGTTATTTTGAATCGGAAACATTGTCTAACAAAACTCTCTCCTATTTTACGGGCTGAACCCACTAAGGAAAAAAAGTGCAAGCATGTTATAGCGATTATTCAGGATATCACCAGATGTCACTGTCGTTCCCTTCCGTTTTGTACAAGTTAATAATTATCCATTTACTTCACGTTAACCACTAAAAATACTATTATTCCTACCAAGGGCGCCCATATGATATTTTCTAGGGGGGGGCAATTTTTTTAAATTAATTAATTTTTTGTCTCTTTAACTTCTTTTCCCACTTTGTAAAGTTATAATTAATAATATAATAAAATCAGGTAAACTGATGTAACAAAGTGCCAGTATGTTTTTGTTTAATCAGTTATGACTGCAATTATGATATGGAGAATATATATTTTTTTAAAAATTGATTTCCAAGTTAAGCTCCAGATATATTCATTAAGCAGGGCTTACGGAAGAAGAAAGGTCTACCATCTCGGCCACCTGGGTCATTTTAACGGTCTAGTTGGATAAGCGCATGTAAATCAATATGTTTTTTGTCATAGCTACCTGCATTTTAATTTCCAAGGCCTTATAAGATCACAGTAAAACAATAGGCTATGTTGTCAAGATAACTGATTTTCATTTTTTTTATAAATTCTTTCGAATACGTATATTGCCATAAAATAGGCATTAAATTGAGCATTACTCCGAAACAGGTCAACCGATTTTATCCATTATGAATAGACGTCTTCCCATGGACATTATAAATGTGTATACCAAGTTTCATAAAAATCCGGTAAAGCGTATTTGAGTTACCGCGTCTTTAAAATATACACTAAATTGGGTTTTAATCCGGTACCGGTCTACCGATTTGGTCCAATATCAGTAGACGTCTTTCCACGTACATTATAAATGGGTATACAAAATTTCAGGAAAATCCAATAAAGCATATTTGAGTTATCGCGACTTCTTATATATTAACATAAAAACACTAAATTGGGCATTATTCCGGTACTGGCCAACCGATTTGGTCCAATATCAATAAACATCTTCCCATGGACATTATAAATGCGTATACGAAGTTTCATAAATATCCGATAAAGCGTATTTGAGTTATTGCGCCTTTAAAGTAGACACTAAATTGGGTTTTACTCCGGTACCGGTCAACAGATTAGGTTCAAATTCAATAGGGCACTTCTCATGGACGTCATAAATGGGTATACCAAGTTTCATGGAAATCCGATACAGCGTATTTGAGTGATGACGCCTTTCTATTAGAAAGGCGCCATAATCTATTAAAATAGGCACTAAATTGGGCATTACTCCGGTACCGGTGAACCGGGTTCTTCCCATGGACATTATAAATGTGTTTTCCAAGTTTCATGAAAATCCTAAAAAGCGTATTTGAGTTATGGTGCGTACAGACACACGGACAGACGGACAGACAGACGGACAGACATTTTTTCGTCCAGCACACAATCTCATAAAGTACCATACTGGCAATTAATAAATGCAACAATGACGTAGCCAGAAAATTTCGGGGAGATCGAATGTGCCGGGGGTTTCGGGGTATGGAGTAACCCCCGAAAGAAAGGGGGGACCATTCCTGGACAATTTTTAAATATTGAACTAATCGAAATCACATTTTATGCTAATTTTTCACTGAAAAAGTAGTTAGCAAATTTGTTTACCATATTCTAAGACATGGGAACTTAAAGAAGAAATCGTTACGTAAGTTATAGCACTTATTACTATTTATAAGAAAAGACAAAGAAAACATGGAACAGTAGACATAATAGGCCTACTCATTATGTTATGAAAACAACATAACCGTTAGATCATATCTGACACATCAACAAAACTTGTTTATTTTAATAAATATTTTTTTTAAACAGAAAAATATTTTTTAGGGTGGACCCTGGACCCCCCTTTCCTAATCTACTGTGGATTCTGCTTCCGTTTTGTCGATTTGGTAAAACTTCTGCTAACTTTTTATGTCTTTACTCACTTTTAAATAATAATTGTCCTAGAAGAAAAATACCTGACTAATATACATTTTTTCCCTTATCCTGAGTGAACCCCTGCCCCCGGGAATGGGCGCTCATGATCGCTACTACTACCGAATACACTCTTCTAATCCATACAGGACACGGGAACACAACAACAACGCCATCTCTTAGCGATGCCCGCAACTACTACTGTAATGCTATTTAAGTGAATACTGCGGCAAATATTAAACAATATTTTCACGTTATATGACGAAACGGGTGGGACCCGGATTCTCAGGTTCCTTGCTAACTACCCGTGATATTTTAACATAATCAGATAAAAGACCCAACGCAAGGCAGCTAGATTTGTTAAAAACGGGAGAGGAGAAGACGAAGATATAATTAAAGCATTAGGGTGGGAACTGCTGGATACAAGACGTAGAAAAGCAAGATCAGAGGCGCCGACTTGGAAATATTTCTGGAGGGGGGGAAAGAACTGGATTTTCAGTAGCTATACATAGGCCTTACATGATAATACCTTAAGTCTTGGGGGGGCAGAAAGTACCTTGCCCCCCCTAAGTCGGCGCCTATGAGCAAGATTAACTGCACTAGCAAAGGCATATACAGGAAACACAGCTTGAGCCGACATAAAAAAAATCCTTTTAGGCAGGCTTACAGGCTGAGGTAGATTTCAAAGTGTTTTTGGTTTAATTTATTATCGCTGCGCAGCACTCTTCTTCTTTAGCCTTGGCATGGCAAACCCGCAGTAATAAGAACTGAATTCGGTAAAGAGGAAGAGCCTACAATCATTTGTTTTGACAACAAGAATAGGATATAATATTCTGGGAGGCCGTGCGCAAGATCAGCAATGAATAAAATTAGCAAAGCCGCTAAACAAGACAAAATTATGATATTATAATAATTCTTTTAAGTGTTATTATTTTCAAACATTAAAATCTCGCGTCATATGAGAGCTATCAAGAAACTAGTTAATGATTTGTAGAGTACTCATAAAGAGCTTTTCAACGATACCCCACAAGACGTGGTTTCAAAAATTTCGAATTTCCATCCCCTCACCCCCACCCCCACTCGTACCCCCAAAAACCCCCTAATTGTTGGTGTCACTGTGAACTCCATAGGGAGTACTCTAATTTATTCAAACAAAGTTTCCCTCTATACTTCATAGGGGCCGACCACCCCCTTGGGCCAATTTTGCCCATTAACGAACTTGTCCGAACTATTGGGCCTAGAAATAACATAATGAAATTTGGTTCAAATATCTCCAAAATTACGGCCGCTATCGTGTAAAGATATATATATATATATATATATATATATATATATATATATATATATATAAATATCACAATTTTGTTTTTGAACGGGCGGTGGTTTCGTACTTAGTGGAGTATGAAACGTAAAGATATGAAATAATTTTTCGAAAATCATGACATGGTATCCATTTCAATAGGTAGATTTTTTAAAAATCGTTTAGATGATCCTACATATTTAGGCAGGCTAGATCACGAAATGAAAATCAGACCCCGAAAACAAAGAACGGATGTTTGAAAATCGCACAATTACAGACTGGAATAATCAACCTGCAGAAGTTTCTCAAGACAGTCCTCTACGAGTGAAAACATTTAAAAACAAGCTGACACATATTTAATTATTAGCTAATGTCCCGCTAAAGGAAATCGCTAGTGAACCGAAATCCCCGGTTTATTCACAGTGTTTGCTCCAGCAAGACGTAGAAAGTAAATGTATTTGCTATTACTATTATCGTGTTCCTATAGATAATTTGCAATACTCCAAAATAACACAAATACCTATTTCAGCATTGAGTTCTTGGTTCATAAACTAGTTTACTTTAAAAGTACTAACCACCATCTTTTCTCTCCATTCATTGAACTCCTGGAACTCCTTATCATAGCGAAGCATTTTTCAATATTAGTTCCTTATTTTACTTTTCAATAATTTCAAGAGAAATATCTATTTCTTTATAAATAGATAACGATATATGGGTATTCGGAAATGTTTCTGGTACTTTCAACTTTTTCATACAGTGTTTATTTCCAAACAAATTGTTGCCAACCAAAAAAGCCTGAATTCCACTATAACAGTACGGAACTACCAAAAAGTTTTAAGATTGTTATTGTAAGCAGAAGCGAACTGAAATTATTTTAGTTTTAAAGTAATACGATTGAAAATAACATAAAACGTTACAACGGCGTTATAAAGAACTTAACAGGTTCACACGAATAATAAAACTCGCAAGCGCTCGTTTTCTTAACTTCGTGCTCGCCTGTTAAGTTCTGTTTTCGTGCTGCTTAACGGCAGCATGTGACGTATTAATCACTGCACACTGTTGCTTACGTGCCCAGTAATTAGCAGACGTTTTATGCGATAAAACAGCCTCTTCGCGATTCCTACAAGAGTATTGTAAGATAAACGGCTGTGATTGGTCTATATCCGAGGAGTCGGTCAATATCAGACACGCGGCGTATGAGTGGAATTGTATTTTAGAAAATGACGGGAACCGAGATAAGAAATGGAGACCTCGGTGCATCGGGGTCTTTGCTTGTTTAGATGCCACACTGATTTGTGTAACCTCAACTAGGGAAAGGGTAGAGTATTAAGTTTTTATAAGAACTGCAATGGACTGTGGGTTATAGTGCATGCGCGGTAATAACACAAGAATTATTAGCTATTCCCTGGACGCACGGCACTGGAAGTTCAAAATGATCTATCCTCGCCCGTCCCTTTTCCTTCTCCCTGCCACGCGTCTAGTTCCAGAATCAACCGGTTTATTTGCCTGTGGCGCTGCTGAACGAGAAGGAGGGTAACTTCGCCTCGTATCCCGTATACGTGGAATTTATACTAGATTTTATATTTTTTATTAAGTGCCAGTATGGTACTTTATGAGATTGTGTGGGGGACGAAAAATGTCTGTCCGTCTGTCCGTCCGTCCGTCCGTCCGTGTGTCTTTACGCGCTCTAACTCAAATACGCTTTATCGAATTTTAATGAAACTTGGTATACGCGTTTATAATGTCCATGGGAAGAACCCTATTGAAATTGGACCAAATCGGTTCACCGGTACCGAAGTAAAACCCAATTTTGTGTATATTTTAAAGGCGCCAT
This sequence comes from Ectobius pallidus, assembly GCA_964059195.1. Lineage (NCBI taxonomy): Eukaryota > Metazoa > Arthropoda > Insecta > Blattodea > Ectobiidae > Ectobius > Ectobius pallidus. Next base: position 869,936 of record CAXKWD010000362.1, read on the forward strand.
AACTCACATACGCTTTATCGGATTTTCATGAAACTTGGAATACCTATTTATAATGCCCATGGGAAGATGTCTATTGATATTGGACCAGATCGGTTGGGCGGTACCGGAATAATGCCCAATTTAGTGCCTTTTTATGGAAATATATCACTAAGGCGTGGATAACTCAAATACGCTTTATCGGATTTTCTTGAAACTTGGTATACGAATTTATGACGTTTTTGGGTACAAGCCTATTGAATTAGGGCCAAATCGGTTGATCGGTACCGAAGTAACGCGTATATCAATATTAATTTTGTAATCAATATTCTTTCAAGGCCCAGAATGTATTAAAAAAACTTAACAAATTGCCAATCGTTTATTCATATTGTTAGCAGCCTTCATTGATTTGTTTCTTCATAACGATGTCAGTGTGGCTAAATAATAATTTAAATAAACGATTTATAACAACTAGCCGTTGAATATTGATATTATAATGTGTATTCTATGGTTATGTAGACTACCGATATTTACATTAGGCTATATTTTACTGTGAGTATTTTTCTTATCGTTCCTGTGCAGCAATATACCTAATGTAATTCCTGACAGATAGATTTCATATGCTTATTATTCATTCATAACCTTTAAGGCTGCTTTAAATTGAAACAGAGATATCAGCGAATCGTAGGTCTATTGCATCATTATTATTATTGCCAGTGCATTTTGTTTTTGGAGTTAACTCGGACATCTATTACAAAAATAACTTTTATGCATGGGCCTATCATAATTGCGTGTATCACTGATTAAAAAAAACATACTGGCACTTGGTTATATCAGTTTACCTGATTTTATTAATTCCTTACTTCTCATCTATGACCAGCTTTCTCTCCTTGTCTACTTTTGAATAAACGTTTTTCTCTCTCTATTTCGGTAAAGACTAGAACAAGTTAATTCAAGTAACATGGATACAACAAAAAATAAAAATAAATTTGTTATCATCGCAGAGGAAAGAATTCTTAAGGGCTGGAAAAATATTTCTCCTGTGCTGTGTTTCAAAACATAAATATCGTATTTTGAAAATAGGGACTTATGCTAACATATATAGACTATACACAGTGCACGCCGCTTATTGTAATCACTTCGGGATGCAGCTAATCTTATAATATTAACCGATTATTAACATTAGCCGAAATATTTAACTGAAGGTTATATAAGCTAATACAGTACAAACCACAATTAAAATATTTATTCATAGAATAAGAAGTAACTGTGAATCTTTGAATCACTCATAGGCTAATACATTTACAGACTGCAAGCAACTATTTTTTCAACCAGTAACAAAGTTATTCATTGTTTTTACTTTTCTTTAAAAATACATTAACCAATGCTCTATACTTAGCTACGAGTAATTTTGGAAGTCTATACTGATCTGTGGTGAACATCGCGTAGCAAAACATCTAACGCCTGTCTGTTCCAGTCTTTTCATTTTACACTGGCCATCACTGCATGTCAACACTGTTTTCTTCACAAATCGAAAGCTGCAGCTTAACTGTGGGGTGAAACATGTTTTATTGCTTAAAAGAGAAAGTTAGGGAATGCCACCCCCTCGAACTGGTCATCCTGTGAGCTGCAAACAGAACTGCTTCTTCCAGTACAACACAATACACGAAAACCTTAAAAACTAAATTTAGAACGACGTACAGTACTTGGAAATAAAGCCGCAAAAATGTGAATCTTTGATCACAATAAATAGTATTTTTTCAATGTATGGTATAAGTATTAATCTGTAGGCCTACGGGACTTCAAAAAGTCACAACTTTTCCCGAATGATAACATTATTCGCGATTACATTAAGCGGCGTTTACTAAATATAGGCTACAAAAGTATAAGTTACTTCTTGTTCTACCAAACTATTACATGTGACGTAAAAGTGTTATCCATTTCGATACAGATTTTCATTATAACAAGGCTTGGTATCGATTATAATCGAACACGGAACAATCCTAAAACCCACCTCCGATCACCTCCAGAGGAGAGAAACAGGGCACAGAAGTAAGTTAGGCTACGTGACTTGTATTTACCTGATTATCACACTGGTGACCTTGAAACTCTCAGCGCGTGCCGACTGTCAATTCTCTCCTCTGTTGCCATAGTAGCAATACGCAAGGGTCATGGCCCCCCACAAAACTCTTCATAATGGTCTATGTTGAAGAATAAAATTTAAAAAAAGGAAAGTAATTGTTCTTCAAACACACGTGACCTGTGCACAAATACGCAGTCCAACTAAACACTTGATCTCAATGGAATTTTCCCATCGATTACAGAAATATAATAATAATAATAATAATAATAATAATAATAATAATAATAATAATAATAATAATCATACATTGTTAACTTTATGAGTTTAAATTTAAAAAAAAATAGTTCTGAATGTGAAATATGCACCCACCTAGATTTAAAAACTTTAATCACAAGATAAAGGCTTAAGGTATTGGCCAATTAGTTTAAGAATATGTGGAGTTTCAATCAATCACAAGTTTTATTTTATGGATTTAATTTTACCGCACCTACGTGCACTTGTTTTTATGTAAATTCACAAGGACTGAACACTGAAACATCTTCACATCTGTAGCTTCTTTGATCACACACAATTAATCGCTTTATACTGTATATCAGATATGAAAACATTGCTCAATTATGAGAATTATCTAATAATTAACTTTCCATTAAAACACACTATCTGTGATCGATTACTTAAACAAGACTTGATGAAGCTCAGTTCACTCCCTTTAACGCAATAATATTTGAGTTTAGCGACAAGAAAAATGTGAGCACACAATCAATCACACAGTAGCACTCTTCTTCTTTAGCCTTGGCATGACAAACCCGCATTAATAACTGCAAAAAAAGAGGAAAGAACACTTTTTCAAACATTCAAATCTGGCCTTATATGAGAGCTATCGAGAAACTAGTTATTGATTTGTAGAGTACTCATCAAGAGCTTTTCAACGATACCCCACAAGACGTAGTTTCGAAAATTTCGAATTTCCATCCCCATACCCCCACCCCCACTCGTACTCCCAAAACCCCCAAATCGTTGGTGTCACTGTGAACTCCCAAGGGAGTACTCTACTTTATTCAAACAAAGTTTCCCTCTATAACTTCATAGGGGCCGAGATATAAATGTTTTAAAATTTCAACCCCCTCCCCCGACCACCCCCTTGGGCCAATTTTGCTCATTAACGAACTTGTCCGAACTATTGGGCCTAGAAATAACATGATAAAATTTGGTTCAAATATCTTCAAAATTACAATTTATGTTATATATATAGAGGTGTACATATTCTAATTTTAGATTGCTTGCCCCTTTGAAACTCTGCAACCAGCCACAGCTTTTAACTTGCTTGACTTGAAAGCAAGCCAGATTACAACGATGATAAGAAATACTGTCGCTATGAGTCACAAGCTCTTCATAACTTGGTGGGTTTCACAGGACCTAAGGAAACTGCAAGGCCTGGAGGAAAGAACATGGAACTGGGTATATCAGTGCACTGTTAAGTCGTGCAGTTACGTAGTTGAGGAACTTCAGATGGGTTTAGAGTGCAAGTAAAAGGCGAATTGAGAATTTTACCCTGAAGGAAGCCGAGGAGAACCTAAAATATGGCGAGTGAGAATTATCAATGAACAAAGGTACTAGTCCAGCATGGGAAAATTTTTCAAACATTTTCGAGAAAACCTAAAAAAAAAAAAATAATAATAACAATCTATATTAATAAAAGGAAGTGTCTGTCCTCCGTCTGTCTGTCCTCCGTCTGTCTGTCCTCCGTCTGTCTGTCCTCCGTCTGTCTGTCCTCCGTCTGTCTGTCCTCCGTCTGTCTGTCCTCCGTCTGTCTGTCCTCCGTCTGTCTGTCCGCGATGCCCAGCGAAATCTACTCAACACAGAGATCTGAAATTTTATAAGTAGGCGGACTAAAGGGTCAGAATGTGCACCTCGAAGCCGGAATTTTAATTTTCGCCTCCGTTCGTGAGTTATAAGTGAAAAACTGGCAGAAAACGTGCATTTTTTTGCGTTTTAGAAGCATCAGTTTCAGTAATAAATTTCAATATCAAATCACTTACAGATGGCTTTGGCTATTTTTGTCAACATACCTCATAGCCTACCTTGAAAATAAAAGCAACGCGATCGCTTGATTTTGTTAGTCCATCCTAGACGATTCATTTGTTTAGAGTGTCAAGGCCCACAGACATATGATATTTTCAACCTACACGGAAGAAGGATAATCAACCCTAAATATGGTCAAACATTGTTCGATTTGAACGAAACTCACTATACAGCGGTTTTCTGGGCCAAGGAGCTCGAATCTGAGGTCGCTTTTACCAGGGGACGCTACCTAATCGTGGAATGCACTCCACGTGATTTAGGTGTTAATAATTATAATTTGAAATAATTATCGCGGGGGAAGCCGCGGGCACATGCTGTTTGTCTGTCTGTCCACGATGCCCATCGAAATCTACTGAACGCAAAGATCTGAAAATTTAAAGATAGATGGACTGAAAGGTGGGCGAATGCACCTCGAAGCCGAATTTTTAATTTTAGCTTTCGTTCGCGAGTTATGAGTAAAAAACTGGCAGAAAACGTGATTTTAGCGCTGTCGAAGCATCAGATTTCAGTAATACATTTCAATGTCAAATCAATTGCAGTTGGCTTTGGCTATTTTTGTCATACCGTGGAAATAAAAGCATCGCGATCGCTTGAATGTTGTAAGCCCACGCTGGTCGATTCATTTGTTTAGAATGTCAAGGCCCGTAGACATATGAAATTTTCAACCTACACGGAAGAGGGATAATCAACATAGACCTAAATATGGTTAAACATCGTTCGATTTGGACGAAACTCACTATACAGGGATTTTCTGGGCCAAGGAACTCGAATCTGAGATAGCTTTTACCAGGCAACGATATCTAATCGTGGTATGTAATTCACGTGGTTTAGGTGTTAATAAAATAATGATTTAACTATTATGCTCTTAATTTTTAATTCTTGAAATAATTATCGCGGGCGATCGCTTGATTTTGTAAGTCCATCCTGGACGATTCATTTGTTTAGAATATCAAGGCCCGAAGACATATGAAATTTTCAACCTACACGGAAGAGGGATAATCAATATAGGCCTAAATATGGTCAAACATTGTTCGATTTGGACGAAACTCACTGTACAGGGGTTTTCTGGGCCAAGGAACTCGAATCTGAGGTCGCTTTTACCAGGCGACGCTATCTAATCGTGGTATGTAGTCCACGTGATTTAGGTGTTAATAAATATAATGATTTAACTATTATGCTCTTAATTTTTAATTTTTGAAATAATTATCGCGGGCGAAGCCGCGGGCACATGCTAGTAACAATAATAAAAATAATAAATGTGTTAAGACGCTAAAACGATTTTTAATAATTTATACACCTTCTATTTATCTGCATGATGAATTTCTTCTACCAGCATGTAGAAAAGCAAGAAAGTATTACCTACACTAGCAACTACAGTTGTTTAGCTGATAAGAATGTCGCAAGCTTATTCAGACTTGCGTGGGTTAAGTTTAGCCCGACCCATCCATACTTAAACAAACCTGCCTGCTTCCTAGCTATGACGCTGGCAACTTGCTTGCCTGGCGTGCAAGCGGGTATGGGAAAGCTAAAATCGAGATTTGTACACCTCTAATATATACATAAATGTAAATAAATATTACAACAAAATTGAACGGGCGGTGGTTTCGTACTTAGGGAGGCATGAAACGTAAAGATATGAAAGAATTTTTCGAAAGTCATGATATGGTATCGATTGCAATCGAAATCTACCTAATAGAACTTGTGAATCCAGTGAGAAACTACATAAATCCTCATAATCCGTGATCCGTCAAAATATTTTTTCCCCCCAGCGTGTAGTTTTGAATTCCTTCATCTTTGACGGAAATTCCTTGTTGTTATGTAAAGAAATGAAATAGCATTGAGAATAGGCGATATTTCAAATTTCAGAAATGCAAGGTGAAATGCACACGCTGAACATCGTCACATGACTGTTTGGATGGCAATTGTTTCACACGAGAAAAATGTTAATTGCCGTTGCATTTTTTAGCGTTACACAAGTTCCCGATTTACCCCTACCGCCGCTAAAGAAGTTTCACTTCAAAAATTGAACGGGCGGTTTTTTCGTACTTAGGGAGGTATGAAACGTAAAGATATGAAATAATTTTTAAAAAGTCGATCCCAATAGGTAGATTTTTCTTCGAAATCTACCTAACACATTTTATTGCAGTAAGTTTTATAGATATTCCTTAAACAATTAGTTCATACAATAGGAAATTAAAAGTTCGTACATAATGGAAGTAGGACAGCGACTGGAGACTCAATGTTGTTTCTGTAGAGGCCGTGACTAAAATAGTCCATCACAGGCACAACAAGGAAGAGTAAGTCGCGAGTCGTCGATTGCTCAACACACGTGTGCAATTTGTTTACTGCGGCCAACACGCATTTCTCGCAGGTCAGGCAAAAATAATAATGCCAACCCTGGAGTCACACTAATATTACTACAATCCCACGTGACTATCATCACCGTACAAAGCACAATGCTTTAATATTCAAAACAAAGACAGGAATAAAACATGTCGAAATATAACTAGATACAATAAATAATAATAATCCCATATCCGTTGCGATCACCTGACATCGCGTGGAGCTCATGAAAATCTATTTGAGATTCTGATGGAGATAGCCTTTTAACATTGGATGAAACCGGGCGAGGTGGCCGAGATGGTAACGTCTTGGACTCGCATTCTGAAGGTCCCAGGTTTAAATCCCGTGGACGCCAATTTGACATGGCAAATGGCGAATTGTCATAGAGTTTCGTGCTTGGCAATCTTTTTAGGGTTGAACATTTTCTGAAGATAGTATTATATAGAATTTCAGATCAAGGTGCAGTTTATGATAAAGGGGAAATGGATTACAACTACACGTAACAAAATTCGTGTGGTACTGGGTGTTCTATGAAGACTATTCCACTCATACGCCACGTGTTTGATATTGACCAATAACGTTTAGCAATTCCTCACGGCCGTTTACCTTACAATATTCTTGTAGGAATTGCTAGGATGCCATTTTATCGGGTAAAACGTCTGCTCGTTACCGGACACGTAAGCATCAGTGTTCAGTGATTAATACGTCACATGCTGCACGAAAACTGACTATTTTATACAACATAACTTGTTTGGAAATTTAAATAATAGAAATGTACACTGATTAAAAACACAATTTCAATTCAGTGCAAGCCAGTTCCTGTGATTTTATTCTGTTCTGCTGAATTAGATTAACTATGTCTTGTATGCACCATTGGTAGCCCTGGTCACAACACGGTAACTGGAATCGATTCATGGATGGTTGATTCATAGTAGGCCATGATCTCGCAGCTGTTAGTTGTTTTTATACAACAAAGCACGAAAGTAATTATTATTTGTATAATCCGTTACATTTTTATTCATGGAATAGTCTTAATAAAACCAACTCGAGTTGACGAGTTTCATCAGATAAACTCGTCAACTCTAATGGGATTACCTATGATAATCACGGTTTTAAAAAACGGGTCCTCTACAATTGGATTATACCGTGTTTCCTATAGGCGGCCACAGTTGTTTCTCGTTTGTTTTGTGCAGTATGAGGTCAGTTGTACATGATTGTTCGGGAGAGTGAAACCCACTTTGATTCTACTTCTGAGGTCTGGTCTGTCAATTCGGCAGTTTAAATCTCCTGCCATGATTATATTTTCTTTGTGACGGTGGTTTCCACGGCATCATTGATTGTTATAGCCGGGCTAAGGTACAGTCGGTCAAATAAAAAATGTCGGGCGGTATTTGATTAAGTATCACGAACGAGCATATGCGCATGTACTGGAAGACTTAAGGTTAGGTTCACACACGCCTCTTTTCTATCCATGTATTTTCTTGATTATTTAGTCAGTTTAGTTCCTAAACAAACATGTATAGAAGGCTCTGGCTATATGCCTCAAATCCGCCATATTCTTGGTTGCAAATTTTTATAATATTAATAATTAATAGATTCGCGAGGAATATGTTTATTCAAGGAGCATATTTTAAAGATTTTATTTTATAATACCGGTACTTCTAGTGCAAAATCAATTACTTACGCTCAGCATCTGCAACCAATCTTAGCATCGAAATACGCGTCCGGCCAGATCAACGTTTGCTATGAAAACTTCCGGTCGCATTATAGTAAAGTTCGCACTACTGCACTGAACTGCTCTTTCATAAATATGGAACCTTCTCGTTGCTTCAGAGGCCGAAATATGCAGGTCAATTACAGCCCTAACTACACTTTCTCTCACGTTAACATTTGTATGTGGCGATGACACAAAGCAAAATGAATTGTGACAATGCATTAAGTTGAATATCGTGTGTTGGGCTTTCCGCGATCTTCATTTTTTTCCCTCCTTGTTCATATTTTCCCTCCTGCCGCATGGCCTCATATGTTCCGAAAATGACCTGTATTTTGTGTTTTTTATAGGAAACTTGTGAACTAATGCGTCAAAACTTTAATTTTAACAGCATACGAGTCCCGACGTTTTTTATTTGACCGACTGTACATTAATAATAAATAAAGTGAGGAAGGTGCACTCAAGCTGAGCATTACTACAGAGCACACGGCTATTCTTTGCTGTAGTCACTTATAGACTTAGTCCTTTTAGAGCACTTCGTAATGTGATATGTATCACATCTCTGCTTGCATAGCATACATATACATTCTGTGGTGGGCTTGTGAAATTTTGTGTTCTGGCAGATTTTATGATGAAATCCGTGAATCGCCAGCCTGGTGGTAACATGTCTTTGCTCTTGACACTCCCTTGTCCATGTCCTGTCTAACACTGCGCTTGTACTATAGAACTCCTGATCTATCTCTTCTCGTTTTCTGTCTCTACATTGGTACATTGTGAGAGCTTTGCCTTTGGCACCGTCCTATGGATAATATGGACAATTAAATGTTTACGTAGAAACAAAATGGAAGTCGAGGGCCTAGTTTTCTTTATACATTACTAGTAATACCGTATTTTAACCAATATCCTATACACCAATTTAAAACAAAGCTGGCTGAGAACTGTGTTTTATTACTTTGGTTGTGGTAATATCAAAATATAAAATGGAACCCACAGCGACAGATTTTTCAAATTTCGAACATGTTAAAGAAGAAATAAAGGAAGAGGTCCCTTCGATTGATGTCGATACAGTGTACACAGATTCGAACGTAATTGATATTAAATTGGAGGAAGGTGTATTGGCTACAGTACTGGCCACTGAAGTCCAAAATGAGCGTAGTGACAAGTTGTCTGAGCCGACTGAATTCTCATCGTGTGTACGTAGCTCAAGAGAGAAAAAACTTTCATGTGATATATGTTTGAAGTTATTTTCTCGGAGGGAAAATCTCAGGCAGCATTTACTTATCCATACCGGTGAGAAAGCATTTTCATGTGATATTTGTCAAAAAGCATTTTCTCGAAGTTACAGCCTGAAGAACCATAAGCTTATTCATGGTGGAGAAAAAATATTTTCATGCGATGTCTGTCCAAAGGTATTTGCTCGGAAGGATTACCTAAAAAATCATCAAGTGAGTCATTCTCTAGAAAAATCGTTTTCATGTGATGTATGTAAGAAAGCTTTCACTCGAAGAATCGTACTGAAAAGACATGAACTCAGTCATGTAGGAAACGAATGTACGTGTGATGTCTGCCATAAAACATTTTTTGACAAGGCTTCTTTGGCAAGGCATTATCGTATTCATACAGGACAAAATTTTAAATGCTGCATTTGCCAAAAGGCATTTTCTAGCAGAGAAAGTTTGAAACAGCATGAACTTATTCACACTGGTGGTGATGAGAGTATTTCTTGCAATATTTGCAACGAGACCTTTTGTGGTGTAAACAATTTCAAACAACATTATCGTAACCATAGGGCTATTAAGTGTCCTATCTGCGAGAAGATATTGTATAACAGAAAAAACCTTGGTATGCATATGCGTGTCCATACTGGAGAGAGACCTTTTTCATGCGACACATGCCATAGAACATTCAGCGATAAAGGCGTTTTGAAACAACACACAACTATCCACACAGGAGAGAAGAAATTTGCATGTGACGTTTGTGGCAAGAAATTTCGAAAAAGACACTCGCAGAGAATGCACATGAAACTTCATGCTCGTACATTATCTTCTTAGATCGTATGCATTGAAGTTTAAACTTAGAATTGTTATATGCTGGGAATAGACTGGTTAGGACCTCCTCTCAATGCAACATCAGGTTACCTGTCAAAAGGTCAAGCATTTGCCCTTTCTGTTATTGGGAGTGGTTCTCGGGTGAAAATATGCACACAGCACTTAATATACACAAATAAAGGTTTACTGGTCTGATATGTTACAACTGCGACTCGCACAGTACCTACTATGGCAGTGTTATGGGGAATATTTAGAAACTCTTTGAAGAATTCACGGGTGCGCGGGCAAAGAGAGTTAAGTCCACTTTCTTGTTACTGAGAATTGGTGAGACTTAACAGCTTTTACCCGCCCAACATCGCTTTAGAGATGGATAAATCTGTGTGGCACACAACCATAACTATGGTACAATTCTGAATATGACTTACTGGACTTAACACAAATGTAGAGAATATTTTTATCTTTAACTCTATGGACATATCTCAATTTTTGAGGATGGTGGACTTAACTCTCTTTGCCCGTGCACCCGCGAATTAATCTTGTAAATTTAAGTACTTATCTGCAAAGTCTCTACAAAGTGAGACCCTTCTGTAGTGATTGTTAAGATCATGTGTTCTTCACGACTAATTCCATCAGCCAGACCAAAAGCACAGTATCTCACTCGGAGTAATTGATCAAACTTAGTTATCATGACTAAGGCCTTAACTTAGCCGGATCAAATGCTGAGGTCTCACTTGGAGTGATCTCACGTGAAATAGTAACAAGGGAAAAATTCTAGTATCTTTTGTAGTATATCTGATGTTTCACTTAGCAATTCCACTAACAATATAGAATAGAAAGTTATCAGCAGTGAAACTTGTGACTTTCTGTGTGTATTTCCTTATTGAAATATCCTTGTCACTATCAAGTTGGGTCCGGTTCTATTGACATCCGGTCCCAATGCTGCTTACAATAAAATGCTATTATTTCAATCCTAATTTTTTACGTACTTCTTTATATTATGGAATACCTATTACACCATATCACCTTTAATGAGCGTTAACCAATTCATCTGTCATATCGAACACTTCTAACTTTTGTAAACATAATACAGGACTGCATGCAAGGTCTAGTGCTGGGTACAGGTCCTCAGTACCTGCTCCAAGTTTTATGAGGTAGCGAGATCAGGAATGGATTTCCACCTTGTAATACCAACTAAGGACCTAAGTTCCTTCCCAGTTCATTGCACTTGCGCCATCAGATAGGAAGTGCTTTTATACCATGTGAGAAAAATTATTTTGGTTGACGCTGTAGCCACTCGTGCACCGCCTATTAGACGTCTTCATCAGACTTGAACTTCTCCCCTCCAAGGTGCTGTGGAAGATGTGGAAATCTGATGGTGACTAATCTGGCAAGTATGGCGGATGTGATAGGCACTTCAAGCGAATGTCATCGGTGGTTTTCATGGTTGCATGAGCAGAATGAGGATGGGCATTATCATGTTGAATCAAAACACCTGCACTCAGAAATTCCCTTCGCGAGACTTCCACATCTTTGGTCCATTAAAGGAGCACCTTGGTGGCATAAGCTCAAGTCTGATGAAGACCGTCCAATCGGCAGTGCACGAGTGGCTACAGTGTCAACCAAAATAATTTTTTTCTCACGTGGCATCAAAGCACTTCCTATCAGATGGCGTAAGTACATTGAACTGGGAGGGACTATGTGGAAAAATAATGTACAAGCAAACATTCTTCCTGCAGTAAAATAGTGGGGGAAAAAAAAAACGTATTTTACGGACTATAAGACGCACCCTGATTTTAGGATGGAAATTGAAAGGAGAAGAAAATGAACATGATTCTATGAAAAGGTTTGAAAGGAATCAGCGTAAATCACTTGTAAGTTAAAACCTGCTTTCTACGAAAATCTCTTCTGTACAGGTGGCATCGCGTAAATTTTAACACCTGAACTGATTTCCCATGGAAGGCTGAAAATACTTCTAAACCTTCTGACCCTCAATCCAGCATATGGTGAGTGTAACGGGACAAGGCTGTTTAGAGGTCAGTGCCTTCATTTAAACCACCCAGCGGAGACAACTCCTTTCGTATCAAAGAATTCAACATTCCTTTTTTTTTGCATTATATACCTGGCTTCCAGCTATCCTCATTTTACGATTGTGACAAGTGCAGTGATGTACAGTTTGTGCTAAAATTTGTAACTGTCTTATCATTTACAACACCTTGTGTATAACTATGATGTTCAGGCAATATTTACCATAATTTTAATTTTCTAATGGCCGAGTGCACCATTCTCCGGTTTTCTCAGCCGTTTCGTTACCGCGGTAAACGTAATACCAGGGTATTCTCAAAATCTCTGTGCACCATTGTGAAAATATCACGGTTTGCTAATGCTTGGAAATATTGTGGTTACTCTGCTCCGAATCCATTTTTCCATTGATGGTTTCTTCCATGGCCGCTAGGTTCTCTCTCTCTCTCTGCACGTCTGCCAGTCACGGTGGCTCTCTAGTAGGCTATTGGTTTTCCAAATTCAATGTATTTGTTGCCTTATTATTCAATAAAAAGATGTTCATAAGGATAAAAGGGAATATTATATTGCGTACATATGTCGTCTGAATTCCAACTTTGAATTCAAGCACCATAGATACTGTACCAAACGTGAAATGAGTTGCTTTCGCTCTGGTTGAGGTGAGAAAGGAAGCTCATTTCAATCAATGTTACAGCACAGTATTTGCAAAGATATGTACCATCGTTCATTCTTCAAATAGATCCCACCTGTCTGTACATTAAAATAAAATAACATTGATGTTTTAAAGAATAATTCTCACACGATTGGAATCCAAGGCAAAGCAACACCACGAAATCTCTGCTCTGAGTTCGACATAGCCTCGCTTTTATTCCCGTACGACTAGTAGAAATTTTAGGTGCAAAATCATGTGCATAGCCATGAAAGGGCTGTTATAATTATGTTCGTGTACGTGCAGGTATGATAAATTGATTTACATACCCTATATACCGATACACAGGCTATATCGTGATGCATGCAGCCATTCACTTAAATTTGGCCTAGGACCACTGGTTTTCCATATTTCATTTATTTGTTGCCTTTTTGTTCAGTAATAAAAGTTTATAAGGATAAAATGGAATATTATATTGCATATATATGTTGTCTGAATTCAAACTGATTTCAAACACCATAAATACTGTACTAATCATACTAATCGTGGATACGCCCACTAGCCTACTCGATGGACCTGGTTTGGTTGAGGTAAGAAAGAAAAGTCATTTCAATCGATGTTACAGCACAGTATTTGCAAAGATATGCACCATCGTTCATTCTTCAAATAGAACCCACCTTTCTCTCATTATTCTTTATGTTCAATTAGCTTTTGGCCTAGATATCGTAAATATGACACATTACGCTGATCTCCATCTTGGAAAGAAAACCGCGGTTTTCTCACTTTACAGCTCCTTCACGGCCGGTTTGCATCTTACTGCGATAAAAGTCGAAACCGAGCACGGTGCAACGAAAGTATGACATATCCGGGGCAAACTAAGCAACTTTACCACGGTATTCTGAATACCGAGGTTGGTGCACTCGGCCATTAGTGTACTTTGGACCATTAGATGCACACCCAATTTTCAAGGTTCAGTTTTCTAGGTAAAAAAGTGCATCTTATGGTCCGTAAAATATGGTAATTGCGGTTTTCATTTGTTTCTCCCTTGTATATACAATCATCCAGTCAGTGCCATAGCAAGATCCTTCTGCGCCCTTGGCGAGTCTGACAAATCTGCTCCCTCCAATACTGGGGGGTCTGAACAATTTCTTTAAATTTCTGTAAAATTTAATATAACATTTTTTAATATAAAACACTGTTATTATCAAAGAAAACCTAAACCTCAATTTGAAAATAACCAAGTGTTGGACTTTCAAGGTACTAAAACCTTCTTTTCAGACGATTGAACTACAGGGTGCGGCAAAACATCCTCCCTATTTCAAATTTCAAATAAAAAACAGATGAATCAAAATAAAGGAACTGTATTAGTATTAATGACATCTACACAGTGGGAATTTAGGGTTTTCAGTATATTACATTAGTTCACCTCACTGCTAAGTGTAAATAGTCCTTAATCCTGTCTCCGTGCCCTTATAGCAAGGTTTACCATATCATTAGGCACTATATCCACGCCGCAATATTCGCACAAGATGGGAGTAGCAGTCAACTTGTGTTGCCATAACGACATAAAAAACAGTGATAAACAGTAAACAAAAATTGAATAGGATATTGAAATCGCGGAATTGACATTTAGTACAGTATCCAACCATGCCGTGGACGGGAGAAGAACGTGCTTACACGATTATTTTCTGTGGGGATATCTTAAGGCTGAGGTGTTTAAAAGTCGGCCGAGGACTTTGCTAGCCCTAAGAAATGCAATACAGAAATGTTGGTTAGAAGGATGGAAAATTTCCGAAGACGCATTCAACAATGCATTGATAGTGAAGGACACCACTTGAGTGACACATTGTTCAAAACATGAAACTTCCCACTGTGTAGAATCATCCATGTTAATACAGCTTCTTTATTTTGATCCGTCTGTTTTTTATTTGAAATTTAAAATAGGGAGGATGTTTTGCCGCACCCTGTACTTAAAAAATAATTAATTCATAAAATCTAGAATTTTTATTGCTTGATAAATTGCACCAGTCTAAGAAAGGTGGTATTTTTCATGGTTAATTTTGCGCCCTCTTTATACGTGCGCCCTTGGCGGGGGCCCATCTCGCCACCGCCTAGCTACGGCCCTGCATCCAGTTATCTATCCACCCATGAATCCATTCATCCAAATATACGCTTAGTCTGTGTATTTCAAAATATATTTAATTCGTTGGGAGAACAATAAATTAATGGCACTACTTCAGTTGGATTAAGACGCTAGAAAACAGTAAATTTAATGCTTATGCAGAGGCAGGGAAATAGGCATTTAAAACACTGCAATAGGCTCATAAGGAAAGGTGCAATAAGTAATGTAATATTCATTTCGGTTTCCATTAGTGGTAGGCCTAATCACATTCTCGCTCAGGGGCATATTTAGCTACTTAAGCGCCCCTAGGCAGAGAAAAATATTTTCACCCCCTTATTTCCACATGAATGTACCACAAAGTAACCTACAATAAACATTACTGAAATGGTAGGCTAATAAAAATAGTAATAATAATAAGTATGAATTAGCATTTATGAGTATTGAATTATTGATACTGGCTAGTCTTATAACAGTGATAACGGCATCTCATAATAAAGACCGCCTTGAAATCAGAATGTCAGAGCTTAATCAAAGGTGGTTAAATGGAAAGAGGGTTCCAATTTCATTGACAACAACAATGAAACTGCTAATTGCTTTTAGCGAAGGAGGATACTCGTTGGTAGATTATTGATTAAGTTTGAGCATATTGTTGTCAATGTTATTCATTTCTATTTCGTTGTGCGTTACATTAGTTTACTATTTTGAAGAGTTATGAGTAAAATGTTTAATATATTTAAAAAAAACGGCAACAGCTTAAATGCCACCCCTTCAAATCTGCCGCCCTAGGCAGCCACCTAGTCTGCCTAGGCTTAAATTCAGCACTGTTCTCGCTACTGTATTGGTTCTGTTGTTGCAATAATGCATGATGTTTTGTTATACATAATTATTACCCACATTGATATCACTTTTAAATGCAGAATTGAAATCTATCAACTTGTTACCTTCCTTGTTTACATGGAAAGTTCTGGGACCAGTCTGAGATTTTCTTTACTGTTGGCTCAGTTGGTTATGTGGCTATCCTGTTAAACAATTGCTGTATTTGTTCCGTGAGTTATATTAACAATTCATAGTTACATAAACAAATGATGGCATAAGGACTAAGGTATTACAGTGTCTAATTATACAATTAGGTATTACAGTTATATTTTATTTAAGAATCTTCCTGAATATAAAGAGGTGTATTTGAAAGCCAAGAAACAACATAGGATATTAGTTGATACCACTAAGAAACTATTTTATCAAAATAAAATATTAAATTCAGGTAATTCCACTAAATCTCTCTGGAAGGTAGTTTCCGGACTAACCAAGGATAAAGGTAAAATGTCTAACTTATCTATTAATGTTGATGGCTGTGTTACGTCAAATCCTTATATCATTGCTAATTCTTTTAATACGTTTTTTAAATCAGTACCAGAACAAATTGTTAGTCAATTATCCTCGCATGATGAATCTGTAGTTAATATTGATGCCAATATTAACCCAAACGACTTTTTCCTCTATCCATTCACAGAAGAGGAATTTTATGAATTAATGAAATTGAAACTGAAAAATAAGTATTCTTCGGGACCCGATGAGATACAGTGTTTTTTGTTGAGACGAATTTTAAATGTTATTGTGAAACCTGTCACATATTTAATTAATCTTTCCTTTTGCTCTGGAAAGTTTCCACAGATTCTGAAGTTAGGAAAGGTTGTTCCAATTTATAAGAAGGGAAGTCCTCTTGAGAAAACAAATTATCGGCCTGTAACTGTACCTTATTGCTTTTCCATTATGTTTGAATACTGTTTTCTTAACAGACTGGTTAGTTACCTTAATTCCAAAGGTATTTTATCTGACTATCAACATGGTTTTCGTACTAATAGATCTACATTATCTGCAATAAATTATTTTTATGACAAATTGATATCTTATATTGAGAATGGTGAATGCCCTATTGGTATATTCTGCGATCTTAGTAGAGCTTTTGATTGTGTAAAACATAATTTATTGTTGTCTAAATTGTCAGAATATAATATAAATGGTGTCCCACTTAAATGGATTCAATCCTACCTTTCTAATAGAAGTCAATATGTAAAACTGTTTCATTACAAGAATGGTTTGATGTCGTCTGTAATATCAAAAACTGTGAATGTTGACCTTGGAGTTCCTCAAGGCTCCATTTTGGGCCCTTTATTATTTATTTTATACGTAAATGATATTTTTAAAGCTATTCCTCAACATATTTCATGTACTATGTATGCTGACGACTTTTCTTTAATTCTGTCACACAAATGTCAAAATTCTCTAACTGATATATGCAATAACTTATTAAATGATGTTTACAATTATAGACTAGGCTTATTGACTATTCCTATGCAATGTATATTGTCTATTGGAAAATAAACTGATTGATTGATTGATTGAGTGTGTGACAGTTCTTTTCTCAGGTGATAGAACAAATGACGAGCGGTCATGCAAGTGCATGCGCATGCACCAGGATTCAGTTCACTAGCGTTTACATGGAATTGAATTCAACCTGAATCCAATCTCTTGGATCGAAAATCAATTCTGCATTAAGTCCGCGTTGACATAATCTCAATGAAGGGAATGGATTCAGATTTATCTGAATCCTGCATGCTTCACCTACTCCATCCATATGCAAGGGAGAGTTCAAATTGAAGAGTGGATTCGTATAATCATAAGATAAAAAATCCAAAGCTGCTAACAAATAAATAAGCTTATTACTTGTTATGTAACGGTATCATAATGTTATCCATAATGATACAGACTTCAATTACAACATCGGTATGATATCAATTATTATCAAACATGGACTGATCTTGAATCCTTTCGTCTGGCATTAAAAACAAATGGACTTGGAATGTTGACCCTACCATCAGCAACGTTGTCATGAGGCAATAGAGAAAATTAACATCTACCAGCCTAGCGAAGATTATTTTAAGATCAAATATCATCTGCTGGATCTTAACGTGCATGGATTTATGATTGATTGATTGATTTTTGTTAAGTTTTTGAACCACATCAAAATGTGGCTATCAACATACATAAATTAAGAGAGAGAATGAAAATGGACAACAGAATTATGTCGAATAGCAGATTGGTGCTTGTGGAGGACTTAGGGTTGCCACCTTTTGGTAAGGCTAAGGTGGGACACTTACCGAATATATGCATATCGCCGATCTTCATACCTAAATTTGTACATGGAACAATTTATTATTAAGAGAAAGATTGTATATATTCGTTACAAAACCAAAACTGAAAGGACTATGTAACAGTAACACTAACTTTAGAAAAGAAAAGGCTAGCAAAATAATGAAAAATATATATAATGCATCCCTCTTAGGCATAATTCAGGATGGTGAAAATGTTCTTAGAATGCGGGATGTCCACCAAATTTGGGACAGGTGGCAACTTTAGGACGACTTCAGGAAGGAATTTGACCTACCAGCTTCCTTGAGGGAGAACATTCTACTATTGGTCATGTAAAATCTTTCATAACCATGCTTTTCATTGATGGACTAAGTACTTTTGACGTTTGTTCTTTTTGCCTTATCGTTTTTTGTCATAATTTTGTGAATATACTGAGTCCCCTGGGCCACCTCCAATGGGAGGCAGTTTGTTTGTTTGTTAGCTCACTTTAGTTATTTTAGTTTAAGGCAGAGCTCATTTAGTAAAGATTAAGGTAGCTATTCTTCTTCTTCCTTTGGCGCTACGGTCCTCTAAGAACCTTGGCCCATTCAATTCTGTTCTCAGCCTTCTGTCTCCATCTCTTTATCTTCATCAAATCTTGTTCAGTCCTATCCAACCACCTTAACTTCTGTCTTCCAACTTTCCTCCTTCCATCCGTTTTTCCTTCCAAAATCTATTTTGCTATTCTGTCTTGCCCCATCCGCCACACACGTCCAACCCATTCCAATCTCTTTCTTCTTATTCCTCCTACCAGGTCTGGGTCCTTATATCATTCTTTCAATTCCTCGTTTGTTCTAATTCTCCTGTACTGGTTCATATATCCTCATTAATATTTTCCCCTCCCAGGCATTCAATGTACACTGTCCATGTTTCACTTCCAAACATAACTATTGTTTTAGCTACTCTGCTCATTGTGCTGGAATTTAACACTGGTTTTAGCCCAAATGTTTAAAATTATCAACCTTCTCAAATTTCTGACCATCCAAGAACATTTCCGAGGTTGGGTTTACTATTTTTTATTTTTGAAGTAAAACTTCTTTAGTGGCGGTAGAGGGTAAAATCAGTCACACTAAAACCGTCACGAAATCAGTCACACTCAAAACCAAACGAAATTACTGTGCGGACTGCACAGAAAACAATCAACTCAATGATTATCAAAGGAAATTTTTCAGACCTTACTTCCTCAATGACAATGGACAATCCTAAGCAATCTAAAGGTATATTATCTATTTTATGGAACCCGGAGGTTCATTACCGCGCAAATCCAAAATTAAAAATTACAAAATACAAATTTCCAATATTTAAAAAGCAAAATTAAAAATTAAAACATCCAAAAATCCAAAATTTAATAAATAAAATAAAAAATTTAAAAATCCAAAAATAATTTTTTTTAAGAAATAAAAAAAATAAACAATTCAAAGATAAAAAATTTAAAAAATCCAAAATTAAAAATTCAAAGATTCAAAATTATAAAGTACAAAATCCAAAATTAAAAAAGTCCAAAAACCCAATATTAAAAAGTCCAATAATGCAAAATTGAAAAAATCCAATAATCAAAAATTGAAAAAATTAAAAAATAAAATTAAGTTTTACTTCTGTCGCGTGGCGTTCCACGCACTCTTTTTTTTATTATTATTATTTATTACTAGCATGTGCCCGCGGCTTCGCCCGCGATAATTATTTAAAAAATTAAAAATTAGGAGCATAATAGTTAAATCATTATATTTATTAACACCTAAATCACGTGGACTACATACCACGCCTGGTAAAAGCGACCTCAGATTCGAGTTCCTTGGCCCAGAAAATCCCTGTATAGTGAGTTTCGTCCAAATCGAACGATGTTTAACTTACTGATAACTTCCTTGAAAGCTCACCATGCCTGAGGTATGTATCATTACTAGGGTTCAGATGTCATATTTTTATCCTCACCTCTATTTTTGCCGCAAACACAAATTAAACATAAATTGCACCCTTCTTATCTTAATTGGACCGTTTTTATTTTGCATATAAAGTCATATTTTGTCATTTTCATGGTCTTGGTCATATTTTGATCATATTTGCTAATTTACCGCGATATTTCAGTTATAACTTCGGTAAAGGAGTACAATTATAATGTAAAGTATATGCACTAAATGGTTGAGTTAAATTTGAAATTTATTTCATTAATTTAATGTTTATGCTTAGTAAATAGGTCGCTTAAAAAGTGATTATCTGATTGAATTAATGTGATGTAATAATTTAGTGCCATTAAATGTTTTAAATCGGAACACTTATTTTTAGAAAATACGTTCTTTTATTAGGCCATATTTAGGATTTTCGACGGAGGGCTCAATCAAACGTTTAGATACTAGCAGGTGCCCGTGTCTTCGCCCACGATAATTAATTGAAAAATTAAAAATTAAAAATGAAGAGTATAATAACTATTAAAGCATTATATTTATTAACACTTGCACGCTAATCATTCATATACTAAACCATTAATCATTAATGAAACAGCTAAAATTCCGGCTTCAGAGTACATTCCACAATTAGAAAGCGCCGCTTGGGAAATCGATCTCAGCTTCGATTATGCAGTTCCAAAGCGACCTGATAACACTGATAATACGTATCGTTTCTCAACTGTTTCTTGACAGATGAATATGATGTGAATTTTATTCGATAAATTCAGTATAATTTTCAGAAATGATATAATTTTTCAAGGGAAGGAATGGTTTGTTTGGATTTTTATCGTCCGCTTCCAGGGTTAAACTATCAATATTTTACAGCTGGTGCGCCCGGCTTCGCCCGCCATTATTAATTGACTCCAGGATTTATAAGAAATTTACACTGGCAG
Organism: Ectobius pallidus; assembly: GCA_964059195.1. NCBI lineage: Eukaryota > Metazoa > Arthropoda > Insecta > Blattodea > Ectobiidae > Ectobius > Ectobius pallidus. The sequence continues at coordinate 890,991 of CAXKWD010000362.1, forward strand.
TTTATTAAAAATGTTTGTGGCTCAGAGCTATGAAAATTGTAAGTAAAAATAAAATTAGAATATTTGTTCATTGTGTTCATTTCACTTAGGCCTTATATAATAAAGAAAGGTTTTCCTAATTCTGTACTCTTCGTGGAAGTTTAGACTGCGAGAGACGAACATCGCCGAGTATACCCGATGTTTCACGAAGTGGGCGAGGGGGTGAGCACGCTATTTAGGGCCGTTGAATTGTATAAGAGTAGATTGTTGTGATCAACAGGCAGAAGAACTGTAGATTGATCCGACAGTGCGTTTTGAGAGGGATGGAGACCATACAAAGGAGGTAGACATGGAAAAGAAACGTATTGGGATAAGAGATTGGGAAGTGGTTGGCTTGCTATTTGAGGCAAGAGGGACAATTTCTAAATTTTGTGTCAATTTTTTATTTTTAGTTTACTGTCTTCAGTCACATATCGGGAATTGGCCTTAAGCATACTTCAAGACTCGCTCCATATTGTTCATAACCATTTGTATTCAGAGTTATTAAGTGCCAGTATGGTACTTTATGAGATTGTGTGGGGGACGAGAAAATGTCTGTCCGTCTGTCTGTCTGTCCGTCCGTGTGTCTGTACGCACCATAACTCAAATACGCTTTTTCGGATTTTCATGAAACTTGGAAAACACATTTATAATGCGCATGGGAAGAACCCTATTGATATTGAACCAAATCGGTTGGGCGGTACGGGAGAAATGCCCAATTTAGTGCCTTTTTATGTTAATATATAAGAAGTCGCGATAACTCAAATATGCTTTATTGGATTTTCCTGAAACTTTGTATACACATTTATAATGTACATGGGAAGACGTCTACTGATATTTGACCAAATCGGTAGACCGGTGCCGGAGTAAAACCCAATTTAGTGTCAATTTTAAAGACGCGGTAACTCAAATACGCTTTACCGGAATTTTATGAAACTTGGTATACACATTTATAATGTCCGTGGGAAGACGTCTATTGATATTGGATAAAATTTGTTGACCTCTTTCGGAGTAATGCTCAATTTAGTGCCAATTTTATGGTAATATTCGTATTCGAAAGAATTTATGAAATGCATTGTTTTACTGTGATCGTATAAGGCTTTTTCAATTAAAATACAGTTAGCTATTACAACACTATTGCTTTACATGCGCTTATCACACTAGACCATTAAACTGACCCAGGTGGCTAAGATGGTAACGTCTTGGCATCACATTCTGGAGTTCCATGGTTCAAATCCCGATTCGGCCAATTTGACTTTTTTTTGTTTTTGTATTCTACATATCATAACTGCAATCATAACTGATTAAACAAAACATACTGGCACTTCGTTACATCAGTTTTCCTGATTTTATTAATTCACGTTTTGAGATTTCTATTGGAGGTGAAATTACATTCTAATTGAACCTATATTTCTGTTGAATTTATTGCCCTATTTCAGAGTATCATAAAATCGCCAATAACAAAGCCAGTATTACCATAGCGATTATGAAAGTTACAAGTTGGGTAAGGTGGTACATTTTCGAACATGGTACAATTCTGAACGGACTAAGATTTTTATCCACTTTTGGGTTTCAAATTTCAGCCAACCTGTTTTTAATTATATAGCGTCCATACTGATTGTCTTGTTGACCTGTATCCGCGAGAATGATGTTTTGAGTTGTCTCATTCGGCCATAAAAAATTATTTTTCAATCGAAGGTACGAACTCCATGCTTGAAAAATGGCACGTTATAAAATTGCTTATAATTCCACTTGTGTTACTGGAATATATTTTTGAGGACCAATTTTTAACTCATACCAACAAATAGCGTAGTCTTTAGTACGTAAGTCATTGGCACAAAAATGGTCATTCGTGAGCGGAATTTCAACAATGTAGTCATTTACAAAAACTAGCTCGAGGTACAAATACGAACAAATTTTAGGTACAATTTCGAACAGTACTTTAACCCGCTATCGCTCGCTTAAGTCTTGCATGGAAAAGCTGTTTTGCCATCATAGCATTCTGCATGTTTATTATTATTAACTGAGCTAGTCAAATATAAAATGATGACATTCATACATCTTTCAACAGTGGTATTATTTTAACGAAGATTTATGAACTACACTTCCTCTGGATTGCTATTACATCTCAGCAATTTATGCAATACAGAATAGCATACAGAAATCGTTCTGGAGTTGTTAAGTATTTTTATTATTGCTCTTGATATTATGACAGACCCGCCTGCATGGTCTAGTGGTTGCTGACTACGGACCCGCAAGTCTGGGGTCGAACCCCGGGACCTCCTCGGATTTTTTTGAGGTAGGGCGATTTGGAACGGGTTGCATTCAGCCTCCTGACACCAACCGAAGAGCTAATTCATAAAGAAGTATCGGCTCCGGTTCAGTAAGCCATCAATAACTGTCGTAGGAATCGGCATGCTGACCACATGCGCCAATCCTGTCATCTGCCTATTCAAAACGTGACACTTCATTATTACGCTCATATTATTGATAAATAATAATAATAAAGTATAATATATGGAAGAAAGCAGTTCGTTCGTTGAAAATGCCACTGTCCGAAATAGTACCCACTGGTGTTTAGAATTGTACCTACTGCGGTACATTTTCGAACGATATTCTGGAAATGAAAGATTGATTGCCATGACCAATTTTACAGCTGTTTGACTTTCATATTTTTGTGAAGGGTCAACTACATTGCCAACTTTGTGATTACAATACAGTTGAACTTGTCTTACGTTTGTTGTGTTCATAAAATAATAATATTTGTTAAGTGTTCGAAAATGTACCACCTTACCCTATGGAAGATAACAGCCTGTGAAGTAAGAAGCAGGCTTGTGCTTAAGGACATTGTGTTCTAATTGACTTGACGTGGAATTGAACATGTTTCACTGGGGAAAGCAGCTCATTTGAGCGATCGTGCTATATCGGCTTTCACTCGTGCATTTCCGTCTCTAACTTTGCTAGTTTCTCCATTCTTTAAAATATTCAGAACGTGTGAGTTACTTACGGCATAGAACGACGGAAGACAATTTAGCATCTATTATGTTGCAGTGGATTCTGTAGTAGCTTTCTATGGAAGTTCCTGTGAAAAATAACAAAATATATGTTATTGCCGAGTGATCAGATCTCTCTTTTGTGCGATTCTAACAGTAAGAATTTATTGTGCCTTCCTTAAGTATGCAGTACCCGCCACTATTTGTTGAAAGTTACGTCAGACTAGCCCAACTAACTATATGTATACACTACGTAGTTACTGCAGCTGTCGGCAACTGATGTAAACATAGCATTCTAAAGCCGAAAAGTCCTCTCCATGAGTTATGGTACCGGTTGAGTTTGCACTAAACTTTTTGTAGATAACAACAGCTACTACCTGCAATCTTAGTGTTAAAGTTTTGAAAGATACCCTTAACAGTAAGAATAATTAATACCTTCCTTAAGTAGCAAGAAACCCTGTGCGATATGTTTGAATTTACGAATACGACATTTGTTGAAGTAAAATTTGAATGTGTACGATTAGTTTAACTTTCCATCTTCTAAACAGATCTAACGATAGCCTTCTGGGGATTCCTAGTGTTAATGATCGTGTTTTATAAACATTATGATTGACTAATACCAGCTGCCACTTGCATCTTATCGCTAAAGATTTAGTGCGTTGAGTTCAAATCTGCTACTCAGCTTGTATCCTATTTATATTTAGGCGTCGCTCTTCTCGTAGGTGCCCCTTTTCTTTGAATTCACAATCACTTCATCAGCCAATACATTCTGTCGTGGACTACCAGGCAGTTTTCTTTGGGAGACCCTGTTAAAAGTTGGACGTACAACCATTAAATTAATATTTATATAATATATGCCATCTATTGCACGAGAGGGTGTAAAAGTAAATTAAATAAAATCAGGTAAACTGATATAACAAAGTGCCAGTATGCTTTTTTTTTTTAAATCAATGATAAACGCAATTATGATAGGCCCATGCAGAAAGGTTATTTTTGTAATAGATCTCTGAGTTAAATTCCAAAAATAAATGCGTTGGCAATAATAATAATAATAATAATAATAATAATGGTGCAATAGGCCTACTATTCGCTACATGAAAATATAGCCTAATGTAAATATCGGTAGCCTACATATCCATAGAATGCACAATATAATATCATATTCAACGGCTAGTTGTTATAAATATTTTATTTAAATTATTTAAATGATTATTTAGCCCTACACTAACATCGTTATGAAGAAACAAATCAATCAAGGTTGCTAACAATATCAATATAGACTGGCAATTTGTTACGTTATTTTAATATATTGTGGGCCATAGAAGAATATTCATTACAAAATTAATATTGATATACTCGTTATTTCGGTACCGGTCAACCAATTTGGCCGAAAGTCAATAGGCTTGTACCCAAGAACGCCATAAATTCATATACCAAGTTTCATGAAAATCCGATAGAGCGTATTTGAGTTCTCCGCGCCTTTGTCATATATTACCATAAAAAAGTAGTAAATTGAGCATTATTCCGGTACCGGCCAACCGATTTGGTCCAATACCAGTAGACTTCTTCCCATGAACATTATAAGTGTGTACACCAAGTTTCATTAAAACCCGACTAAGCGTATTTGAGTTATCGCGCGTACAGACACTAAAATAGTAACACTGTCTCGTCCATTTCCAGATATTTCTACGTCGATCATAAATTCGCGCATAGTAGTTGCTAGGTAACGTTTTTGCAAGTATTGTTGTGTATACTTTGAAAATTAGGGATAAAGTTGAAATTCAAAATGACAGAAAGAAAAATAATAATATTTTGCATTATGTAGATAGGTCTTTCTGATCAAAACAAAACAAAGTAAGTGTATATTTTCTCCGTGGAGTAATAAAAAGAAACTTGAATTAATAGTTGATTAATTATTATACATTCATGGCATTAGATTTATTGCGATCCCACAGTATAGTTTAAATGCGGTCCCTTATTCATATTTACATATTTCAAAACCCATATTTATTAAGTGCCAGTATGGTACTTTATGAGATTGTGTGGGGGACGAGAAAATGTCTGTCCGTCTGTCTGTCTGTCCGTCCGTGTGTCTGTACGCACCATAACTCAAATACGCTTTTTCGGATTTTCATGAAACTTGGAAAACACATTTATAATGTGCATGGGAAGAACCCTATTGATATTGAACCAAATCGGTTGGGCGGTACGGGAGAAATGCCCAATTTAGTGCCTTTTTATGTTAATATATAAGAAGTCGCGATAACTCAAATATGCTTTATTGGATTTTCCTGAAACTTTGTATACACATTTATAATGTACATGGGAAGACGTCTACTGATATTTGACCAAATCGGTAGACCGGTGCCGGAGTAAAACCCAATTTAGTGTCAATTTTAAAGACGCGATAACTCAAATACGCTTTACCGGAATTTTATGAAACTTGGTATACACATTTATAATGTCCGTGGGAAGACGTCTATTGATATTGGATAAAATTTGTTGACCTGTTTCGGAGTAATGCTCAATTTAGTGCCAATTTTATGGTAATATTCGTATTCGAAAGAATTTATGAAATGCATTGTTTTACTGTGATCGTATAAGGCTTTTTCAATTAAAATACAGTTAGCTATTACAACACTATTGCTTTACATGCGCTTATCACACTAGACCATTAAACTGACCCAGGTGGCTAAGATGGTAACGTCTTGGCATCACATTCTGGAGTTCCATGGTTCAAATCCCGATTCGGCCAATTTGACTTTTTTTTGTTTTTGTATTCTACATATCATAACTGCAATCATAACTGATTAAACAAAACATACTGGCACTTCGTTACATCAGTTTTCCTGATTTTATTTAACCCTGCAGTGCTCGCGCGCTGTTTCAGGACATAGAAGCTCGCGCGGCGTCTGAGAGACGCCGTTCATGTTTTACGTTGTTTCTATTGTTTTATGTTGTTTTGAGTGTCCATTTTGTTTATTGAGGGTTGTCGTAGTTTATTTAATATTATTGAACATGTTTTGCGTACATTGCTTAATTAAAAATATGTGTATTAAGTCAATTTATTGAAAATGAGCATTTAACTAATCATATTGGACACAAATCACTATTAGCACATTATGACTTTAATTAATTAACAATAAAACAATGTTGTTAGGCATGTAACAATTTAAAAATAATTTTCAAATATTATTGTCCTAAGACTGTATAGGTATAACAACTTTTACTACTAGTTACTGATCTCTTCTTATTCCATTTAGAAACTTTGTCCCGCCCTACGAAATATTTAGGCCTATCACATTCACTACAATCATTATCATCATCATCTGCTTCTTGTCCAGTGTCTGTAGACTCACTTCTAGACTCCGCAATGTCTTCTTTAGGATCACTATCGCAATCAAGTTCTTTCTTCTTCTTCTAGCAACTTTGCACTATCTTCCAATCATTTGGATCAGAAAGATTATGATATTTCTTCTCCTTTCCACTCATTGCCAAGCCTAAAGATAAATAATTTCCATCAGAAAAGATTGGTATTGTAGGTTTATGATCACTAGTTTCTGCAAAAAAATTGTTTTAAACCAGTAACTTACCTTGTAACAGTAAAGCTCGCAGACGCTCACAGACGCCATCTACATTTTCGCAACAATAACTTCACCCCACCGTTGCTAGGCGAAAACTGGAGGGTTGCCGTTTGGATATGTTATTTAAGAGTAGTTGACTGAAAGGTAGATTACAGGTCAGCACAATGGCCTCATAGGTATTCTAGATATAGTGAAATGAATCTGGTCTGGCGTCTGTCAGACGCCACGCGAGCACTGCAGGGTTAATAAGTACAAAGGAAGCCCTTTATTAATAGCTGCTTTAAAAATCTATATAAAAATATATGAATATTAAAAATTAGGAAAATAATCTCATTTAAAAAAATATATAGGCCTAGTTCTTACTATTATTTTGATTTTGCTGTGTCATATTGGCACCCTTAATTTAAGGCAGTGGGAAAAAATTGTTTTATGTTGCACGCTAGGCTCCTCCCACCAATTCTGCGTGGGACCCACCTGGGAAGGTATATTTTGCATATTTTCACTCTGTAATGAGATACAGAATCATATTCAGGGGCAACTCTTCCCATAGGGAGAAAACATTTAGATTACAAAAACGTGCAATAAGAATAATATGTGGAAAGAAAAAAAGAGAATCAAGTATACATACTCGGTAATCTATAATAATAAAGGGAAGTGTTTTTCTTTCTGTCTGTCTTTTTGTCTGTCTGTCTGTCAGTGCACAATACCCAGCAAAATCTACTGAACGCAGAGATCTGAAATTTTAAACGTAGATGGACTGAAGGGTGGGCAAATGCACCTCGAAGCTGGATTTCTTATTTTCACTTTCATTTGCAGGTTATAAGTAAAAAAACTGTCAGAAAACGTGCATTTTTTCGCTATCCAAGCATCATCCAGTAATACATTTCATTTGTCAAATCAATTGCAGGTGACTTTGCCGTTTTTTGTCATGATTCAGAAATAGTAGAATCGCTTCATTTTGTAAGCCCACCCTAGTCGATTCATTTGTTTACAATGCCAGGGCCCGCAGACATCTGAAATTTTCAACGTAGTCGGAAGAGGGATAATGGATATAGGCCTAAATGGACAAACATTGATCGATTTGTACGAAACTCACTATGCAGAGGTTTTCTGGGCCAGAGAATTCAAATCTGAAGTTGTTTTTCTCGGTGGCGCTTTTTATTCATGGAATGCACTCTAAACCTGGAATTTTAGTTGTTTCTTTATAATTATTGATCATTTAGCTTATCAATGTTTCACGTGTAAGTGTTAATGAACATAATGTTTTAAATATGTTGCTCTTAATTTATAATTTCTTAATTAATGACCACGGGCGAAACTGCGGTCATCTACTAGTGTGTTATATGGTAGAAAACACTGATAAATTTCAAAATAATTGCAGTGTTTATGATTTACACATACCACCTAATTCATTAAAACTCTTTCAGAAGGGTGCTTATTATTCTGCAATACAGATTTACAATAAGCTTCCAAGAAACATTAAATTATTCATTCTTGTGTCCAACTTTAGCGTTGTGTACAAATATTTGAATAAAAACACTTTCTTAACGCACTTTATTTTACCTTAGTAAACTTCTGGCCGTCTGATGCAGGAACACCACCTGCGAAACGGCCGTCCAGAAGTTTACTAAGGTAAAATAAAGTGCGTTAAGAAAGTGTTTTTATTCAAATATTAAATTATTGTGTATTAAAAGCAAATGCATATCTTTCAAAAGATCTCTCAAGGAATTTTTAATAACTCACACCTTCTTCAATATGAATTAATAAGTTTGGCAGCTTGCAGTTTTGTATATTGTTGTTATAACATGCATGGGCCTTGCTCAACACGAGATCTACAGGAAGAGATATCTAGATCTACACATCTACATCTACATCTACATCTACATTCAGTTTCTTAGCGGTTTTTCATTGCTGCGGAGCAACTTTTGAATGGCACTGTACGTGAACAGTTTGTAACTTTTTTTTTTTTTTTTTTTTTTTTTTTTTTTTTTTTTTTTTTTTTTTTTAATCATTCGACTTGAGCCTTTATGGACTGCGTGTTAACAACCAATCTCATTTTCAGTGTCTGAGTCTTGTTTGTTTTCCGGCTTTGACATCCTGCCTAACGATCAGTGCTTTCTTCCACTCCTCTGTTAAAGGGCCTCCACCATAAAGCTATGATAGCTTTTCACCATCTTTCTGAAGCTATCCCTGTCGTTGATTTCATCCTCCGTAATGCCCATCTCTCTCATATCTTTCTCACTCTTGGAACCATCTCAACTTAGATGTCTTCGGTTTAAGAAAACTCCAGTTTTTATTTGTGAGTCAGTCATTGTTCATACAGAAGATGTGACCATAAAACAGCAATCTTCTCTTTCTAATTGTTGTTATTGGTTCCATCTTGCTGTATAATTCTTTATTGAGTTTAAATTGAACCTGTCCTTCAACCCATCTATTGCCCAAGATCTTCCATAGTAGCCTGCATTCTCTTTTAAGAGCTAATTGACTTGTCCTTTTCAGTTGATACACAGTGCTGTTATGTATTATTATTATTATTATTATTATTATTATTATTATTATTATTATTATTATTATTATTATTATTATTATTATTATATTGGTGCCCTTAAGACGGGGAGGCGGACTGGGAACGGCTCCTACCGACTTATTGTACCTATCTCCGGGATGGGATGAGTTGCGTGCCCACAGGCCGCCCCGGATCCGCAGAGTCCCCACGGAACTTCCCTACATTCAACAAGCCTAGTACCATGCCACGTGTGCGCCACCCCCTTCGGTACCTCCAACCGGGAGCCCCGACAGGTTCGCGACCACCAACAACCTCATGACCACAAGCAGCGGGGAGAACGGGAGAGGCCCCCAAAGGGTACTGACTGCCGAAGCAGACCCGATACCAGAAGTGGAAACGGGAGATGAAGTGGAGAGTGTTGGTGGAATGAAAGGGGGAAACTGGAGAACCTCGAGAAAACCCCCTCCCCAAGGCACGGCTTCGCCCACTACGAATGACACACCCGTCGGCCCCGAGATTTGAACTCAGGACCGTCAGCATGCCAGGCTCACGCGCTACAGCTGTGCTGTGTGCTGTAAAGTGACTACATATTTTAGTTTTCAATTCACCATATAATTTTTCCTGAAGAAATTGATTTATGCTTCCACATAAATAGATATTAGCTAGACCTATTCGTTTGCTTTTCTTTCTAAAACATAATCTTGTAATTTATGTTATTCAATATAACGTAACAATTTTTTCAATTGTTTAACATGCAACTGGGAATTATTGCTTATGTCTGTAAATGGCAGTGTAAGCTACCAGTAGGCCTAATATTTTTCTATTAAGATTGTAAACTATTTTTTTATATATAAAAAAAGAAGGACCTGGACCAATTTTTGGGTCCTGAAAATGGACGCTCTAAAAATAATGCATATTCTAGTGTTCGAATTTCCCGGACATTGTAAGTGATGTGGAACACTGGGGCACTGATTCACTGCTTACAAGATGTTGAAACGATTAAAACTATGACGCAATTGTAGAAAAGTTTATGAGAAATGTTCTTATACTGTACGTAAATAATATCGAAATGGAACCGACGGAAGAATATAACATAAAGTTGGAATGTGTTGCAGAAAAAGTAAAGGACGAACCGGACGAAATTACATGGACAAAGTCTTATATAAAATTGGAGGACGATCACTTAATTTCAATCAAGAGTGAAATCAAAACTGAGGATGATAAATCTTTGGAGCTAACTGAATTCCCGTCTTCTGCTGTTTGTAGCACAGAAGATAAACTATTTTCATGTGATTTATGTTTGAGGTCATTTTCTCGGAATAGTAATCTCAAGAAACATTTAGTTACTCATACGGGAGAGAAAGCATTTTCGTGCGATATTTGTGAAAAGTCGTTTTCTCGAAGTGACAATCTAAAGAAGCATAAGCTTCTTCATACCGGAGAAAAATTGCTTTCATGCCATATTTGTCAAAAAGCATTTTCTCGAACTGATCACCTGAAATATCATTTGTTGATTCATACCAGAGAAAAGTCAATTTCTTGCGATATTTGTCAAAAGGCATTTTCTCGGAAGGATCAGCTAAAGAACCATCTAATTATTCATAATGGGGTGAAATCGTTTTCATGTGATGTTTGTCATAAAGCGTTCACCCGGAGAAGTGAACAAAAAAGACACGTTCGCATTCATATGGCGGAGAAGCCGTTTTCATGCGATGTTTGTTATAAACCATTTTCTAATAAAAGAAATTTACAAAGGCATTACGTTGTTCATACGGGTAAAAGTAGAGTCTCATGCTTTGTTTGCCAGAAGACGTTTTTGAAGAAACAAAGCCTCAAACAGCACCAGCTTATTCAGCATGCTGGCGATAAACCTGTATCTTGCAATATTTGTTCTGAGGTTTTCGATGGTATGAGCAGTTTCAAGCAACATTATCGAATTCATAGCGCAGTTACATGTGAAGTTTGCCAAAAGACGTTCTTTGACAGAAGTACGCTCATACGTCATCTGCGTGTTCATACAAAGGAACGACCTTTTTCCTGCGATGTGTGCAATAAAGCTTTTACTTTCAGAAGCAATTTGGTACAACACATTCTTATTCATTGAGCATCTCCATTGTTATGGTCATCGTGTTGTGTCGGGTTTTATGGTTATTTAATGACAGGGTTGTACTGCAACTTAAGTCTGTAACCTTTGCCAGTATGACAAAATTGTATCCTGTGGGAGTTCTTTTACGTGCCTTTACCTACAGACACATTCATCTACACACACGCCATCAACCTGGACTGGGATTGAACCCGCTACCTTGAGCACAGAAAGCTAGCATGATAATAAGTAAGACTTAAGATCATCAACAACATCGATCACAGCTAGCCAAGTTCACAACACCTACAAGTGGCGAATTAACTACTGGCAGCTAATTCCTCTGCACAACATATAATATACCCAATACAGACCAAAACATTGGTTTTTAAAACTGAAGAGTCCCAGAAAGCCAAGGTATTGTCGTTGGTTTGTACAATACAGATCACAACACTTATTACTTGTGTAAACACAAATAAAGCCCACAGGTATAAATAATATGATTTGCTTTATTGTGTTACTAAAATGAAAGAGTGTACAGGTTTTTAGCTCACACCGGACTGCCATGGCTAGGGCGACCAACTTTTGAAGACAGAAATGGGGGACAGGACAGTCAAAAAACGAGGATATTCCATTCTTTTGCGGGACTGCTCTTACTGGAGTAATAACATGAGAAATACATTTTGCATTTTATGCACATACACAGTTATTTTTCCTCTTTGTCTTCTTGGGTTTAAATGATGACGAATTAGAAGTTTAGTCATCACATCTGACGCTGAATCCATTTAAAAAATTACAAAAACTTATAGAAAAACACCTGTCATATGGAGGTAACTTGAGGGGCCAAGAATTGGATTTTTACGAAGTGTGTCTGCTAAGTTTGGTGAATGATCTAGTATATCGGTATGCAACACTTGCAACGAGGTCACTCGTATGCGTGGACTTTTCCCCAGTCAGACTATAGTAGTACCAGTGCATTCAGTTTAACAGCGTTCCTAGCAGTGGAGCAGCGACAGAACATTAAGTTCTGCTTCAAATTGGGTAAAACGGCGACAGAAACTCATGAAATGTTGGTGCAAGTGTGCAGGCACAATGCTGTGAGTAGGAAGCGTGTGTATGATTGGTTTGCATGCTTCGAGGCTCATTTATGAGTTGGCCGTGGTAACGTTCTTCTTGGAAGATCTACAATCACATCTGTTACTACGATGAACAGAAAGCTTCAAGGTCACAACGGAAGAGAGAGAAAGAAAGAAAAGAGCAATATGGAATGATTTCTTTGCAACAGACGCCATGATACACCGTAAGTGGGCAGAGGCAGGCAGATAGTGACTGGCATGGCAGTACATGGTTTTCAACGACCCCGACATTGAATGTACCTGCGAGCTATGTGGACTACAGTGCAAATGGTATTACATACTGACTTGTGCATGATGTGTGAAGAGCATCGCGAAAACAGTAAAAGAATAAACACTACCCGTTGTCGGCAATTCTTATTTATTGTTCCTTTTTTTATGATATTAGTCTTTGATCTAATAATCATCATCATCATCCTATCATGTATTAGGCCTAGGGGCCCGTTACGGTCTCAATCCATCGTTTAAGGGGTCTGCCCAATGATCTCTTGCCTGATGGTTGGTAATTTAGAATTTGACGGGGTATTCTTGTTCGGCTCATTCTTCTTACGTGGGATATCCAGTTGTTTCTATATTTTTGTATATAGTCCATGATTGGTTCTGCTTGTAATTCTTTCATAATATCATAGTTTCTTTTGTGATCCGTTCTTGAGTAGCCTGCAGTGCGCCTCATAAATTTCATTTCTGACGTAGTTAGTCTCTGTGTATTGTCCAGGCCTCACTGCCGTAACACAATATCGGTCTGGCTAATGTTTTGTAGATTCTAGTATGTGTGTGTTTCTGTACTATGTTAGGTTTGAAAATGTTATTAATTATTCCTGTTACTCTGTTGAATTTGATAATTTTTTGACTGAAATCTTTTTCTTCTTCATATGATCTAATAATTTCAAATGCAATTATGAGAATTGTAAAAAGAAACTACATAGGTTAGTACATGAAACTAAGATAGCATAATAAATAATGCTAACATGTGGAATAGTCAGACAGGAGAGCAATTCATCATACATGAACAGTCAAGACTGTATTAATGAAGACTGGTTCTCAGTTCAACAAGTATTTACTTATTTATTTACTCATAAGTAAAGTATCTTTGTTTCCAAACAATAGAGAATGAAGTTTTTATTTAAATAAGTTGGGAAAATGTGATACTGCATTTGATTCTCACATTGTACTAAGGTCATTTCAGAAGTCATAGCAACTATTATTTATCAGTCGATAAAGCTGCAGGAAACAAAAATCAGGATATAGACCTATGATTGAAAATACTTGAAAATATTTTGGTGGGGGAATTTTAATAGTTATAAATAGGCCTTGCTGGGGGGAAAGTACCTTACCTCCCAAAAGTCGGCGCCTGTGATAATGTTAAATCACAATCCAATAAATTAGACTACATACAAATATGTGGCACATTGGAGACAGAAAAGTAGGACCCTTGTACAAATTGATGACAAGAAAATAATTCAAGTTTGAAACTGGTTTGATAATAAAATCCTAAAGTTTATCGTTAAATTTATAATACTTGAATTTGTTTTCTTTTGTTTTTATTTCCTCTGCTGGTGCCAGCAGTACAGAAAGGGTCACATTCGACTCTGAAATTAGAAAACAGCTGTAACGATTTTAAAGCCTTCGTATTCTAACTGATTTGTTTAAATTTTCCACCCTGAGTTGCATATAGTTCAAGAGTCCAATAGTTCACTTTAATACTAGCACTAACACAAACGTTATACTAAAATTAAGTAAAGAATAATCATAAAATTGTATGAGTAACTTATATTGTGATGATGGTAAATATGAGAGGATTTGATTCCATAGAAATAAATTCTTCTGCTGAGTAAAAGCAGTGGAATCAATTAAATATGCCTTGAAAGATTCTTTAAATTTTTTATAATTCTGAATGCATTTAATGGCCATGGGAAGGTTACTGTATAATTTAATTCCTGAGTTTAGGGTACCTTATTTAAAGAGACAAGTGTTTACTTGAAGGAAATGAAAAATTTGATTTTTGTGTGGTATCGTGATCATGGAGAGATGCTAAAACTTTTATTTGAAGAATTATCTGAGGGTCAGTTATAAGCTGGCAATTATTGATAAAAGTCAGACTTCATATTGCGTAGTGAGTAATACAATATTGCATGAAGCCAAAACTGAATGCGTGATCTGATATTCTCAACTGATGGGGGAGGGACCATGAATGGGATGCTGTAGATACCTATACCACAACATTTTCTAATCCTAAATCCGCACGAATATTGCTGTTTGTTTCTTCACTTTTATTTCTGACATTTCACCCTGGTCTATGCCCTCTGTTGGCAACACAGCACATGTCGACTGCTTGACTACTGCAACTGCACGTGCACAGCACCTCTGTTCAGCTCATCACACATGCGTACTTCATGTTTGGAACGTAGTATGAATAGTACGATCCTCTGCTTAAGTCACTTGTCTTTGATGTGAGAGGAAAATGGCCATTTACGTTTACGCTCTGCCCTGAGAGACATCTATGTGGTAACAATGAAACTACTAGCAGCGTTGAAAATAGAATTTTTTTCTCCTTTTCTTTCTTGTATCCTTTTCCTCTCTCTACTATTCAATCCCTTTTCTTCTTTAGCCTACCTACCTATTCCTATCCTATAAATTTTGGACCTATCAAGAATGGAACGTGGGACCATTAGCATCATAGCCAGTCGTCTTTCCACTATGCCATCGATGATCGTTGAGGTATGAAGTGAGAATTTATTTATGTTTAGAGAGCTGTTTTGGTTCAAGGGGATGCCTCGTATTGTAGTACTTAATGAAAGGGTTATTTCGTATGGAAGTAATCTCTATGTATATAAGAGGCTTTGTCCTGACTGACTGACTTAATGACAGAGAATCAACGCAGAGCCTAAACTATAACAGGTAGAGACTTGGAATTTTGACAGTACCATCCTTTCACTAAGAAAGGATTTTGAAAAATTTTGATTTTAAATGCCAGAAATCAAATCTTTTTGAGAATACTTAATCCCTTTTTACACATAATTATCAAATCCAAATCACAGTTCACATGACAACAGTGTATTGTTGGCAGTGGTAACAGATGGGTTTGGAATTGAATGAAATGGAAGTTTGAGAATTTAGAGAAGGTATCAATATAATTCATGTTGTAAATAAATATTAAAGAATGAAATCCACGAAAATAATGCAGTCACATAACTTTCTCTACCCTGGACATAGAGAAAACAATACAAAGTATGGTATTATGTTTTCGGGAGAGAAGTATGAAAGTGATAGTGCATTTCTGTTTAATTTCATCTCCAAAACGGTTTTATGGTAACATGAGAGTAAGAAATAAAAATTCTCTGCCACGATAGTACAATTTTATATTACCGGAATTTCTGTTTCTTCTTATTTGAACCCATACCAGACTTGCTGTGTACTGTATAAGCGATGGGATGCAAAATTCTACATCCTCTATGAGCCATAAAAAGCTATATCAATCGTTTTCTGAGGGAATAGTTTGAGTGTTCTTCCTATTTCAAATTATAAATACCTATATAAGGACCTAGAATTTAAAAATCGAAAGTTCTTCATAAGATAATTTCCAATTACAAAATAAAAAACCTGGGCGATGCCGGACCTTTTAAGCTAGTTAGTTAATATGGTGTGATACAAGGCTTATTTTTGTATTGGAGATGCCTCGATTGTAGTAATTTAGTGCATAAGCTTTCGTACAAGGGGCTGAAGTGGCCCAACGCCAGAGTTTAAGTAACAACCTGTTCTTCCATTTTGCTGATGTAATAGCTTAGATAGATTTTGATGGCTGCAATACATTTGATGACAAAAAATATTTATTTATTTGGAAAATGGAACTTCAGTTCGCCCCGAGTCCCCCACCCCATCTCTTTATGTGAAATGTATGGTGCAAGGGTGGAGAGAGGTTCTATCTGGCGCTGTGAATTGAACTCCGGCTTAGCTCAGTAGGCGAATAGCCAAAGGTCCTGGGTTCAAGTCCCAGTGTCGGAGAAATTTTTCTCCTTTTATATTCTCATATTATTTTGTTTTTTATAATTGTGAAATGCTCTGTTGGCATATATACGGATTTTTTTTTATAGATATATATTTGTGAAGTATTATGTTTTGTGCAAGGCTGACCTAAAGTTCCAATTAGCCAATTTATTTATAGTCACTGCCATCTGGAATATATAAAACTCTTTTTAATATACAGTCAGCTGTTAATCTCATTGCTTTAGCTGTAACAATGTCAAAATGGATACCGAGTTTGGAATTAAATATCATACCTAACGTTCAAACATTACAATATAAACCTGATAACCGCGAGACAATCTACGTGTCGTCGGAATTGATCTTCAGACTGGTCAACATGGAAACCTGGAATTTGCTGAAGTTAAAATTAAAGAAGAATTTTCGTCAGAATATAAAGACGAACCTTGCGGGAAACCAAACTGAGAGTTTGCTGCAATTAAAGAAGAATTTTTACCAGAATGTGCATGAAACCAAAGATACGGCTTAATGCTGCTGAATTCATTAGCGAGAAAAGAACTTCAGGAACAGTAAAAGACGAGTCCTTTGGAGTTGGTAATGAGAACTTCTTAATAAGTTTGCACTTTGTGTGCAATTCCTCTTTATTTATTTCATTTAATAGAACTGTGTACATTGAAAACATTTGGCAAAACAGTGTTGTCAATGTAATACATTATATACTAAAAGTCCAACATTATGGAACAGGTAGAGTAGTTTTGAAAAAAATTCTCTCAGGTTTTCCACACAAATATCCCCCAATGTGATTGTACCACCTAAAAGAACAACCATCAAAGAATATTTTGTGTAATTTTCAAAACTTTAGAGATGGGTGTTTTGGAGAAAATAATTTCTAAAAAACAGTCAAAAATGTATTTTTTTACTTTTTACAAAGATTTATCTACTTAATGTGAGAAGCTAGGGCAGAAATGTTATTGCTAATAATAATTAGTCCAGCTTCCATACCATATTATCCCAATAAAAGTCATGACTTACGACTGTTCACATTTTCAAAAAAAAAAAATACATGAACTTTGGAAAAAATTCAATGTTTTGTATTTTCATGATGAATTTTAGAGTTAAAGAGAATTTCAAAAATGTCTTCCTATATTATGATTTGAAACTACTATGAACAGGCTTTCAAATAAAAAAACCTCAAGTCTCCATAATTTTTAGTTTCTGATTTATAGCGCTTTGAAAAGTGCAATATTTTCCTTGCGTACAACTTTTTACCAAAAATCCCGATTCTTTGTGTGCCTGTAACATTCTTACAAATCAAGTGAGAAGGAAAATATTTCATTTCTGAACTTAGGTCATGTGATCCTTTAACATATATTTTTTTAAGCCGATTTTGAAATCCAAAGGTACTAAGCTGTATGATTTGAGATGAAATGGGTCAGTTAGTTTTTATGCTAAACATAGATTTACAAGTATCTCGCCTTTTATGCATGAATGAAAATGAATGGGTGGGGCCCTTTCGGTCCCGTGCACGTAGGCCACATAATTGGGCCCATTGTGCCCCTCTTACTGGAGAATTCATTCAAGTCCTGTTGCCTTCAAGAAGGACAGGATAGATGCCTTTTATGCATGCAAACTGCCCAAATATAACTATGGACGGAAGTTTTCATAAATATATAAATGCTCTCAAAACATCCGATTTTAAGATGTCTTAGTATTGAACTGGGACAGCGATGTCATTAGGACAATGATTCAAATTTCCCTCTCATACCTCTAGTTCCAACCAGGCAACTAGGCTCGCAGCGATCGCCTCGTGTTTCCAAGATTTAACACAAGGGTGCACTTCTTATAATGTTTGTGTTCTGTGGTTTATTCTAGTCACGTGGCACGTGATTCTAGTGTTTGTGTTCTGTGATTCTATCCAGGAGATCATAAAGAGTTTTCCTTGTGACGTTTGTGGCAAGCTGTTTTCTCGGAAATACAGTCTCCGTCAACATATGATTGTTCATTTTGGCACAAAGAAATAGGTTTGCGACGTTTGCCAAAACACATTCTATCGGAAAAGCGCTCTAAATGCCCACGTACTGATTCACACTGGAAATACACAAGATGTATGTAACGTTTGCCAAAAGGCATTCTCTCAAAATTCTAATCTCAAATCACACATAATAATAGTAGGAACGCACACGAAATTTGTTTTTCAAATTTAAAACTCCAACGCAATGAATTAATATTTTGTTGAACACGTCAATATCAAGGACAAGGGCCTAAAAAGTATTATGTAAGTTTATTGTGTTTGAACTGCAAGATTAAGTGTCGTGGGACAGTGTCGTAATTTGAGATGAATTCATTTCTGGATACTTCTGTAAGGACTGTTGCAGGAGAGTTAGCCGATGTGGATTGCATGAAGCTTCCTTTTACTATACCATCCCATGTACTGGACAGGAGAAAGTGTGAATGGGAAAACTTGTTCAGTAAATATGCTCAGGAATCAGTTGATGATACTGAAATACCCATATACAGCATCGGCCTCAAGAAATGTGAAATAGAAGACAAAACGTCTACCCATGATGATAACTGTATTTCCCAACAAAATCTAGCTCCAGAGGATGAAAAAGAAGATCTTTGTAACGTGCCTCATATGATAGCTGATCCTGTGTCGCTAAAAGATCCCAAAGAAATGTGTAATATTGTTAATATATCAGAAAATGCAGTGAATGAATCCAAAGATAAACGTCAGGCTACCAGTGTCAAATTGCTGAGAGTGTTAGTTGAACCTATATTACAAGAAGAACGCAAAGAATCAAGTTCTCTTTGTGAAACAAAAATTGCAGAGAATATATCTGAAGGTAAATTTCAATGTGTTGATCTCTCTGAGGCAAATATGTGTGAGGGCCTGAAGGAAGAGAATGAAGTTTGTTTTATTGAAATCCTTGCTGCAGCAAAAGACCTTGAAAAGGAAGAAGCTGGTGAGAGATTGTATACATCAGTCGAAACGCCCGTTCTCTCAGAAAATATTAGCACATGTAGCCTCAAAGGACGTAATTCTGGTAAAGAAGACCAATCCTCTTCAGGATTGCCATTATTACAAAACTGTAAAGAAGAGACAGCAAACAAAACGAGAAATATTGATGATAGCAGTAAAACAGAAAGTGAAGACATTATTGAAAAGTCCATAAGTAGACGTAAAGAGGGAATTAACAGCAATATGTGTTCTGAAAATGAAGGAGTTATATATACATGTCATCCCAGTAAGAAGACTGATTACACTAATGCTGCTTCACGTAAAGATTCTGTCAGAAAAGATGAAATGCTCGAAAAAATTCCAGTTTCAATGCCTGTGCCGGAATACACTGATGAAGATAGTGGGGTACCACTTTTGTCAGCTGGAAACAATTCAAGCAAAATGTATACCTCAAGAGAAGGTTGTGGAAGAAGGAGACGTTTGGAAACAATGTTTACACGCAGAAGTGTAAAGAAATTTCACAAAGAAATAAAATCTAGAAGGAGTGAAAACACTCCTTCATTAAGACGGAGCTGTGTAGAAGATAAAGAGAGAAGGAACCGTGACAATGCCAGTGTTCTCATCTCCCAGAAATGTTCAGGCAAAGAAAGTAAAAAATCTACCGTTTCAGAATGTGTTCCTCTGTTCTCTGACATCGGTACAAGTTATAAAACTCTAATATCTTCAAGTGGTCATGTAGAGGGGAAAACCCTGAATAAAACATGTGATTTGTTCAAGATACCTAATGAAAGAGGAGAGAACGAAATGATGGATGACACTGTCCTATATTCTAAAAATATAGGGACAAAGGATACATTAAATGTATCTCAAAATAGAAATACTGAAGTAAAGTCACACGAGGGAATAACTAAATCCTCAAGTAAAATGGATAAGAAAACTGAGTACTTGAGAAATACCCCAATTATGGAGTTTGACAGAAACAAAGACATCAGCGATAAAGAACTACAGTTTAGGGCTGAGGTCATTTGTGATAAGAACTATGATTTAAACAGAACAAAGAGCAGTTGTGAGCAATACCTGAAAAATGAAAGAAGCAATAAAACAAATCCAAGGAAGTGGATCATAGTAGATGATGAAAGCACACATTCACCACCAAGAAAATGTCCAAAGAATGAAACAGGCAAAAGAAAAGAGAAGCTTCCTTCATCTATGTATAGAGAATCCATCAATGCTGGGAACATGATCGATCTATCAGATAACAAAAGGAAAAAATCTGCCTCATCAGAATGTGTTGCTCTGTTTGCTGACATCAGTACGAGTTATGCATCTCAGACATCCTCAAGTAGTCATGTAGAGAGGAAAATCCCACGTGAATTGTTCAAGCTACCTAAGCAAGTAGAAAGGAAAGAAATGAAGAACGAAACACTCTTATTTTGTGAAAACCTAGGAGAAGAAAACTGTTTTACCCAATCAAGTACAAAAATATTAAATAATTCTAAAAGTAGAAGTAATGATACATGTTCACAGATGAAAACAAGTGAAAAGGATGAACAAACTGAATACTTGAAAAATATTCACACTACAGAATCTAGCAGAAACAACAGCACATGTGAAAAAATACTTTTCAGTGCTGAGACTATGTGTGATATAGCGTCTGAAACAATAGTTATGTCTTCAGATACTACAATGAATTTTAAACCAAAGAGACATTTTGTAGTGGGCAGTAAAAGCATTAATTTAAAATCAGGAAGAAGCTTGAAGAAGAAAACATCCAGAAAACTAAAGAAGTCTCTGTCACTTAAGAGCTGGGAAAGGAGGGATGTTGAGAACATCTTCAAACCATCAGGATTGATTGAATTTAATGATGGTGATGATGATGAAGATGATGATGATTGTATATTTGTTGGAGAACGTAAATCACATTTTTGATGATAATGAAGACTATACATTGACTACTAGTAATTATGGTATTAAAGAAATCATGTGAGCGGTGCAGTTAAGAAATCCATACTCAGAGGAGCACGTTGTTTATGTATACAGTGAAGAAAATTATTTCTGGACAGAAGACGAGAAGATAAAGAGTTTCTCAAATCACACATGCTACATCATAAAGAAGAAATGTCATTTTCATGTTGTACGTGTAATAAGTCCTTTCTTCGGAACTGTGATCTCAAACTCCATTCCGCTGTTCACATGGAAGACAGATCATTTTCATGTGACGTTTGCTACAAGACATTTCCCCGTAAAGATCGTCTCAGGGATCATATGTTTAGACACACGAATGAGAAGTCATTTACATGTACCATTTGCCCCAGATCTTTTTCTAGGAAGTCGACTCTGAATGGCCATATGCTACTTCATACGGGCGTGAAATCTTTTTCATGTGACGTTTGCACAAAGTCCTACAGACGGAAAGATAATCTGAGGGTTCATGTACAAGCTCATGTGAAGGAAAAGTAAAATCTGCTCCACTTCAGTAGCAGTCGCTTTCAAAAGCTTTTTCCACGAGTGAAGTTGTTTAGTGACTCTCACTGGCTTACAGTTATTCTGTTTTTGGTTTTCTGGACTCGTCCATGTACTATGAGTGTGCAGTTTTCCATTGTGAGTTTTTATTTTCACCCCATGGGGTGATTGTGTTTCGGGTCCAGACGGCAATCTGTTTATATTTTTAACCCTGCAGTGCTCGCGCGCTATTTTAGGACATAGAAGCTTGCGCGGCGTCTGAGAGACGCCGTTCATGTTTTACGTTGTTTCTATTGTTTTATGTTGTTTTGAGTGTTCATTTTGTTTATTGAGGGTTGTCATAGTTTACTTAATATTATTCAACATGTTTTGCATACATTGTTTAATTAAAAATATGTGTATTACGTCAATTTATTGAAAATGAGCATTTAACTAATCATATTGTACACAAATCACTATTAGCACATTATGACTTAATTAACTAACAATAGAACAATGTTGTTAGGCATGTAACCATTTTTAAATAATTTTAAATTATTATTGTCTTAAGACTGTGTAGGTATAACAACTTTTACTACTAGTTACTGATCTCTTCTTATTCCATTTAGAAACTTTGTTCTGCCCTACGAAATATTTAGGCCTATCACATTCACTATAATCATTATCTTTGTTTATTTTGTTTATTTGTTTATCCTCGAAGCAGAAGCCTGCTGTGGGATTTATACATTATACACTAATTATACATTTACATTTATACACTAATATACATTTACATTTGTACACTAATTTTTTAATAGTCTTATAAGATAAGACTAACCTTACAATTGCCTTCCACCAAACAAGAAATAGAATTCCTTCAAATGAGAAGAAAAAAAAGGGACGAAATTAATCTAGACTTTTACATAACAGAAGCCATGTCTAACAGGAACTGGACGGGACCTAATAACGACATGAGGAGTCCACTGAATAGACTGGCTGTACACGGATTTCATCATAAGCTGTGTGCTCGAAAAGGCTTCCACGATCCCTCAGAGGAGTGCGTGTGCACATTGTGCAACAAGCAATGCGACCGCTACCACTTTAGTAAATGCTCTAAGAGACTAAAGTCGCTGATAGAATACAGCAAAGAATAACCCATGCACATTTGTGCGCTTTTCATTCTATATATATAAGATAAGCAGATAATATTTAAGTACAGTATAATAGTTGATGCCTTCATCACATAAATATTTGATTGACTAACAATTTTGTGAGATGTGATAATGGTTTGAGATATGCCAGAAGAGTATTTTCTTGTCTTAAAGTACTCCAGGCACTCACTAATGCTGTAAAAGCAGTGTTCCTGTAGGAAATGTTTAACATTTGTTCTGTATTTCCTGTAGTCCGTGTATTGGAACTTTTTAATGAAAATATTGAATAATGTTACTCCCCTGTGTGATAGTGAATTTAGTTTTTTTGTTGTTCGGATACTACTGATGTGAATGTTGTTGTGGTTTTTTGTGTAATATTTGTGGACTGTACCGTTGTCTATGTATGTATGTCTGTTCTTGTGAATGAAACTTACTGCTTCTAATATGTAGAGGCATGGTATTGGTAGCACCTTCAGTTCTTTAAAGTATTCCCTGCAGTGGGAGTTGTATTCTAGATTTAGCATTAGTCTAATAATTTTCTTTTGAATTATGAAAACTCTTTCCAATTCACATGAGGAGCCCCAAG
The DNA here is from genome assembly GCA_964059195.1 of Ectobius pallidus. Classification (NCBI taxonomy): domain Eukaryota; kingdom Metazoa; phylum Arthropoda; class Insecta; order Blattodea; family Ectobiidae; genus Ectobius; species Ectobius pallidus. The sequence continues at coordinate 914,424 of CAXKWD010000362.1, forward strand.
CTGTGATACCATATGATAAAATGGACTGTACATAAGCAAAGTAAATTATTTTTAATGTTTCAAGGTTTGAAATGTTCCTCAGCACATGCATGGCATAGTGTGCTTTGTTTAATTTTGAAATAACACTATCTATTTGGTGATTCCAGTTCAGATTTTCGTCTATGATTATTCCAAGAAATTTTGTATGTGTTACAGTTTCTAATACTGCATTACTAATGGTAATTTTGGGAGGTATATTGTTTTTTTTAGTAAGTTTGAAATTTATTCCTTTAGATTTATTTGTGTTTAATACTAGTTTGTTACTTGTCAGCCATGTGCTCATCTTTTCCATGGACTGGTCTATTGTCATCTGCTTCTTGTTCAGTGTCCATAGACTCACTTCTAGACTCCGCAATGTCTTCTTTAGGATCACTATCGCAATCAAGTTATTTCTTCTTCTTCTAGCAACTTTGCACTATCTTCCAATCATTTGGATCAGAAAGATTATGATATTTTTTCTCCTTTCCATTCATTGCCAAGCCTAAAGATAAATAATTTCCATCAGAAAAGATTGGTATTGTAGGTTTATGATCACTAGTTTCTGCAAAAAATTGGTTTTAAACCTTACCTTGTAACAGTAAAGCTTGCACGGCGTCTCACAGACGCCATCTACATTTTTGCAACAATAACTTTCTAAGCGAAAATTGCAAATATGAACTTTTTGGAATATTCCTATCAGTTATGGGAGAAAAGCTGTAAGTTTGCCAAATTTAAAGTTTTTACCTCATCTGGAAGTGAGTAAACATCAACGTTAATAAGTAGATGATCTATTATTCAATGCCTAGTTGTGTTTTAAATCTTTTATTCACATTTACTGACATTGGATTTGTTATTTAAGAGTAGTTGACCAAAAGGTAGATGGCAGGTCAGCACAATGGCCTCATAGGTATTCTAGATATGGCGAAATGAATCTGGTCTGGCGTTTGTCAGATGCCGCGCGAGCACTGCAGGGTTAAAGAGCTTTCGTAATGTCAGATTACTACATAAAAATATAATAAAATAAATCTGTTTCATTAGATCCTGGTGTCTTTGCTTCTATAGGCGTACCAGATTTTATTTTAACTTTGTTGTACAGTAATTTTATTAATACTACAACATATTAGGTTTGTTTGCAAAGCAGATCCGAGACTGCTTGAGAATTTGCTGTACTGCGCATGTCCAGTCTGTAACTTACCCGTGATTTGCACTTTGCGAACGGTTACACGAATTTGGAATCAATTGTTTCTGCGTTTACTCGTTGGGTATGCAAATAAAATATGTATATCTCTTTAACATGTTATACATGCAATATACATCTGCAATATAAACTATATTTTGGGAAACTCATACATATAAGTAGCATATGCTTATAAATCTGGCCCAATATTATTGGAGGGAGGAGTCAGGCGCGTGAAAATAGGTTACTGCGCATGTCTCTGATAACAATTCATGGTAGAGCCTGCAAACTTTTCTTATAGTTCAGAAACTGTCCGTGAGAATTCATCGAACAGAAGATTGAAATCAGAATCACGAATTCTCGCTTTGCAAACACATGTGGAGAAAGAGCGCATGTGTTCCTGTTTTCTGACTGCTTTGTGAACAAACCTATTATATAGATTACAATAAACATTCAGAACTATCTCTATATATATAAAAGGCTTTGTCCTGACTGACTGACTGACAGGAATCAACGTAGAGCCTAAACTATAACAGGTAGAGACTTGGAATTTTGACAGTACCTTCGTTTCATAATGTAGGTGCTCACTAAGAAAGGATTTTGAAAAATTCTGATTTTAAATGCCAAAAATCAAATGTTTTTGAGAATACTTAATCCCTTCTTACACAGAATTATGGAATCCGAATCACATTTGACATTAAAACATATTGTTGCCAATGGGTTTCAGATGGGTTTGGAATTAAATTAAATGGTTGTTTGACAATTACAGTTGGCTTTGTCTATTTTTGTCATACCTTGAAATAAAACTTTCGCGATCGCTTGAATGTTGTAAGCTCTAATATGGTCAAACATTGTTTTATTTGGACGAAACTCACCATACAGGGGTTTTCTGGACCAAGGAACTCGAATCTGAGGTCGCTTTTACCAGACGATGCTATCTAATCGTGGTATGTAGTCCACGTGATTTAGGTGTTAATAAATATAATGATTTAACTATTATGCTCTTAATTTTTAATTTTTGAAATAATTATCGCGGGCGAAGCCGCGAGCACATGCTAGTATAATATATACTCTCTTCTACAGGACAAGGTACATCAAATTTCTACAGATAATATTAACTACTCTACTACTGGAGTCCAATAGTTGACAAACTACGCTACTCTACAAAGCAAACTACAAATTACTACAGTTACTAAAAGGCAGGGAGAGCTTAGTCTTTGTTTACCAGTATGCAAGCATTTCAGTTAGGAAAGGGTCTTTGGAAAAAGTTCGTAGATTTTGGCTCTCCCTACCAAGACATTCTCATGCTGTTACATTTTTTAATTTTTTATTTTGATCAAATGCCCTGTCAACCAGCCATTATTTAGTCTGTTTATTTTTATTATTTACTAGCATAAAAGGCCTAGCTTAATTTGAAATTAACTTATGGAGGACTTTTGATTTTGAAACTCTAGGTCCTTATATAATGTGTATGAACGACATATCACACACAGACTATTCCCTCAGAAAACGCTAGATGTATAGGGGCCGTATTTTTTGGTAACAACGATAAGCGCGAAATTTTATAAAACAACCTCCCTTAACTATATTTAGCTTTTATATATTTAAAATAACAATATGAGCCAAATTGAATCCACGAAATATTGCGAAATTTTCTCAATTCCGCGAAATATGTGTATAAGCACGAAATATGCCCCTTCTGTCCGTAAAGTGAGAAATGAGCACGAAAATGTGCCTTAAAATCACAATATTGTGTTTTAGTGTGCTGTATTTTTTATTTCTTAGCAGCATGCTTTTTTCTGCTGTTTCTGTGGCTGTCGAAGATTTACCGATATATCGATATTTGTGATCGATTACAAAGATTGCAGAATTTACGCCAAGATTGTCTGTGACCTGGTTTGTACTGTTGAGTACACTCCTTTCCTTCTATATCTTTGCCAAGTTAGCGATGCCTATGATCGAATACAGCAGAAGAGTGTAGAATGTTTGTTACTTGTATTCAACAGATTTCGTCTTTTATCCACAGTGGTATGGTTGGCACTTCTGTTTGCAAATGGCTATCTGATGGTGTTTAGTAGAAATTACGATAATATTTCTCATTATATTTGAACGTTAACTCTAATCATGTCTAAATCGAAAGTTACTTCAGTTCATACAAGGATAGAAGAATATAGAAATGTGGGGGGGGGGGGGCGTTAGTTCGTGTAAATAAAGAAGCTAAGTTTATCATTGCGCAATGTTCCCAATGTAGTATAAAGTAATTTATTTCACGAAATACCCACCGAAATAAAAATAAGTTACGCCAAAATCAGCCATTTTATTTCACCAATAAATCAGGGCCCTATAGATATAGCTTTTTATTGCTCATAGAGGATGTCGAATGTTGCATTCCATTGCTTCTACACACCATGCCTGGGAGGGGCTCAAATAAGAAGAAAAAAATTCCGGTTACATAAGATTGTATTGTGTTGACAGAAAATTTTATTTCTCACTCTCATATTACCATACAACTGTTTCAGGGCTGAAATAACAAATAAATTTAATATCACTTTCCTTCCCAAAAACCTGGGACATAATATAGCCTACTGAAAATCTCCCATCCCATTTTGTCTTCTTTTAGATGCTTAGGGCCTCTGATAAACATCCCTATTTCTCAACTAATACAAAGCCTACAGCTATGAATAACGTATCAGTGGATAGGATTTTTTTTTTCCAACTTCTGATATAGCTACTCATTGGCAAACCCTTAAGCTGTCCCTGCAGTACGACCACTTATTCTACATGAAAATGTGGAGTGAGAAAATGATATTTTCCATGTCGAGGGAGAGAAATTTATTTGACTGCATCACTATGTTCTTTATTTTCGTGGATTTCATTCTTCAAGAATTATTTTCACAAATGTATTACATCGATAGCACCAGAATTTGTTAAAGCCAAGTATTATATAGTTCCTAAAGCCCTATGTGAACACTGTAAACAATACACTGTTGTCATGATAATTTAATTGCATTTCATTTTTTCAGTATAATATTTTATGAAATTATATAAATTTTCAAGGGAAGGAGTGGCTTGTATGAATTTTAATGTTGATTGCGTTACTTTCCGGGCTGAACTGGGTGAGTGTGCAAATTGGTCAAGAAATGTAGGTTGTATAGGGAACATACATACCCACACACATACCTAGGTACATACACACTTTCGATTTGGCTTGGTTGCATGACTCACACTACTTTTTGTTTTTTTGTTATGAAAACATGTGACAGCAGAACTCTCAAACTGTGCCTCATTTCACATTTCTGACTTTTCCCGTGGATTTTTCCAAAAATTTTCTTTCACACAAACCTTGTCCTGACAATTACGAACACAACTACAACAAAATCAGCTAAATCGGTCGAGCCGTTCTCAAGTGATGTGGTAACATACATTTTGGCAATTCATTTTTATTTATATATAGATTTTTCTTTCTTAGGATATTTTGAGTTTCTTCCTCTACCGAGTTATATCCCCAATAGATTTATCCTCTGCTGGGCAGCTCTTTCTGTCTGCCTGGGGATTGTGAGGGTTCCTTTCTCCTGTTGATTCATTTGTGTTCTTGTTCTTTTAATTATTGTTGTTTCCACAAGCCTGGACCCCTCGCAATCTCTCGGATCGCCTTAGGGGAACTGTCTCTATCTCTGTCACCACTGGCACCTCCAGTGTGTCCCTTCTTGCCACCCTGTTGGCCCTGTACTCTCTCATCGCCTCTTCGGTGACCAGTTTGGCGAGCTCCTCCAGGACAGCGAATTTTTCATTTTTCCAAAGTATCCCATGGATTTCCCTTGTAGGAGTGCCCTCTTTTCCAGAATTTCCTCCAAGGCACTGGGGCATTCGAAGATCATTTGTTCTGGCGTCTGCATACACCCCTCACATCTTCTTTTCTCTTCTTCGTCTTTTTCAGGTATGACCCGAATGGGCCATGAATTGTATTGCCCCTTTGTTTGGTGTAAGATGTCACAGGCGCAGGCATTCCCACATGTCTGGGAAGAATTTCTTTGCTCTTGTACCCACCTCTGCTGATGTCCATTCTTGCTGCAATTCGGTGATTACTACATTTCTTATTCTTTGTCTATCGAGACTTCTTGTCCTGACAATTTCCTTAACTTCGGCTACATTTTTCTTCTTCCTCCAGTACATGGCTTCTTTCCACCTAATTTGGAGGTCCAGAGTCCATATACCGATGGTCACCAGCAGAGCAAAGGCCGCAACGAACTTCAGTAGTACTTTTCGTTGGGAACTTCTGAGCATTTTATTCACATTTATTTACGTTTACGTTTAGAAAGCTGTTTTGGTTCAGGATATATGATTGGAAATACTTGAAAATATTTTGGTTGGGAAATTTTAATAGTTATAAATAGGCCTTGCTGGGGGGGAAGTACCTACCTCCCAAAAGTCGGTGCCTGTGATAATGTTAAATCACAATCCAATAAATTAGACTACATACAAATATGTGGCACATTGGAGACAGAAAAGTAGGACCCATTACAAAATGATGACAAGAAAATAATTCAAGTTCAAAACTGGTTTGATAATAAAATCCTCAAGTTTATCATTAAATTTATAATACAGTAGAGCCTCGGTAATTCGAGCCCCGGTATTTCGAGGTTCTGTGTAATTCGAGCTAGTCTCAAGAATATTAAAATTTTCCATAAAACTAGAGTAAAATCTCGTTTTTATACAGTGTCCGCTTGTAAGTTTTACGCACATTCAAATGTTTTACATTTTGAGCTTTCTTTCAATTTTTCCATGTACAAGAATTCAGGTAAAACTGTCCCACTTAGGGTTTTTGTTCATAATACACAGAAATAACCTTGGCTTCAGACTCCCAATGCATTTCTATTACAGATTGACAGAAACCGTTAGGTTCGATTTTTCTTTGTCGGGACCTCGTGTCAATCAATTGTACAGTGCATACCATCCTTTCAGAAAAGAATACTTTATTATTTCAGTAATCCCTACTCAGCTACAATGGTAATTAAATTCCTAGTAGCGCCGCTTTCCCGTTCCACTCCATCAAGGGTCAGACAATGATTTAATCCTTAAACGATGCCGATGTAGAAAATTGAAAATGTTTGCCAATATACATACAGGCGTAACACAGGTATATAGGCCTACTATATTTTTATTTATTTATTTTTTAAATCCGTTATTGTGCTCATTAAACATTTATTTATGATTTACCCATTGATTTAGTGATATTTCCGTATAATCTGAGTTTTTTGTAATTCGAGGTAGCCTCAGCCCCCCAATTAGCTCGAATTATCGGGGTTCTAATGTACTTGAATTTTTGTTTTGTTTTGTTTGTTTGTTTGTTTTTATTTCCTCTGCTGGTGCCAGCAGTACAGAAAGGGTCACATTCGACTCTGAAATTAGAAAACAGCTTTAACAATTTTAAAGCCTTTCTATTCTAACTGATTTGTTTAAATTTTCCACCCTGTGTTGCATATAGTTCAATAGTCCAATAGTTCACTTTAATACTAGCACTAACACAAACGTTATACTAAAATTAAGTAAAGAATAATCATAAAATTGTATGAGTAACTTATATTGTGATGATGGTAAATATGAGAGGATTTGATTGCATAGAAATAAATTCTTCTGCTGAGTAAAAGCAGTGGAATCAATTAAATATGCCTTGAAAGATTCTTTAAATTTTTTATAATTCTGAATGCATTTAATGGCCATGGGAAGGTTACTGTATAATTTAATTCCTGAGTTTAGGGTACCTTATTTAAAGAGACTAGTGTTTACTTGAAGGAAATGAAAAATTTGATTTTTGTGTGGTATCGTGATCATGGAGAGATGCTAAAACTTTTATTTGAAGAATTATCTGAGGGTCAGTTATAAGCTGGCAATTATTGATAAAAGTCAGACTTCATATTGCGTAGTGAGTAATACAATATTGCATGAAGCCAAAACTGAATGCGTGATCTGATATTCTCAACTGATGGGGGAGGGACCATGAATGGGATGCTGTAGGTACCTATACCACAACATTTTCTAATCCTAAATCCGCACGAATATTGCTGTTTGTTTCTTCACTTTTATTTCTGACATTTCACCCTGGTCTATGCCCTCTGTTGGCAACACAGCACATGTCGACTGCTTGACTACTGCAACTGCACGTGCACAGCACCTCCGTTCAGCTCATCGCACATGCATACTTCATGTTTGGAACGTAGTATGAATAGTACGATCCTCTGCTTAAGTCACTTGTCTTTGATGTGAGAGGAAAATGGCTATTTACGTTTACGCTCTGCCCTAGAGACATCTATGTGGTAACAATGAAACTACTAGCAGCGTTGAAAATAGAATTTTTTTTCTCCTTTTCTTTCTTGTATCCTTTTCCTCTCTCTACTATTCAATCCCTTTTCTTCTTTAGCCTACCTAACCTATTCCTATCCTATAAATTTTGGACCTATCAGGAATGGAACGTTGGACTGTTAGCATCATAGCCAGTCGTCTTATCCACTTCGCCATCAAGTAATACGGTAGTTGGAGTGTGAAGTGAGAATTTATTTATTTACGTTTAGAAAGCTGTTTTGGTTCTAGGGGATGCCTTGTATTGTAGTAATCTCTATATATATAAAAGGCTTATAATAATAATAAGACTTTATTGTTCCGTATAATGTATGTGTACATTTTTAGAACATTGTCAACTATTCATGCATACAGCATACATACACACACATCAATGTGGCACACTTATATACAAATTGAGCCAGGAGAGTGTTGAGCAAGGCTTGAATGCTTGCCTCTAGTTTCTGTTGTCATCAATGAATTCTTGGATGCTATAATATGCTTTATCCACTAAAAATTTTGTTAGCTTCGCCTTGAAACACTTTTGGTCATAGTAATTTTTTAGTTCCTGGGGCAGCATATTGATAAGTTTGGCCCCTTGATACTTAGGTGATTTTTCAAACAATCTTAATCTGTGGCTAGTTACTGTGAAATTTTCCTTATTTCTTGTGTTGTGGTCGTGTACGTCTGAGTTTTTTTATGGGGGTATCATATTTCCAGATGTGAATTATGGATCTGAAGATGTACAGGCCAGCTAGTGTATTTATTTGTAACTCTTTGAAGCTGGATCTGCATGAGTCTCTATAGTTCAGTTTTGCTACGTATCTAATGGCTCTCTTTTGTAGGACAAATATTCTTGACAAGTTGACTTAATGACAGAGAATCAACGCAGAGCCTAAACTATAATAGGTAGGGACTTATAATTTTGACAGTGCCTTCGTTTCATAATGTAGGTGCTCACTAAGAAAGGATTATATTGTTCCCAGTGGTTTCAGATGGGTTTGGAAATAAATGAAACAGGACTTGGACAAATTAGAGAAGCTATCAATATAATCCATGTTATAAATAAATATTAAAGAATGAAATCCACGAAAATAATGCAGTCACATAACTTACTCTTCCCTGAACATAGAGAAAATAATATGAGGTATGGTAATGTGTATATTATTATATTGCAGGTTTTTGGAGAGAGAAGTATGAAAGTGACATTGCATTTCTGTTTAATTTCATCTCTAAAACAGTTTTATGGTAACATGAGAGTGAGAAATAAAATATCCCGCAAAGGGAATACAATTTTATGTTACCGGAATTTGTTTCTTATTTGAACCCCTACCAGGCTTGCTGTGTACAAGCGATGGGATGGAAAATTCTATATCCTCTATGAGCCATAAAAAGCTATGTCAAGCGTTTTCTGAGGGAATAGTTTGAGTGTGATAAGTCGTCGTTCTTAATTTCAAGGTTTTAATACCTATATAATGACCTATAATTTAAAATCGAAAGTCCTTCATAAGACAATTTCCAATTACAAAATAAAAAACCTGGGCGACACCGGTTCCTTTTAAGCTAGCTAGTTCATATGGTGTGATGCAAGGGTTATTTTTGTATTGGGGATGCCTCGATTGTAGTAATTAGTGCATAAACTTTGGTACAAGGGGCTGAAGCAGACCAATGCCAGAACTTAAGTAACAACCTGTTCTTCCATTTTGCTGATGTAATAGCTTAACTGTATGTTCGAGTGTCCATTCTTGATTGCTTTAACAAAAGTTTAGTTTTAAATTTTCACTTGACAAGCAAACTTTGATTTACCTTTGATTTGGTAAACCAAAGGTAAATCAAAGTTTGCTTGTCAAGTAATAGCTTAGTTAGATTTTGACGGCTGCAATACATTTGATGACAAAAAATATTTATTTATTTGGAAACTGGAACTTCTGGTTGCCCCGAGTCCCCCACTCGTACTCTCTATGTGAAATGTATGGTGCAAGGGTATTTTTTATTATGAAATATTATTTTGTTTTTTATAACTTAATTGTGAAATGTTCTTTTGGCATATATAGGCCTACATAATTTAGGGAAAATCCAAAAACAGAGCGCGCCTTGTGATAGTGGTATCCCACCCAATCCACCCAGAATGGTGCACTTAATTTTATACTATGATCTAGCGAATTCTTCTGTTCTCGTATTATGTAGAAACTCATGATTGGATGTTGGAGGTGTGACATCATATCGCTAGACGACTGGTTACAGGCTGACAAACCTCGCAGGAAATATGAGCTGGGTACAAGGCACTTGCGATGGTATACAAGGTCAGTGGGTACAAGGCATTTGCGACAACATACAAGGACAGTTGGTCATCCTTCTTTGCTAAGAAACAAAATTCATCACACAGTCCGTGCAAATGTGAATATCGAGTTGGCGGAGCTTAAGGGGCCACCTGCTTTTGGATTTCGCCGGCTTTATATATATAATATATTTGTGAAATATTATGTTGGTGCAAGGGCGACCTAAAGTTCCAATTAGCCAATTTATTTATAGTCACTGCCATCTGGAATATACAAAACTTTTTAATATACAGTCAGCTGTTAATCTCATTGTTTTGCTGTAACAATATCAAAATGGATACCGAATTTAGAATTAAATATAGTGTCTAAACGTTCAAACATTACAATATCAACCTGATAACCGCGAGGCAATCTATGTGTCGTCGAAATGGATCTTATGACTGATCAACATCCAAACGTGGAATTTGCTGAAGTTAAAATTAAAGAAGAATTGTCAGAATATAAAGAATGGGACGAACCTTGCGAGAAACCAAAGACAAACCGGGAGTTAGCTGCAATTAAAGATGAATTTTTACCAGAGTGTGAACAACCGTGCATGAAACCAAAGATACAGCTTAATGCTGCTGAATTCATTAGCGAGAAAAGAACTTCAGGAACAGTAAAAGACGAGTCCTTTGGAGTTGGTAATGAGAACTTCTTAATAAGTTTATGTGATTCTAGCCAGGAGATCATCAAGAGTTTTCCTTGTGGCGTTTGTGGCAAGCTGTTTTCTCGGAAAGACAGTCTCCGTCAACATATGATTGTTCATTTTGGCACAAAGAAATATGTTTGCGACGTTTGCAAAAACACATTCTACCGGAAAAGCGCTCTAAATGCCCACGTACTCATTCACACTGGAAAAACACGCTATGTGTGTCACGTTTGCCAAAAGACATTCTCTCAAAATTCTAACCTCAAATCACACATGCTACGTCATAAAGGAGAAAGGTCATTTTCATGTTGTACGTGTAATAAGTCCTTTCTTCGGAACTGTGATCTCAAACGCCATTCCGCTGTTCACATGGAAGACAGATCATTTTCATGTGACGTTTGCTACAAGACATTTCCCCGTAAAGATCGTCTCAGGGATCATATGTTTAGACACACGAATGAGAAGTCATTTACATGTACCATTTGTCCCAGATCTTTTTCTAGGAAGTCGACTCTGAATGGCCATATGCTACTTCATACGGGCGTGAAATCTTTTTCATGTGACGTTTGCACAAAGTCCTACAGACGGAAAGATAATCTGAGAGTTCATTTACAAGCTCATGTGAAGGAAAAGTAAAATCTGCTCCACTTCAGTAGCAGTCGCTTTCAAAAGCTTTTTCCACGAGTGAAGTTGTTTAGTGACTCTCACTGGCTTACAGTTATTCTGTTTTTGGTTTTCTGGACTCATCCATGTACTATGAGTGTGCAGTTTTCCATTGTGAGTTTTTATTTTCACCCCATGGGGTGATTGTGTTTCGGGTCCAGACTCATCTTAACAATCTGTTTATATTTTTGAAAAGTCACAGACGATTACTACATAAAAATATAATAAAATAAATCTGTTTTATTAGATCTTGGTGTCTGTGATTCTATACCAGATTTTATTTTAACATTATTGTAATTTTATTAATACAACAACGTATTATACGAGGGTGTATCGATAAATAACCGGACTAATTTTGTAATTAACACATAATGGCTTTATTTCATTCAAATTTACTTGCAAACATTCTCCGTCTGTTGAAATACAACTATTCCAACAATTTTCCCACTGTTCGAAACACTCACTGAACCCCTTTTTGACAGTCTGTTCAGTATACCCATGACAACATTGTTCAACTCCTTATCGCTTTGAAAATATTGACCATGTAGCTTCTTTTTCACTTTAGGGAAGAGGTGAAAACCGCAAGGTGCAGGATCCGGAGAATACAGTGAATGAGGCATTTTCTCAATGCCCAATTATTCAACGACATCAAGAGTTGCACACGCTCGATGAGCTGGCACATTGTCTTGGTGCAAGATCCATCCTGTCCTGGCAAGATCTGGTTCCTAAAGACAAATCCATTATATCTACAACCTTTGCAATTGTTATGTGACGACCTTCTTGCACAGTTGCGTCAATTGTGTTGATGTTAACTTCCGTTTTTGCTGTTACGGGTCTTCCAGGGCGCGGAGAATCTTGAAGGTCTTCACAACCATCTTTGAAACGTTTGAGCCACTCAAAGACTTGTGTACTACCTAAAGCATGGTCTTTATATGCTTGCTCCACCATTTCTAAGGTTTCTGTAGGAGTTTCGTCTAGAAGAACACAAAACTTTATCGATGCACATTGCTGCAATTTCAGTTCCATGTTGGGTACAGTAAACACCACCTGCGATATTCGGGTGTAACTCCTAACTGAATCGTTCTGTATGATTGGGATTCACAGCACTGCTAGACGAAGGATTCACCTTTCCGCGGCTAGCAGCCATTTCGCTCCAGGGCAGTTTATTTAAATGCAATTAAATCAGTCCGGTTATTTATTGATACACCCTCGTATAGATTATAATAAACATTCAAAACTACATAACATATACTCTCTTCTACAGGACAAGGTACATCAAATTTCTACAGATAATATTAACTACTCTACTACTGGAGTCCTGGTACATTACTGGTACATTTTTGAGTTTGATTTTGATCAACTGTACTGTCAACCAGCCAGAATTGAGTCTGTTTGTTTGTTTATTTTTATTTTCTTCTAGGATATTTTGAGTTTCTTCTTCTATTGAGTTGCTCCACAATAGGTTTATCGTCTGCTGGGCAGCTCTTCCTGTCTGCCCAGGCATTGCGAGGGTTCGCTTCTCCTGTTGATTCATTTGTGTTCTTGTTCTTTTATTTATTGTTGTTTCTACGAGCCTGGACCCTCGGAATCTCTCGGATCACCTTAGGGGAACTGTCTCTATCTCTGTCACCACTGGCACCTCCAGTGTGTCCCTTCTTGCCTTCCTGTTGGCTCTGTACCTACTCACTGCCTCTTCAGTGACTAGTTCGGTGAGCTTCTCCAGGATGGCAAATTTTTCCAAAGTATCCTATGGATTTCCCTTGTAGGAGTGCCCTCTTTTCCAGAATTTCCTCCAAGGCACTGTGGCATTCGAAGATCATTTGTTCTGGCGTCTCCATACAGCCCTCACATCTTCTTTTCTCTTCATCTTTTTCAGGTATGACCTGAATGGGCCATGAATTGTATTGTCCCTTTGTTTGGTGTAAGATGTTGCAGACGCAGGCGTCCCCACATGTCTGGGAAGAATTTCTTTGCTCTTGTACCCACCTCTGCTGATGTCCATTCTTGCTGCGATTCAGTGATTAGTACATTTCTTATTCTTTGTCTGTCGAGACTTCTTGCCCTGACAATTTCCTCAACTTTGGCTACATTTTTCTTCTTCCTCCAGTACATGGCTTCTTTCCACCTAATTTGGAGGTCCAGAGGCCATATACCGATGGTCACCAAAAGGGCAAAGGCCCCAGTGAACTTCAGTAGTACTTTTTATTGGGGAGTTCTTCCCATGGACATGTCTGGCTCAAATGATTATACAGGAATTTTTCAGCAATACCTGAGCAAGTTAATCTACAACCTGACGGAATCACCACTATACATAATCCTAAGGAAGTCCCATCCACTGCCGAACCTACTATCCTAACCACAACACTTATACCAGACTCCAATGGTACAGTTAAGGATTTTCACAATCAGGCCCAGAGCCCTTCTAGGCTGAATCATGGGTACTTTCACACTGCTGTAAAACAACCAGGCCAAACTATTTGTCATATTATTATTATTATTATTATTATTATTATTATTATTATTATTATTATTATAATTAATATTATTATATACACCCTATGAAAGTAGGGAAGTGGCACTGTGATGTGAATTATGCGTGTAAGGCTTACTAGACATCCATTTCCACACGTACAAGGGAGCTAACCGCTTTTTAGACTCAAATTTTGGCAAGAATCATGGGACTGAATCATTCATTCCTACTTACAACATTTTTGTATCCAGGGTGATCCATGGAATTGAGTCAATTATCTCCCCAGATTCCATTGTATCGGAAAAGTACAAAATTACTAATCTGTATAGATTCAAGAGACACAACGTAGAGGAACGAGGCCCTCCAACATACGTGCCTAAGCCAAACAGTTAAACTGATTTTTTGTAATAATATTATAGAAGAAAAATTCCTCTGACATTGGGATTTGAACCCAGAACCTTTGGCTATTTGTGCCAATGTTCTACAAACTGAGCTAAGCCAGAGTTCACTTCACAGCACCAGATGGAACCTCTCTGCTATGATTGATTGCCCTTAATGGTCTACCTCACTGACAGACAAATTATGTCATATGCAGTACTGTGAGTGGCCAACTGCAAATTTTCTTTATCTGGTTATAGACACATTTGACAAGATAAAAATAAACACGTTGTAGCCATATTTATACAGTCAAACATTCACTCCCACATACAGAAATAGGTCATATACTCTTCTAAAACATATTACAACTCTGATCGCTTTTTCAAGGCAGGACATTCTACTAGTCATAAGTGGGTAAAACAGAATCATTTGCAGGGATTTCAACAGCCCTAATTTTCATATTAACACCTCTTGGCGACAAATTTCACATCCACTAATTTCTGTTTGTAACATTAATCATTGGCATGTCATTAACACATGCTACACGACCCTTCTAGGAAACCCATGACAGAACAATTCTACACCTGATCTCAGAATTGTTGCATACACTCTTCTAACTTTCATTCGTTGTGAAAAAATCCCACACACCTGTAATAGTGACCATTTCCTTCCCACTTAATATCATATTCCAGCATCCTATTCATCTTTGGAACACAGAGTGGGCAACTAAAGCTAGATGTGACGCAAGAACTCACGACAATGACTCTCGACAATAGCTATCAGGACTTAGATATCCAAACTCAATCACATCACACTTTCAACCAAAACAACTTGCATGGTGGAACAGACGCTGCTGCAGCTATGAATTTACAACAACAACAACGGTTACAACAATATCAACACCAACTGACAATGGACGCTATCTTTCTCACAAGAGTCAGGAAGCACAGACAAAAGTTATATTCAAACAAAACAAAACAAAAAATTCTTGGTGAAGATACTGCACAAATATAATGCAAGACACCACCTCTGCCCAGATTTGGAAAAAACTAACTTGGTTTAAGCGATAAACTATCACATAAACACTCACCCCACTCTCCAGCGACTTGAATCTACAACGAGACTTCCTCGACAACTGCAATGGAACCTCCTATACACATCTCTTTGCAACTCATAAACTTCTGTCCTGAAATTAAGCTTGCTTTGAACACAAAAACCCAGGACAGAGGACATTAGGAGAATTACAAGTTATTTTCAAACACAGGTACAACACCACACTTCTGACTTTGCATGACGGCATGTCCAGACTACAGACCCATAACATTACTTTCTACAATGTGAGAAACATTTGAAAATATCCTAACTGACCAACTGACTTTCTATCTAGAACAACACACACGTTGACCCAAGACACAATTTAGTTTCTACAGACATTTGAACTCTAAATTCACTACTGACATATGTACTAAGAACAAAGATCGCAATAGTGTTTCACAAAAACTACATCTGGATATATCACATGCCTATGACTCAGTTAACATATCTTTGTTCATACAATGACTATCAAGTTACGACTTACCACCAACCTTTCTTAAAATCATTTACCATCTTTTTCACCACAAGAATATTCAACAACCCGGATTCATGCATCACATCGGTTGGACTCCCACAAGGATCTTCGTTAAGTCCTGGATTATGAGCACTCTATGTTCCTCAATCCTCCACCACTTTCCGAATGTTCCAATATGCTGATGACATTTGTCCAACCGAGAAAATTAACAATTGAACCTGCTTACCAGCACTCACAATCTCTGCAAAACTAAATTCCACATTTTTCAACCTGGCTTTTCTCATAGGATACGTTCATTGGACTTAAAGACTATTAACATAGCAGCAGAACGATTGGTAAGATTCACCAACCACTTAAACAAAAATAAAAACATGTCACAGTAGATTCAGACTGTTACATCTGATTCACTTCCACCTTATCACACTCTTTTTCTTTCCACTCTAGAATACAGATCTGTTGCTCTTGATTGCATTTCCCAACAAGCTCACTAATAATACCAGCATGTAATCTACAAAATTTATTAAATTATTTTTGAAGTGAAACTTCTTTAGGCACACTAGTAGATCAAGAGCTAACCCTACAACAAACAAAACCATCACGAAAGTACTGTAGCGGGGCTGTGACGGACTGCACAGAAAACAATCAACTCAATGATTCGGCTTATCCAAAATTAAAAATTTTAAAATTTTATTGGAGAGCACGGGGGGAAAGGTATCAGGCATTGAGTGGGGGGCTAGTGGTGTGGTGAGCCCTTCACCATTATAACAAATTCAAAATTGAAAAATTGAAAAATCCAAAATTTAAAAAAATTCCAAATTTAAAAAATCTTAAAGTCCATAATAAAAAACTTGAAAATTCCAAAATTAAAAAATTCAAACATCTAAAACTAAAAATATCCAAAAGTTAAAAATCCAAAATTTAAAAAATGAAAGATCCAAAATTTAAAAATCCAAAATTACAAAATAAAACAATCCAAAATAAAAAATCGAAAATCCAAAATTTTAAAAATTTAAAAATCCCCCCCCAAACAATTCAAAATAAAAAAAAATAAAAAAATTTAAAATGAAAAATTTAAAAATCCCAAATAAAAAATAGAAAATCCAAAATAAAAAATCCTAAATTAAAAAATTTAAAATCCAAAATTTAAAAAAAATAAAAATTAAATATCCAAAATTAAAAAATCAAAAAAATTAAAAAGTTCTAAATTGAAAAAATCCAATAATCCAAAATTGACAAAGAATCCAAAAATAAAAAACTCCAAGTTTCACTTCTGTCGTGTGGTGTTCCAAGCAACAGTTTTTTTTTTGCATATCAACAACCCCTCAAAGAAAAAGTGATTACAGGAATACTCTTTCTATAATTTACAGAGCCGTAGAGCAATTAGACTATTCACACATATCCACACTTCACCCTGCCGAAGGTACAATATTTACAAAAATTAACTGTCTCAAATCAATACTTTATTCCCTTCACACCTCAGTTATCTCATGACCTGTGATATCCAGCTCAGACATTACAACACATGACATTCCATACAGTACCAAATGTACTTTACTGGTGGATCAAAGACTAAAAATAACACAGGAACGGCTTTTAATAATTCGACTAACACATTATTATTATTATTTATTTATTATTTTGTTACAGGCCTATTCTTCCACTTCTCCAGTAAAACTATACATATTGTGATTATAATTCCATTAATAGTAGTTTGAAAGTGTTGTTTATTTGAATTCATCTTTACTTACTTCTCAGTAGAGGTTGGGTAAACCTTAGATTATCCGGGTAAAGCTTGAAACGTATATTTTTAATCCAGCTTTACCCAACTGCATTTTGATAATGCACATTTTTACCTGGTAGCTTTACCCAATTTTAAGCTCTGCCCATAAAATATTTATAAAATGAAAATGAAATATATTTGTTATGAAAAAGATCATTTTTGCAGAAGCATATGAGTGTGTGCCAGAGTTACAAGTGTGAAAGTCGAATCTAAATTAGTGAGATTACTACATGCCTTTTCACTTGTCTCTCACTTTTGTTACAGTTTAACTAGTTTCCATCTTGTCCTGAAACACATTTCTGATGTACTAAAGGCTAATCCTAGAATTTGTAGGAAGTTTATATAATGAAGTTATAATTAATTGAAACTTGAGATGGAGGTTTAACATACGTACATATGTACATATGTACATACGTAACATATGTACAGGTCAGTGCTTGAATTAAGTGAAGTTACATATGTTAAACCTCCATCTCAAGTTTCAATTTACTAAAGGCTAGTTTACACAACGAAATTAGGTTTCCTAACTGAGTTTTGCAACTGTTTTTTTACTTGAATGCGCAAGCGCTAGAAGTGCTGGCAACAATCAGTTACGACACTATGCAATTTCGGCTGATTCCAACTTTTCACGAACCTATAATAGTAATTTTGAGATTATACGCTTACTTAGCTTGTTCGCATTTCGTAAAATGAAATGGGGACGTGAGGAAATTGTGAAATGTCTGTATTCATACGTGTTTCAAACGTTAATATGGGATTTTAACAACTTGAACTTCAGAAATAACATGAAATGTGCGGTTGCTTTGGAAAGAAAATATGTGTAATTAGTTTCACGAAATCACTTTCATGAAAGTGGTTACGAAACCTAGTGTCATTGTGTAAACTAGCCTTTACAGATGAGGAAAGTCTCGTGACCCATGCCGTATCTCCTGTCAGTTGTAATCGCTCCTCAGAGCTTTCCTCATAATGCAATTAATGAAATAGTCTTTTAGAACACATTCATTATTACTACCAGTATTAATTAGCGTACAGTGCAACTTAATTACAAATTATTTAATAAATAAAAATTATTATTATTTTTTTAAACATATAGCCACTACATAGTATAATTACAAATTTATGTTGAAACAGAATTTTGATTGTAGATGATGAAAAAAGTTTTAATCTCAGTGTTTTTCTCATTGTGACTTTGTTTGGCAAGTACAGGAATTCTAGGAGTCTTGCTTAGACCTAATTTCAAATCACTGCTTGTACCTAGAAATTTTTTTTGTTTTTTAACTGATATTTATCTATAAACAAGCTCCTCAGTTCTCATGAAGTCCAGTGCACAGTTTCCAGACATACGCCATTGGCTGAAGTCTGGCTTCTAGACTAAAGCTTCATCCACAATGTGCAGTTGGCAGCCGGTAGTTTTTTTTTTTTTTTTTTAAATTGCATCTTTATTATTAATACAAAATTATTACAAATACAAATATAAATAATATAAACAAAATTATTACAATTACAAAAGAGCATCATTTACCCCCCATGAGCATAGCTCGTGTTTGGGGTCAGTTCAGTTATACTAAAATTATATTTTGAACATTATATAAAAAGAAAACATACATATTATAGTTTTAGGCAAAAAATAAGAATAAAAATAAATAAGATTGCTTATATGAAATAAAATACATGAACAAAGATACGAAAAATAAATTACAATAACATAACAAAGTTACAAACAAAATACCCTATGTTAAAAGTTAAAAATTTACAGTTAAGAATGGATAACGGAAAAAAGTGGGTAAAAGTACAATTACAAGTTAGATTTAATCAATTCGAGTACTTGTTTTTTAAACAATTTATTGTTTAGTGGTATCAGATTAGGGTTCCTTCTAGTAAAATTGTTGTATAGCCGTGGTCCGAAATTTATACTATGCCTTAGACCTGCTTCTGTAGCACATTTTGGTTCGAAAAGAGGACAAGAGATATTATACCTCCTTGTATTATAGTAGTGATTTCGTGTTATGAATTTTTCATGATGTTTATGGAAATAATTTAATAAAGTGTAGGAGTATAATTGTTTAATATTCAATACGTCAAAATCTTTATATAAACTTTTAGATGGATAGTCGATTGATTTTTTTAAACATATCTTGATTATTCTTTTCTGCAACAACGACAATGGGCGAAGTGCAGTCTGACATATCCCACCCCATCCTATTATTCCATATTGTATAACTGATTGGACTAAACTTAGATATATTAGTCTTAAAGTACTCTGTGGCATAATGTTTCTTAATATAACAAATTTATATATAGTTTTCCGTAGTTTAAGACACAGATATTGAACATGTTTTTCCCACCGTAAATTTTGATCAATGATAACACCTAGGTATTTTACTTGTGTTGATGAACTTAATTTTGGACATTTACAATTAAAAGGGATAGAACAAGATATTTCATGTAAGATTATATTGTGTTGTGCATTTATCGAGGAAAGTCCTTTAGAGTTTAGTGAAAAAGGTAAATATGTTGTTTTATCAATATTTAAAGAAGGTTTTTATCGAGCCATTTTTTTATTTTGTTTGTTCCAATGTTAGCATTACTAAAAACGTGCTCCCAACTGTTTCCAGAAAATATGATTACCGTGTCATCAGCGAAGGAATAAACATTGTCTTTGATGAGATTTATATCTAATTTAAGAAGATCATTGATATATATTAAGAAGAGCAAAGGACCTAACACAGTTCCTTGTGGGACGCCAATATTTAGCACTACGTTTTCACTTTTTTCGTTGTTAACTTTAGTGCTTTGGTATCTATTTGATAAATATGATCGAAATAGGTCTAAGGCAGTACCTCTAACACCAATATTTTCTAATTTATTTAGCAAAATGTTGTGACTTATAGTGTCAAATGCCTTTTTTAGGTCCAGAAAAATACCTAAGCATTTTTTTCCTTCATCTACTGCTTTAATAGAAAATAATTGTGGAAAAAAACAATTAGAAAATAATTGTGGATGTAACGGCCATTATAGCATCATCTATATTCATGTTGCTAGTCAGTAGTTGGTAGTCCAAGTATAATGCGTGGTGAGTAATGGACGCCATTCACAATGTGCAGTTGCAGTCGACAGCAGGCAGTCGGCAATCGGGAAATTCATCTTCGGCTACAAACTGCACGACTGCAAGTAACATATTACGAGATTGAAATTGATTTACTAGTGCAAATAAGCAGATTAGCATTCTACGAGAAAGCGAGATGCGTTTATTACATATATTATGCAATTATAAAGCGATTCCTTCACATTTTTTATACCGTGTAATGTTTTCCTAACCTCAATGTCGACTGCACAGTGTGGATAGAGCTTAAGGATTCCGGTGATGACTGGTTCTCACCTGGTTGATGATGAGATGATGGTGAGTACTGCATCTGTGAAAGATCTGCTATGCTTAGGCGCGACCTTCCATTCATCATTACAAATCCACAAAATCCCGGATTTGACACATACTGTAGTTAATGTTGTTAGTTTATTATTAAGGTATTAATGTTTTTTTTCTTTCTTGTTAAATTGTTAAACTTTTTTCTCTCTCTCTTACTTTGTATACATATATTCTTTAGATTAAGTTATAAACAGTTTATATAACCTTTGTAATGATCAGGGCCCGGATTCTAATGATATGTCATCGTTTTATTGATGCTGCATAGACATTGCCAGCTTGTAAATAAATCCTAATCATGGCCTATAAATTTTAGAAATACCTTTTTATTAGGTCATTTTATGCAATTTTATATTTTTAGGATTTTGATTACAATTTTAGGTTATTATTTTGTCATTTTCGTGTCATTTGCTTCCTTATTTAGTCATTTTCATGTATTTACATTGAGTGTATTAACTTTTTTTCGTTGCTAGCGGTGCTGTCTTTGAAATGTTGTTTGTTTAATGCAAGAAGGAAAAATTCAGCGTTAATGTGTTGACATGTCTCAGTTGGAAGTGAGAATCAAAGAAAAGCCAAAATTTTGTATTATATTACTATTGTTATTAGATTGACTTGGCACCAGAGTCTGCCACCTGCTTGGATTTGAGAGTGCAAACAACAATATAATCCGGCAGACCACAAAAGGAAATGCCGAATTTTGGCTCACCAGTGCCTCAGTGCCAGTATAAATTTCCGTGAGAAAAGAACATCCCCAAAATGTCTGTTATTGCATAGTGTTAAAAATAGCTGTTTGTAATTTAATAATGCCGTCTAATGTTGCAGGTACCCTCACGCAAGAAGTGCTTCTTTCATTCTTTAATGCCATAGGATTGAATGCTGATGAATCAAGTAAGCTTGGGTTGGTAAGTTATCATTAACTCTACTGTCATAAATTATTAATTATAGGATAATTATGATATGGTTATTTGTATGCCAAAACTTCCAGAGGAACTGTCTTAATGGGGGCCCCCTCTTATGTACTTATACGTGTGAACTTATGAAATAAACTGATGGCTTTTCCAGGATCCAGGGAAAAAGAGCAGCAGAAGCAGGAAGAAGCTGGACAAACCCCGCCTACTACACGGGGTCCCATCAAAGAAGGTGAGTAGTAATGGACTGTTTTATCCTGTTGATGGTTACAGCTAGGGCAAATTTTTCTCATAGTACATAAACTGCTACAGGAGGGAATTCCATTCCTTCCATTTAGTGTTCCTGAAGAAGGCCTAGTGGGTGGGCTGAAACGTCAAGTTTTAATAGGTTATGTGACATCCATTGTGGGTCTAATTTTAAACTGTGCTGTGTTTTGAAGTCTTTTTCATAAACTGCGCATACTTTTTCTACATGTAGGTCCTCTGCACCATGAAGGCTTTCAGATGACACCACCCCCATCCTCCTGCAAGAGACCAAACCAGAGTTAAGCCCAAAAATAGAGTAGCCTAGATTGATAAAACACAGACCTGCATTGCTAACCTTGAAAGAATTAACCTAAAACCAATAAATATTAGATTTGTTCCCAAAGCACTCAGAAACCATGAACACATTGTTCGCGTATGCACTCTTTCTTCACACGTGTTCCCAAAGTGAGAATACGTGATTCTAATTTTGTAACTTCTGATCTATGAGTTCTCACAGGTGGTTTATGTACTAACTTATAAGAAAAGTTTGCAGGCTACCATGAATTGTTATCAGAGACATCCGCAGTAACCATAACCCCTATTTTCACACACCTGACTCCTCCCTCCAATAACCTTTCACTACTGACTTTAGGATAATTTCCATCTTCCAGAAAATGCTTCCAATCCACTCTTCAAGCCTCTTTGGCTATACAATCATATTTCCCTGTTTGATAACCGTCTTTAGCACCACCAAACAGGATCCCTAGTAGCACAGATCGTTGGGCCAATGTTTGGAAATGATCGCCATGTTTCGTTGGTCAACGGTTAGGAATGTCCGTCGGGGTTCCGTTGGCAAAGTGCATTTTACCCAACCAATTGCCAACTGTAGCCAACGAATATCAGACAAAATCCCAACAGTTGGGAATGTTCGTTGGCGATCTGTTGGGCCATCATTGTAATGCCAACAGAATGCCAACTGTTGCCTTCCGAATTCCAACATAATTCCATCCATAAGCCAACCAAAATCCAACGATTTCCCTACATTCCTCCATTGGGTTCTGCTTTTTGCCTTGGTTTCATGTTTATTTTGTCACAATTAGGTAGTTGATAAAATATTTACCCCAGCAACTGCAATTTAAGAATGACTTATAAATCTATACAAATCTTTCGCACTTCACCCCTTTTGATAATATTCCAAGAAAACCAAGTATTTAGCTAACTAATAAATTCACTCATACAGATTCACAAAACACAGTATACAGTTCATATGTTGCTCTTAATTCAACCGTATACTGTATTTTGTGAATGTATAAGAATGAATTTATTAGTTAGCTAAATGCCTAGTTTTCCTGGGCACCTATCAAAAGGGGCGAAGTGCGAAAGATTTGCATGGACTTGCTAATCATTCTTAAATTGCAGTTGCTGAGGAAAACATTTTATCAACTACCTAACTATGATAAAATAAACATGAAACCAAGACAAAAAGCAGAACCTAATGGAGGAATATAGGGAAATCATTGGATTGGGATGGCTTATTGATGGTTATACAGTGCTCTCACTGTACGACTTGGCCGGCAATCGCAAGGGCCGCTCCACCGTAAAAGATAAACCGCATGCGGGGCCAGGCGCGTGACATATCACGGTACTCCCGGCGAATCGTATATATTTCCGTAATTGTAATCACAATAAAATATGAAAATATAAAATAAAAATACAAACTTACCTTATCACAGGAGATGTTGGAAATGCCGTCCTTCTGCATCATTACATCTACAGCACCTTTTGAGGAAATTGCTATTCACACGCAGTAGTTCTAATGTATAATTATGTCGTGGCATTTTTAAAACACTTCAAGCAAAACTAAAAACTACTTTAACAATAAAAAAACACAAACACTGCTGTAATAATTATTCACGTGTGAACGCAATCAGATCACATGCTAGACTTCAGCGGTGAGACAACGAGGCATCACTTGGGCGCTTGATGCATGAGTCACGGATAGTCGGCCCGTGCGATTGCTGGCCAAGTCGTACAGTGAAAGCACTGTAATACTAATGGTTGAGAACTTCATCCCATGAGGGGACAAGGCCTACTACCCATGTTGCATCTTCTTCGTCCATTCTTCTACATTGTCTGATGGTGGTCTTCATGACTGAAGCCGCTATTTCTTTATCAAGTGGCTCCTCGTCTTCATGAGGCTATGTGCACCCTGGTCCAGAATTCTATATCTCAGAAAAATGGTGATACATGGTATAACATAAGGAAAGAATCTTGGCTATAGGCTAAATAAAATTCAGAGAAATGAATAATGAATAGTTTATTGTTATTGCTGCTTTACAAGTTATGGATAAGTCAAATATATATATTATGAACTACATAACATGTATTAATAAACTTCATTTTTATGCAATGTGACAATAGTTGATTTATGTAAGTTGATCTTTCCACCTTATGCCCTCAATATAGTCTAGGAAATCCAAGAATGTTACCATTAACGTTTACAATATTATATGGTGTTAATCTTTATATTCTCATATAAGTAACAATGTGCAATCTTTTAGCCTACTGTGATTAGTTAATTTGTTATCCAGCTGTCTTTTGACCAGTTATAGCATCACCATTATTAGGCCTATACGTTAGAAATATAATCAACTCTATCAAGTAACTTCCATTCTATTTGCCTGTATAATTTAAAAACATAGTTCATAACAGGGTTAAAAGGCGTATTTACATTATGTTTGAAAAACAGTCTAATCTGATTAGCTTAACCTGTAAGAGCTTTATTTCTAAAATGCTGTTCCATCTATTCCTATAGACCTATGCACTTAGATTAGCTTATTCATTATCAAATAATATTTAAAAGACTTCAATATAGGCTTAAAAAAGCTTTAAAAATTTGTGTAAAATCACTTCAAAATTCATAATAATTCTATTTATTATATTCTTAATTTACATTCAATTACAATTTTGATTGTAAGATGCAGTTTGTAACATAATCTGAGTGTGTTCGAAAACAGGCTGCTTAGGAAAATATTTGGGCCTATGGGAGAGATGGAAATGGGGACTGGAGGAAACTGCATAACGACGAGCTTCATAATCTGTACTCGCCACCAGATATAGTAAGGGAAATTAAATCACAGGGAATGAAATGGGCTAAACATGTTGTGCGTATGGGGGGAAAAGACATCTACAAAATGCTGAGTGGGAGACCCAAAGGGAAATGACCACTTGGAAGACTTAGACGTAGGTGGAAAGAAAATATTAGGATGTAGATTTAAGGGAAATAGGATTTGTGGGGGATAGTAGGATGGAATTAGTACAGAATTGGGTTGAATGCCAGGTGCAAGGGTATTTTATTTTTATTGTGAAATATTAGGTGACATGCCAATCGCAATTACGCATTACCGGCGTTGAGCAGCGGCTACAGGCATGACGGCATGACCTGCGGGGAAGCGTGGCAGGTGGCATGCGGGAAGCAGCCAGGCGAGTGGAAAGGGGAACGCGTGGGGCACAAAGTTCCATTATTCCCATTTTATTCCATAATCTAGTAATATTTTACTTTTACAAAGACTGATGTTAAGATCATTAGCGAAATTGATTAGGCCTACACACAACATTTTAGAGTTCATTTTAAATTGAATTCTACAAACTGTAGCCTATTGGGGTTATAACCAAAATTGTGACTGAATGTAAGCCTAAATTAAGAATAGAACAGATAATATTCTTTAGAAATTTGTGAAGAGATTTTACATGATTTTGTAAAGATGTTTTAAATAACCTAATCTATTAAGTGCACATATAGGCCTATAGGGATAGATGAAACAATTTGATGGAAAAGCATTCTAGCAATCAAGTTAAGCTAATCAGATTTAGACGGTTATTCAAACATAATGTAAATGCATTTTTTAACCCTGTCATGAACTATGTTTTATAATTATACAGGCAAATAGAATGCAAGTTACTTGGTAGAGTTGATTATATAACTAACGTATTAGGCCTAAAGCTCTATCCACAATGTGCAGTTGGCAGTCTGTAGTCTGTAGTCAAAGTAAAACATGTGGTGAGTAATGTACGCCATTCACAAAGTACAGTTGCTGTCAGCAGTCGAGAAATTCATCTTCGACTACCTACCCCAACTGCAAGTTACATATTACGAGATTGAAAATTATTTAGGCCTACTAGTGCAAAGAAATAGATTAGGTTACTATGAAATGCAAGATGTATTTATTGTAGCCTACATATTATGCACTATAAATCGCTTCCTTCCCATTATTTGTACTGTAAAATGTTTCCCTAACCTCAATGTTCACTTCATATTGTGGGCAGCTCTCAAGCGCCCAACTGCACATTGTGGATAGAGCTTAATAATGAAGTACAGGCAATTAAAGGCTAGGAGTGCACATTATGACTTATATGAGAATATAAAGATTAACATCATATTTAAATGTTACTGGCAACATTCCCTGGATTTTTTAGACTATATAGGCTAATGAGGGCATCTACATTTTAATAATGAATCAAATATTTATACCTTAACATTTTTACTGGGTAGGCCCTACTTCTCGAAAAACTTGATTCTGACAATAATCATGCATGCTCCATGTAGGCTACTTGCAAGTTTGAAATCTTGAAAATCCCGCAATTGATGTAGATTTTGAACTGTAGAACTGCTGATCTTGAACTGCATTTCAATTCTGTTGGAATTTCGTTGCTTATATGATGCTCCTTCTCTGCTTCCTTCTGCCTTTCTTTATGTAAATCATCTGAAACAAATTTGCAACAGGAAATTACAGTACTGTAACGTTGAACGAACCTTCAATTATAATATGAATGCAACACTCATAATACAGTATTGTGTAAAAATGATAACGTTATTTTAAGAGAACAACCAAAGGGCTTACCTAATATTATATATGAAATATGAATGAGAATCAAAACTGCGTTAACTTCTTTACATATCAAGATGGCGAATGAGGAATGACCGTTACCTTCAAGGACGCTGTGCGGATGACCTACGAACACGCCGGAAATTGCCGAAGACTGGTGAGAAGATAAATGCGATCATATTCCGTTGGGCCAACAATCATAACCCCAACGGTAGGGCGGGCGCGAACGCCAACCAACAAATGCCTTGGCCCAAACGAGGAAATTACAACGAACCTTTTCCCAACATATCCCTACCATGCCAACCAAATCCCTCCGTTGGGCCAACGAAGTGTGCTACTAGGGGTGTTTTGAAGTTTTATCATAAACTGCGCATACTTTTTCTACATTTAGGGCCTCTGCACCATCAAGGCTTTCAGATGACACCACCCCCACCCTCCTGCAAGAAACCAAAGCAGAGTTAAGCCCGAAAATAGAGTAGGTCGATAAAACACAGACCTGCATTACCAACCTTGAAAGAATTAACCTAAAACCAATAAATATTTGATTTGTTCCCAAAGCACTCAGAAACCATGAACACATCATTTGCGTATGCACTCTTTCTTCACACGTATTCCCAAAGCGAGAATTCCTGATTCTAATTCTGTAACTTCTGTTCTATGAGTTCTCACAGGCAGTTTATGTACTAACTTATAAGAAAAGTTTGCAGGCTACCATGAATTGTTATCAGAGACATGCGCAGTAATCACAACCTCTATTTTCACATGCCTGACTCCTCCCTCCAATAACCTTGCGCCTCATTTATACCAGGACATAAGACAAATTGTTTATAAAAGACGAAAAAACACCCCTATGTGACTTTGTGGTGCCAGATGACCTACTGGTGGACGCCAATGCCTGAAGTCTGGCTTCCAGACTAAGGATTCCGGTGATGACTGGTATTCATCTGGTTGATGATGAGGTGGTGGTGAAGGTGCATCTGTGAAAGGCGCGGCCTCCCATTCATCATCACAAATCCACATTCACTGTAGTTATCAATGTTTTCTTCTCATTCTTAGATTTTTAAACTCTTTGTAGGCTATACAGTATATTCATTAGATTAAGTTATAAGTGATTTACCTAACCTATGTAATTATAAATTCATGTTTCATATATAAGTATATGCATAGGTATCAGTGGCATATCCTGAAAATTTTGGAAAGGCATGCAACATGAAATATAAATATATATATATATATATATATATATATATATATATATATATCACTGTTGTATGTAACATCTGTCATAGGTTCGTTCTTTACTTCTTGAAATAGGCACAAGAGAAAGTTGAATTTGAAATCTCTTTAACATCATTAGAAATCCACGTGCTTTATTTATGGCGAATTTATCCCATTCGTCTTGATGTTCCAAAATATGGCCATGAAGCTCTTCAAGTTCGGTTCTACGAAATGCAGCTTTCTGTACTAAGCGACTTGAGAAACTCCATCGTGTTGGTGCAAGTTTTGGAAATCTCTTCTTTACTATCCTGTCTAATAGGTTCGTTCTTTTCGAGGAATGTCCAGAAAATGTTACAAAACCAGTAAGGTTAGCAAAAACCACCGTACAAGATTTTATACATGACACTGCCTATGATAACAACAGATTCAGTTTGTGGGCATAACAATGTACAGATATGGCCTGAGGAATTACTTCCGTCACCTTTGCCTGTACTCCATTTAAATGTCCCGCCATGACGGCTGCTCCATCATAGGTCTGTGCTACCACTTTTCCTTTGCAATCAAACTGTGTAAATTGCTCTATTGCAAGTTTAGCAAGGGAGTCAGCTGATCTATTGGCACTAACGTCGCTAAATCCTACAAATCTTTCAAAGATTTGTCCCTTATAAACATATCTAAATATAGTTGACAGCTGTGAGCAGTTGATGTCGGAAGTTTCATCTAGGAAAATAGCAACAAATGTTGCTGCTTTAATCTGACTTTATATCTCTGTTAAGATAACACCATGAACGCTCTGTATTAAATCATTTTGTATCCGAGGAGATAATCCAGTAAATACAGTGGCAGGAGTCAAGTGTGCTTCCAGTTTGTCATCGAACTCCGCCAACAAATGAATTAACTCTACATAATTCCCTCGATTGTTGGAATCGGAACTTTCATTATGCCCTCGAAATGCAAATTCTTGTTGCCCTAAAAAGCATGTGGCTGCTGTCAGTCTCTTTAACACTTTTTGGTTCTGTTTCAGAGATTTATTGTGTTTTAGAAAACACTTGCCCGGGTTTGTTCATTTAAGAGTAAATCAATCCTGCTTTTATCATTCATATAATGTCAAATCAGTTCAAAGTTTGCCAATAGTTGCTAAATTACTTCCAGTCGTTTTTATGTTTAATATGTTGTTCTTCTTACTAAATTTAAAGTGTCATATATGTTTTTCTTCATACTTCACTTCTTGTAGCACTTGTTCAATATAAATGTATTAATTGTTGTGGTCGCTGGTGACCCTGGCAGTTAAAAAGCTACTTTAAATATATGAATTTTAAAAAAATCCTGCTTTTACCAAACAATCCGAAGGATATCCATGCATGGATGTGAGACTCTGATTTTCGTGGCTTGGAATTGTAGTGTGCAAATTGTTTAGATCCTAATAACTCCGATCCTTATTGATACAAGGAGATTTATCCTTCCCGAGCAACAAACACAGCCAGCAGAACAGTTTACACAAAGTTACAGAGCCGTATAACCAAACTACCTTTGTATAAAATTCCGAGTTATAGGTACGCAAGAAGTTCTTCACTTTGTTCTCGATAAGTTTTTCAAATCAGGAGTAGGTCTCCCTTTCTTAACCAACTCTTAACTTATCACTGGATGAACGTATGTGAAAAGGTTTATTAAATACACTTAATATAATATCACTTTCAGAATCACCCTTGCTTTGAATATTCAGCGGCAAAATTCACTGAAGTACACTCAACAAAGAATCTTCGCACCTTAGATGCACTGACTGGTATTGCATGCAAAGTGCCTGTATTTCACGGATCAGAGTTATGACGTCATGGTAGCAGACTAGTGGTGAGAATACCTCAGCACCTCGCATAGGCATTTAGGAGAACTAATAAGCCATCACGCACTATCTTGCGCAGAAACACGCGCGCCGTCGCCCTCTGTTATTCGGCCTAGAAAACACTTCTTTGGAACAGAATTATTAATGGTTTTCATGCGTTATTGTTGATTCCTCTGCCATTTAAATGGTGCTATTTTTATATTATCGATGACAGTTAGTAATTTCTTTATTCTACAACGCATGTAGTGCATTCATTGCATTCATGGAGAATATGCCACTGATAGGTAGGCCTATATATACCTTGCTTGATTTATGGATCCAGTCAATGTAAACTTTTCTGCAGATAAAAAATCCCTCATTCGGATTTCTGGGTAGGGACTACACTGAGGGAGTCTAAATATCATAGGAACTATAGATTTTGAACGTGGAATGTTAGGGGCTTTTATGCCCTTGGGGGCTTAAATCGGTAACTAAAGAATTAGAGAAATACAAGTTAGATGTAGTACCAGTACAGGAACTTAGATGGGAGTTTGAAGGTTCAATGCAGACTGGTGCGTGTACCTTTTTCTTCATACATAGAGAATCATTTCAGCCATTATGAAAGTAGACTTATTAATGATAGGCTTTCTTATGTTATTTTAAGAGGATGGTGGAATGACATCATAATTATGAATGTCCATGCACCAACAGAGGTTAAAGACAGTGATGACAAGGATGGTTTCTATCAGGAAATAGAACAAAAAACTGATCAGTTTTCAGCATATCACATGAAAATTGTGCTAGGAGATTTCAATGCGAAAGTAGGAAGGGAGGATATTTTCAAGCCCATGAATTGGGAAAGAAAGTCTCCTCTTGCAGAGCAAGTAGAATGGAGTAGATTAATGAATTTTGCCATTGCTAAAAATTTATTTGTAAAGAGTACAAAATTCCATCATCGTGATATTCATTAATACACATGGACCTCACCAGATGGAATGACTCATCAAATGTGCTAACAGATAGAAGGAGGCAGTCTAATATAATTCATGTTCAAACTTTTAGGGGTGCTGACTGCGATTCGGATCGCTACCTGGTAGTTACGGTTCTTCGGGAGGAACTTTCATTAAACAAAGGGTTAGGCAAAATTTTGATACAGATATTCGATCTGAAAAAGCAAATTAAAAACGCTTAAAAACTGTGATTTCAAATAGATTTGCAGTCCTAGAAAGCACTGCTGAACAAGAAGCTACGGACGATATGATTATCGATAAAATGCACTAAAGACAATATTAAAGTATCTGCAAAAGAAAACTTAGGCCTGCATTAAATGAAACCAAATAAACCGTGGCTCGATGATGAGTGCGTGAAATTAGTGAATGCAAGAAAGCAGGCAATACTACAGTGTTGCAGAATCGGAATGAAACTACTGTCGAAAATCTCAACAATGCTAAATGAGAAGCCTCTAGAATCATTGGAACAAAGAAAAGAACCTACTGATATTAAAAACTACAGACCTATAACGATAATCTCCCCACTCTCAAAAATACTTGAAAGTATCTACTTAAAGAGACTAATTAGCTTTTGTAACAAACATAAAATTATCCCCCAAAATCAGTTTGGATTCCAAAAAGGTAAATCCACAAAAGATGCCATCTCAACAACACTAAACAGAATCATAGACCAAATGAACAATCGGGAAACAGTTGTCGGGGTTTTTCTAGATCTCACCAAAGCATTTGATTGTGTACAGCACGATCTATTATTAGAAAAGCTACAAGGATTCGGGGTACGGGGTAATGCAAAAGAGTGGCTTAAAGCCTATTTGAAGGACAGGAAACAATATACACAAATTAATAAAACAGATGTGTACGGGTGTAAAACCCAATACAACTCTGATTTACAGAATATAAAACTTGGAGTACCCCAAGGGTCAGTAATTGGACCCGTCTTATTCTTACTGTACATCAGTGACATAGAAATGACCACTTCCAAGATAGGGGTAGATAGCATCTTTTATGCCGACGATGCCACGTTTCTTTTTTCAGCAAAAGAACCACAAGTCCTAAACATAAAAATGAAAATGGTGATAGACCAATTAGAACAATACTGTGACAAACACAATTTAATACCTAATATTAACAAAACTAATTACCTACACTTCGTATTACAAAAACACCCAACTAATGAAACAAACATCGCCTTATCATACAAAGACCAAACCATAAACAAGACACAATCAACCAATTTCTTAGGGATCACGTTGGATGAGAACTTAAACTGGTCAAATCATATAGATAATACATGTCTTAAACTCAATAAAGCAATATTCCTTATACTACAACTGAAAGAGATTCTACCTACAGCAACACTTTGCATGGTTTACTATGCCACTTTTCACTCACATCTTGAATACGGAGCGATGTTATGGGGAACAGCCACTACTGCACAAAGAAACTCTCTTCTCGTCTTACAAAAGAGAGCCATTAGAATAATCGCAAAATTGAAACCTAGAGACTCGTGTAGAGAAGCTTTTGCTAAACTAGGGATTCTAACCATAATTGGTGTGTATCTACAATATGCAATTCTGTTTGTTAAGCAAAACAACCACTCTAACATACAAATAAACAAAGAGATTCACTCCCACTGTACTAGAACTCATGATGACTTCCACATGCAATCATACAGAGGAAAATTTGGTAAAAAAAACATAAACGTTGCAGGATCCGTATACTACAATTTACTGCCTAAAGAAATTAAAGCGTCAACAAGCGCAATGATTTTTAAAAAGAAACTAAAAAAGTTTCTAACAGAAAATAGTTTTTACACTATAGAAGAATTTGTGCAGCACTGTAAACCCCACACATAAAGACCGTAGTGACAAATACCACTGACTCAAATTATTGATATTGGGCAAGAGAAAACTCCAATGGCTTGTCTAGTATTCATAGGCACACAAACCATTTTATATTAACATAGGCTAGTATTATAGTTGTATATGTAAAAAATTATTGTATTTGAAAAAAATTAGCATAAGTTATATTGACGTTCCATATTATGATACTCTGTACATAGAAGAACGAATAAACATAAGTAACATAAGTATCTCTCAAAGATAAAGTAAACAGATTAGAGGAAAATAGTAAAGACAAAAACGTTAGGGATCTCTACAAGGGAATAAATGAGTTCAAGAAACATTTTCAACCTAGAATGAACATAATTAAGGACAATAAAGGCACTATACTTGCGACTCCGAATAATATTTTGAATAGGTGGACAAATTTCTTTAAAAAATTATTAAATGTACATGAAGATGTCTAAAGTGTAGAAAGTGAAATATTCATAGCAGAGCCGTTGGTTGATGAACCGACTCTAACAGAAATACAAACAGCTATAGGTAAACTAAAAACACACAAATCTCTTGGCATTGCCCAAATTCCAGCAGAATTAATTAAGGCAGGTGGGGATAGAAAAAACTCATTGTCAGAGATCCTTAAACTCATTCTTATGATTTGGAGAAAGGAAGAATTGCCAAAGGAATGGAAAGAATTATACCAATGCATAAAAAGGGAGATAGGGCTGAATGTAATAACTATCGAGGAACAAGGTAGGCCTAGAATTAAATGGCACGTACCCAGTTTTAGCTAATGCAGCTGATGTTTGCCTGTTACAGAAAGTCTTTTCGATGCCTGCAGGAATATTGGATTGAAATAATACAGAAAAACTATGTACATGGTCATGAAACGTCAAAATAATGTTCTACAAAATATTAGAATAGCTGGTAAATCATTTGAACAAGTGGAGAATTTCAAATATCTGTCACCAATAATTACAGATAGGCCTACAATTGATATTAAAGCAGAAGGTTAGTGTAAACTGAAATCAGGAAATGCTTGTTTTTATGCAGTTCAGAAACTCTTATCTTCTCGTCTTGTATTCATAAATCTAAAAATAAACATTTATAAGACAATTGTCCTGCCGGTTGTATTATATAGATGTGAGACATGGTCACTTATGCTTCGGGAAGAACATAATCTGAAAGTGTTCGAAAACCGGGGGCTTAGGAATATTTTTGGGCCAAAGGGAGATGAAAATGGGGACTGAAGAAAACTGCGTAACCTGTACTCTTTTCCGAATATAGTAAGGGTAATTAAATCATGGAGGATGAAATGTGCTGGACATGTTGGGTGCAAGGGGGAGGAAAGACGTATCTCAAAAGTATTGATCAGGAGACTCGAAGGGAAAAGACCACTTGGAAGACCTAGAAGTAGGTGACAGAGCAATATTTAAGGGAAGTAGGTTTTGCGAGGGATAGTTGGATGGAGTTAGCACAGAATAGAGTTGAATGATGGGCTCAGGTAAGCGCGGCAATGAACCTTCAGATTCCATAAAATAGATAATATTCCTCTAGAGTACTTAGTCTATTGCTATTGAGTAAGTATAAAAGCAATTAAAAGGAGCACATGAAAGAACCATATTCGTTACACAACAGTAAAACTTGTCTTGGGACCACAAAGTCCATCACCACTTCTAACTGACAACAGAATTCTTGCATTATATTGCTTGTGATAAAACTGTAAAAAAAATTCTTTTACAGCCACTTCTGGTTGAGAAAATTAAGACTGAAAATAAACTTTTTCACTTTACCCCCACCTCTCCTACTTAATAAAACTATTTTCTTCTTGTATTCGTGCCTTTTACACTTTTGTATTATTTTGTTCTAGGGGAACATAACATTGTTTTCATTTGCCACATTGTTTTTGGAGAGCTGGATGGCCTAAAAAAAGACACCAAAGAAAAAGGACAAAAAGCGAGAAAAGCCTTAAAAAGGATAGATATATATGAGGCAAGATACGGAAATGGTGTAGAGAGTAAGTACATTTTGTGTGTTTTTAATTGTTTCTCAGTATTTTGAAAACAATAATCTCACTATAAATCTATTACTCTTCATCCACAAGAATAAAACCGAATTTCGTCTAAACTCTGAGATACATAATCATCACACAAGAACATTTAATAACTTACATTTGGACAGCCATAGACTTACCAAAAGCTTACTTAGCATATCTCACACAGGAATTCTCATGTACAATAAACTGCCACCAGAAATAACAAAATCCAACATCAAAACTTTCAAGGGAAAACTAAAAGATATACTCCTGAATGGCAAGTTCCTTAGTATTAAAGATTACTTAGACTCAACGTTTTAACTAAAACAACTCCATTCATAGTCTCGACTAGTCAATGTAAGCAAGCTAAATCCTGTAGTAATTAATAATTTTCATTGTAATCATCTATGTTCTATTCATTTGTTTTTTATTGTAATCATCTATGTTTTATTCATTTGTATTGTATTGTAATCATCTATATTTTATTAATTTGCATTGTATTGTATTGTATTTTGTTGTCCACTTTATTGTATAACTCCATCAAATTGTGTCCCATATCATTTTGTAATGATCCAGAGGATGAAATAAACTAAACTAAACTAAAGAAAAATAAAGTCTTACGATTCAAGAAACGAAAATGAAGTCTACCAAAACCAATTAACTATTTCACTTCACCTCAAACTCCCCTACTTAATAAAATATTTTCTTCTTGTATTCGTGCCTTTTACACACTTGTATTATTTTGTTCTAGGTGATACATTAATGTACATACCCCATGTGGTCTATCTTGAACTGGAAGGGTTGAAGAAATCTAAGAAAGAAGGAGGCAAAGTTGCAGACACGGCGAGAGACTCGTTAAAAAACCTGAATGGTTATTATTTCAAACAACACTGTGGGGTTTTAATATGTAAGTACATTTTTATGTATTTTTAATTGTTTCTCTCTCGGTGTGTCTGTCCTTTATTTTAAAACTTTTCAGTTGGACACACTGAGAAAGGTAGATTTCATGTTTATTAAGAGAATTACAAACTTTTACTGAAATATTTAAATTCGTTTTGAAAATACATCCACGTATTTTACCATATTCGTTATACACAACTTGTCAAATGGCAACAGATCAGCTGTTTGGTTAGTAGTCACTACACTAGTGCCAATGAGTGATCTAGTGGATACCGTATTGGCCTGAATATAAGATGATGTTTTTCCCCTGAAAAATGTGCTTTTAAAAACTATACTCGTCTTATACGCGCAGCTTAAGACTCAACAACTCTCCATTCATGAATGCAGCTGTGGACGTGTGCAACAGATATCCCCACGCAAATGACATGTGTCTGACCCAAGGTCAAAGTCGCATGGAAATTCACCGATCTTTACCGAACATAATTTTTTCTGAATTCGGGCTTCTGCTTGTACTGCACATTCTATATGCATAAATATT
The DNA here is from genome assembly GCA_964059195.1 of Ectobius pallidus. NCBI lineage: Eukaryota > Metazoa > Arthropoda > Insecta > Blattodea > Ectobiidae > Ectobius > Ectobius pallidus. The sequence continues at coordinate 950,608 of CAXKWD010000362.1, forward strand.
TTGTTTGATCACCAGTCAAGGCAGACGATGTGGAAAAGAAAACATCTTCATTGTCTCGATGCGTAAATAAAGGCGAGAGAAGAAGTTACGACATGAACTTCAAAATTCTGTTATCTTCTTCTTCTTCTTGTGATGTAGGATGGCATCCTGTTTATTTCCCCTTTATTCCTCAGATGAGCCATGTGTACTGTCTTTCCATCTCGTAGCAGGTCTTCCTCTTAATCTTTTTCCGTCTGGTCTGCTTTCTTGAGCCTTTTTTGCTAGGCGATTGTTTTCCATTCTATCAACGTGTTCTTTCCAAAATTTTCTTCTGTCATTGGTAAATTTAGTTATGTCCTGAATTTTGCATTTGTCCCTAATTTCTGTATGTGAAGCAAAATGTACTAATAAGCTATTTTATTTATTTTTTCGTAACTACTCTTCAGAAATTCGAGGTCGTCTTATTTTCATGCCAATACGGTATTTACTAACTCTATGGTAGTGTGTTGAATGATGTAAATCATCAATTTCAAACAAAAAAAGAAGAGTGCGTGGAACGACACGCGACAGAAGTAAAACTTAATTTTATTGTTTTATTTTTTCAATCTTTTATTATTGGATTTTTTCAATTTTGCATTATTGGATTATTATTTTGGATTGGATTGGATTATTGGGTTTTTGGACTTTTTAATTTTAGATCTTTGAATTTTTAATTTTGGATTTTTTAAATTTTCGATCTATGAATTTTTTTTTTAATTTTTGGATTTTAAAATTTTTTATTTTATTATTTATTACATTTTGGATTTTTGGATGTTATAATTTTAAATTTTGAAAATTTGTATTTTTAAATTTTGGATTTTTAATTTTTTAAATTTTGTATTTTTGTATTTTTTAATTTTGTATTTTTGTATTTTTTAATTTTGTATTTTAGTTTTTTTAATTTTGGATTTTTAGATTTTTCAATTTTGGTATTTTCGATTTTTTAATTTTTTAATTTTGGAATTTATTATTTATTAAATTTTGGATTTTTGGATGTTTTATTTTTTAATTTTGTTTTTTTAAATTTTGGAAATTTGTATTTTTTAATTTTGTATTTTTAATTTTGGTTTTGCACGGTAATGAACCTCCGGGTTCCATAAAATAGATAATAGGCCTATACCTTTAGATTGCTTAGGAATTGTCTATTGCCATTGAGGAATTAAGGTCTGAAAAATTTCCTTTGATTACTCCTAATCATTGAGTTGATTGTTTTCTGTGCAGTCCACACCGAAACAAGTCGGTTTTGAGTGTGACTGATTTCGTGACGGTTTTAGTGTGACAGATTTTCCCTGACTGATTCACCCTCTACCGCCACTAAAGAAGTTTTACTTCAAAAATATGATTTGAAATCATAACAGCTAGTATTTGATTCTCTTACTAGCAGATAGGGAAGACAAAAGGCTTCTCTGAGCTGTAGTTCAGATATATGTGCATTTATTTTCCATTGAGGCACACGTGTTATCTTGGACGTAAGCCATGAACACTAGAGCTTGAAAAAGGAAGCTCAAAAGTATTCATATAATTCAGAACCCCATCGCTGAGTTGAAACACCACTGAATTTCTACTAAAGTTGGAATTCGTCTGACTGAAAGGGTGTCCTTTTCTGAGGAGTGGTGGAAAATGCCGGGCTCGCATAGACATTTTAAAATGTTTATAAACTTTGCTGAAGCATGAAGTTTAACCAAATGGCTAAACAAATTGAGGTGATGTTTTGTTTTGAACTAGCAGGTGTCCGCGGCTTCGCCCACGATAATTAATTGAAAAATTAAAATTAAGAGTATAATAATTATTAAAGCATTATATTTATTAACACTTGCATGCGAATCATTCATAAACTAAGCCATTAATAATTAATGAAACAGCTAAAATTCCTGCTTTAAGAGTACATTCCACGATATGAAAACACCGCATGGGAAAACGATCTCAGATTCGATTATGCAGTTCCAAAGCGACCTGTTAACACTGATAATATGTATTGTTTCTCAACTGTTTGTTGACAGATGAATATGATGTGAATTTATTTGATAAATTCAGTGTAATTTTCAGAAACTATATAATTTTTCAAGGGAAGGAGTTATTTTGTTTGGATTTTTACTGTCCGCGATACTGCTCGCAGCTTAGCCCGCCATTATTAATTGACTCCAGGATTTTTAAGAAATTTACACTGGCAGATTATTAAAAATGTTTGTGGTTCAGAGATATGAAAATTGTAAGTAAAAATAAAATTAGAATATTTGTTCATTGTGTTCATTTCACTTAGGCCTTATATAATAAAGAAACGGTTTTCCTTGTTTTGTACTCTTCGTGAAAGTTTAGACTGCGAGAGACGAACATCGCCAAGTATACCCAATGTTTCACGAAGTGGGCAAGCGAGTGAGCACTCCATTTAGGGCCATTGAATTGTATAAGAGTAGATACTGTACCTTTATGCTTGCTTCATTACACCACTGACGGAGTTAAATTCTGCCTAAGAGAATCTATCAACACTTATAGTTTAATGATTTATGTATAGCGTAGAGCTTTATCACTGGTACTCACTACTAAATTGCGGTATTTTGTTACCTGTTGGAGCGCTTTCAACCGCATGGAGCGGCCATGGCCGCTCCATGCGGTTGAAAGCGCTCCAACAGGTAACAAAATACCGCAATTTAGTAGTGAGTACCAGTGATAAAGCTCTACGCTATACATAAATCATTAAGATTATCGCTACAGAATGGACAAAACTCAAGAACTTATAGTTTAATCTCTATATAACAGACTTCAGTCTAGCATATTTTTCAATAACAAGTATATATTCATTACTAGGGTTCGGATGATTATGACCTAAAAAAGTGGAAAATATGACGGGAAATATTACCTTAAAAATGACCAAATATGACCAAAAAATCGTAAATATGACCTAACAAAATAATTTATTTTCAAAAAATAAAAGTTCCTATTTGAAACGTTTAAAGGCACTAAATACTTACAACACATGAATTCAATCACTTTTTAGCAATTTTGGTAATTTACAGTTTTACTTGGATAATGAACTTCTATTTTTAAAGAATTTGCTCCTGTTTGCTCGCGTTATGAGCTCCAAATACTACTAATATTTTGTAGAATTTTCATATCCCTATAAAATATGAACAATTGCATCAATTTTAAAATTTAAGTTACCTATTAATTTGGCATAATAAAATAAATTTCAAATTTAACTCGACCATGTAGTACGTACACTGTATAATTGTGCTCTTTTACCGAATTTATGACTGAAATATGACGTTAAATTACAACTATGACCGAAATATGACCAAGACGATGAAAATGACCAAAATATGACTTTTTATGCAAAATAAAAACAGTCCGATTAGGATAACAAATGTGCAATTCATGTTTAATTTGTTTTTGCAGCGAGAATGGAGGTCAGGATAAAAATATGACATGTCATAAACATCCGAACCCTATTCATTACATTATAATTTAATATATTTCATTTTTATTACTTATTACTTTATTACTTACTTACTCCATTACTTATGGTCATTTCTGTATTGAGTATGAAAATTTAAACATTAAAAATTATTCATTGAATTTTAGATCTTTACTTCGTTCACAAATATGTATTAAGTATATATTAACATGTGGTGTAGTGGTTAAGGTACTGAGCTACAAACTGGAAGGTCATGGGTTCGACTCCTGATGAGGTCGTTGAGATTTTTCAATTGGCGTTCCTTCTGGTGGTACTATGACCCTGGAGTTAACTTAGCCTCTAACAGAAGTGAGTACTAGGAGTAATTTTGGAGATAAAATAATGACTGTGCGTAGGGCTGACAACCTTGCCACCTTCATGTGCCGTATGGGAGCCTTAACCCCTATGGGTCTCCATGGCCCATAAGGAATCACTTTACCGCTTTTTTATATATCAATATAGTATTTAAATTTTTGAAGTGAAACTTTTTTAGGCGCGCTAGGAGTAAATCGAGAGCTAACCCAAAGTTGTGTTATGAACAAAATCGTCACAAAAGTAGCGGGGCTGTGACGGATTGTACAGAAAACAACTCAATGAAATTAAGAAATCGAAAATAAAAAAATCCAAAAATCCAAAATGAAAATCCAAATTTCCCAAATTTAAAAAGTCCAAAAATAAAAAAAAATAAAAATCAAAAACCCAAAATAAAAAATCGAAAATCCAAAATTAAAAAATCCAAAAAATTAAAAATTAAGATCCAACATTTAAAAAATCCAAAATTCCAAATTTAAAAAAATCAAAGATCCAAAATTTAAAAAACTAAAAAAATTAAAAATTAAAATGTCCATAAACCAAAAATTAAAAAAGTCCAAGTTTTATTTTGCTGCGTGGCGTTCCACGCACCCGATTTTTATTTCCTATGCTGTGTTGGCAAGAATGGTCAATCTTTGAATCATATCTACTTGAGAAGTCCAAATGGTAATTATAGAATACCAGGAACAATTTTCTCTAAGCATGGCTCAAAGTGTCGTGTCTTATCTGCTGTACACAGTAGCATCTATGTGTTCTAAATATTCTAACTGTACATACTATGCTATTTGTGAGAGTGGAGACAGACAACAAAAAGCAGTTTAGCATAGAACAAAAGCTACTAATAATTGAAGCACTTAGTTTTATAAGGGTCTAAGTGCCAAAATCATAAATGTATAGAAAACAAGACAAACACAAACAAGTCGTAGACCCACAGAAAGAGGTAGACATAGCACTATATCTTGGAATTTTTTCCTACTAGTGTGGCTTTCCCTGGACCTTGGACCCTTCTGAAATTCATTGGTCTGAGAGCATAGATCCATTTAAAATTATCAGCTAAAAAGTCATGGTTTTGGCACTTAGACCCTAATAAAACTAAACGTTTGAATTATAAAAATGTGGATGGAATGAAATCATTTGATGCAGTGTTAGAAAGGTTCAATTTCAAGAGCAGGAATTTGAAGATAAATCTCTTACTCATTTTAATTTTCTGTCAGGCCATGGGGAGAAAACTGAAAATCGAGACAAAGAAAAGCCTTAGCCCAGTGAAGACGAACAGCCTCAAAAGTCTCAGCAGAATCCGAATTTGTAGTGAAATTTTTCCATAATACGAGGTCTGTTAGATAAGTATCCGACCTTATTTTTTTTCTCGGAAACCTGACGGATTTGATTCAAGCCCGCTTGCATGAGCCGACCTTAAACCTTCGTGCGCATGTGTGAATTTTTTCCCGCCTGTAGATAGCGTCTGTTGCTGGCAAGCAGCATTTGAGTGAGGTAGTGTATAGTGCTCTCGTCGTTGCAAGGAAAATAACGATTGTGACGACTGGAATTTGGTTTCCGGGTAGTACCCGTACACCAGGACTCGTCACTACTCATTAAAAGGTGTTCATAAAGTCGGGGTCACTGTTTGTGGACTCAAGCATGTCATGTGAGACTTCAACACGAAGTTGCTTTTGCTCCGCCATCAGCAGCATCGGCATTGAATTTCGCCGCCACTCTCTTCATCGCCAAATCTTCGGTCATAGTTAAATGGGCCGAAAAAGTGATGATGCCCACCTCTTCCGCAATTTCTCGGATACTCACACGACAGTCCGCATCACCACAACGTTCACTTTGGCAATGATCTGGTCATTTCGGCATGTTGATGGGCGACCGGAGCGTGGCTCTCTCACCACCGATGTTCGGCCGTCTTTAAACCGGTTGTACCACTCCTTAATCTGTGTGATGGCCATAGCATCATCGCCGAAAGCCGTCTGAATTTTCCGAATGGTTTCCACCTGGCTGTTCCCCAGTTTCAGACAAATAGCGCTGCTCCAGTCATTCCGTTATTTTTCTTGCAACGACGAGAGTACTATACACTACCTCACTCAAATGCTGCTTGCCAGCAACAGACGCTATCTACAGGCGGGAAAAAATTCACACAGGCGCACGAAGGTTTAAGGTCGGCTCATGCAAGCGGGCTATGATTCAAATCCGTCAGGTTTCCGAGGAGAAAAAAAAAAAAAAAGGTCGGATACTTATCTAACAGACCTCGTATTTAGGCAGAGACAATAGGACATTATAGAGCGCCCACTCTCTACCACCTAATATACAGGGTGCGGCAGAAAGAACGCCCCGATTTTGGAGATAGATATCTACGTGGTGGGTGATGGTAGAGGGGTGAGGTGAATATTGCCGAACAGCAAATTAGGTGCCGTTTTAGTTTAGACCATGGCTTGGTCAGGAGTGCATCGCACTTATGCCGTAGAGCAGTTTATTCAAAATGTCGAGTTGCCAACAGCAACGCAGTGCAAGAACGCAGCGTGTCTTTCGCGTACATTTCGGGCTTCAAAGACGGGACGTCTGAAAGCCAAGGTGTACCAACATCGTCCCCAAACTTTGGAAGCTCTTAAGGAGGCAATCCAACAGGAATTGGCTGATGTTCCGCCCACAGTGACAATGACAGTCATGGACAACTACCGAGAGAGGCTCAATCAGTATATAATGAATGATGTTCTCTTCAAAACACGTTGATGTAAATGGCATCATGTGTACTTTCAAAGAATTACATAAGTTTTTTCATATTTTATTGGGTTTGGATATATTTGCCTTCTGTAATCGGGGCGTTCTTTCTGCCGCACCATGTACATGGCCTACTTGTAAGAGGAATATTGTCAATCATCTGCCGGGAGTAAAACAAGGATCTCAAAACGCAATTCTGTACTGTAATGTTTTGCAATGTGGAAATATATGCTCTGATTATATTATTTTATTAAAAGGTGTTTCCAGAGCCTGTAAATAACAAAAACTTGTCAAAGCAATCGTTGAATAATAATAATATATTTACAATGACTGGTACTATGTGGCGCTGTGCTCACATGTTGACCAACGGCAGGATTCTAATGAAATCAACCAACGCCGGGTTACCATTATGACTGGAACAGTCATGCTGATCAATTGCTAAGTTTTCAAATCAATCTGAATACAATTCCTTTTTTCGTGGAATTTTGAATACAATAACGAAAACAGTATTTCCAAGAGAATAAAGAGGATGCGCTAGGTACACAAGTGTGAGGACCAATGAAACTTCTGGTTATCACATTTTGACTGTTTTAAATGCTGATCAAACTGAGAAGTGTGAAAAGGTACCACTGAAGAAGTTCCCCAGCTTGAAATGAAATGTTTGGGAATAGATAAGCTGCATGAAAAAGATGTTTGTTACTAACAACTATGAATAATATTTTTGTGCAAAAATAAATTTAGCATGAAAGAAACAATAACAATCACAGCCTGTGCTAGCTCTCGTTACGTTCACATTTCATGATTTCACCTGCGATTCCATTTTAATAAATCTCTATATATATAAAAGGCTTTGTCCTGACTGACTGAATGAATGACTGACTGATTGACTGAATGACAGGAATCAACGTACAGCCTAAACTATAACAGGTAGAGACTTGGAATTTTGACAGTACCTTCGTTTCATTATGTAGGTGCTCACTAAGAAAGGATTTTGAAAAATTCTGATTCTAAATGCCAAAAATTAAATGTTTTTGAAAATACTTAACCCCTTTTTACATAGAATTATCAATTCCAAATCACAGAATATATTGTTGCAAAATTTTATATGATGGGGGCTTGGAAAAAACAATTGAAATGCACTTTTGACAAATAAGAGAAGTTATCAAAATAATTCATGTTATGAATAAATATTACAGAATGAAATCCACTAAAATAATGGAATCATATGAGTTTCTCTACCCTGGACATAGAGAAAACAAAACGAGGTATGGTAATGCTTTATGGTAACATAAGAGTGGGAAATTTCCCGCCTCGATATTACAATTTTATGTTACAGGAATTTCTGTTTCTTCTTATTTAAACCTCTACCAGGCTTGCTGTGCACTGTACAAGCGATGGGATGCAACATTCTAGATCCTCTATGAGCCATAAAAAACTATATCAAGCGTTTTCTGAGGGAATAGTTTGAGTGTAATAAGTCATTCTTCCTATTTCAAATTATAAATGCCTATATAAGGACCTAGAATTTAAAATTGAAAATCCTTCATAAGCTAATTTCCAATTACAAAATACAAAACCCGGGCGACGCCGGGTCTTTTAAGCTAGTATGATATATAATGAAGCATGGTATGTAAACAAGGTGTTCCTTGGTAAACATTTTCAACATCTTCTGTGAATAGATGAGTTTTACGTTAATTTATTTCTTACTTCATAAATGATTGTAGCAGAACATTATAACCATACCAACTGAATTGCATTTCTTAGTGGATTTTTGCCTGCACATGTGCTCTGTAATGTACTACATCTTATGTTTGTGTGAATTTAAATCATAGAATTATCCTAAAAAGACAGCAACCGGTCAAGTGATGACATCTAAGTTTAAAAATAAATATTAACAAATTGTGCATTTAATTTATTCTTAATCTAGTTGCTTCTACACATAACAATAGAGTCACATGGGAGGCTAGTGGATTCTCTCTCGCAGTACACAAGGAGAGTAGTCGTGAAGAGATTATGTGGTCACTGAGACGAGATGATGTCAACTTTCTTATGAAAACTTTGGTTTTACTTCTCATGTGAAGGGAAAGGCACCTGACCCACCATATGCACCCTAGTGACTCATGCCTAACATCTGTTTCCTTCACAACTTTGTTACTGTGTTACCAACATGAATCTGTTTGAAATTTACTTGACACAATTACAGATTTACTCTATATGGAGCGTTGAAGACTAGGGTGGCCATTTCTAAATTGTCAGAAAGGAGGACACACTTCTTCGGTAATCTAGCATAGTATAAAACTTCGGGCATGGACGGCTGGACAGCAGATATTACATGGTATAACCCTGACAAATTTTACTTTATAACTGCATTTATATAAAATAAATGATAGTACGCTTTCATCGTATGGACAAGCATGCCAACCTTAGGAATAGATTCAGAAATTTTCCGCGGTACCAACTAAAATAATAGTATCGACAAGCTTGCAAACCTTAGGATTGGCAGGAACATACGGGAAAATACAAATTTTATTAATATGCTTTACCGATTCATCAGAGTCTCGAAAAGGGGGACAAATCAACGTCCGGCATAAAGCCGCGCCGGATGGAGGACTGCTTAGCAAAAAGCCTTACAGTCCGGCCAAAAGCCGGACGTCTGGCCACCCTATTGAAGACAGACAACCATACCATTAACTATTGGTGTGAGGAAGGATCTCATGATTAATAATATAAATATTATTAAACATAATCTCATGATGATGCAGTCCTACTTGTTGCTTGGGCTAGTAACAATCATAATGTCTGGAATAAAGAATGTTTTTAACAACATCATGCAAATACTAAAATAAATGAGAGGATTGAGCTCAAATAAAAAAAAATCGTAATTAAACGAATTTTCCAAGAACACAGATAGGCCTAGAAAAGTTTGTGCCCTTCAAGTCTGCCCCGCAACAAAAATGTTGACAAGATCTTATGATTCATACTGCTTCATCTCCAGGCAAACAGGAGCCACGATGAAAGCTGTAACTCATTAATCCAGGGTAGTTTCCGGAAGTCTGTCAGAAACAGACAACCACGAGTATAAAATTAGCAATCTATTCAGCAGAACTCCAAGTCACTGACTTTTCAAAAACATTGGGTGGGCTTAATGACATAAAAAATTCACACTCACGCCCTTTCTTTATCTGTAAAATGAATTTATATAATTTTGAAAATACTACAGATAAATGTAGAAAGGTAGAAGTAGGGATGGGTCCTCGATATTTTCGATACCTCGATACTCTCGATACTTGCATGGTATCGGCATCGAACGATACTTCAGAAAACTCGCTCGATACTTTTTCGATACTTTTGTAATTCTGCAATTAAGTGAGAATGCTAGTATTTTTTAACAAAAACTTGTAAGTCGACTGTTCAAAAAACTAATTTTAGTTTTAATGTAAAGTTTAAAAACAATTATAGGCTACTGATGATATTAAATTTTGTCTCATTAAATATGCAGACTTAATTAATTTAGTTTGTCTTACACAGTTCTCTCAAATTTTAATTTTTAATATACCTATTTATTGAAACTGTAAATGTTGAAGGTATCGAGTATCGAGGAAAAATCATGTATCAGTATCGAGTATCGAGAAAATCTGGTATCGACCCATCCCTAGGTAGAAGAAATGATTTCAATATTTCTCACTTACATCATGAAAATATTGTATTGCAATGATGGTGGACTGTTCTGCTTAAAGGCATGATGACCACTACTTGTCCAAGGGTCTTCCAGGCAAGGGTGACATCACGGAGATTAGCTATAACCTCCCGCAGGTCAGGGATGAAGGGACAACACAACATGCAGTCTTCAATCCCAGAAGGAAATTTTCCACTACTGAAAAATTCCCTGCTAAACTTGAGAATAAGGTGACCGCCGTCACAACCGGGCCGTACCGAGAAGGACCAAGTCTACAACGTCGCCAATATTACAAACATTACATTCCAATTGAATTCGGCAGATAAACGACTGTTGTAGCGAAGTTTTATGACAGATGAGGAAGGGTAAAAAAGCTTCTGCGTTAAGAATTCTAACTCTGTGACAGGTTATGTTAGGTTAGGAACAGTCAATTTAGTTTAGCAGCAGTATTCTGCATAGTGCAGGGTTCGTGCCATGTAACGATGTTTTACGAAAGGCATGGAAGGGTAATAAGGCTTCTAGAAGTAGTGACAGCCAAATTCTAGGTCAGTGACAGGTTATGTTGGTTTAGTTTTAAATTTATTACTTGACAAGCAAACTTTGATTTACCTTTGGTAATCCGGACGGCCGTTTCGCACTACTTTAGTGCATCATCAGCGGTTTTCGAACTGCTACTGGTGGGTGCCTGTGTTGTGCGCCTAGGCGCATGGTTATGTTGGGTTAGGAACATTTGTATTAGTTTAGGAGCTGGGTTTATTATGTCTCACATTGAATCTTTTCTGCGACGGGAAATTTTTCCCTTGCACCAATCGTTTCTTTTTTGTTTCCCATGGCTTGGAGGGGCATGGTCTCTAATGGCAGAGCATGGCTGGCTACGCTATTCTGAAGGAGTTCCAGATTTCCAATGCTAGGAATGGAACCCAGGCTCCAGGGTTGAAGGCAGACATGCTATCAAATCCCCCATTCTAATTTAAAGAAAATTCTATAAAATTTATAAGCATATGAACTACTGAAATACAAAAATAACAAAGAGTATATAAAGCATGAACTATTATAATTTTAGAATTGGTGTGAATGTATTTCTCTTGTATAAACTCATCACAAGCATAATCTGAATACAACTTTCCCTATGTAGGACTAGGGCTATACTCAGGGGAGCAATGTGTATGATTAAGTATTTTCTAGGACAGCAAAACTATCTCCAGTCTTTTCAAAGTGGAACAATATATTTCAGCGGATGCTGTGGAAAATGGCATCGACAAGAGTAAATTTGAGGATAAATTAAAAGAATTGAGGAACAATTTCAAACAATCACGATTGTGAGCTGACTGATGAAACAAAGGGTCCACCAGAAAAATGTATACACACTTTAAGGAAGGAAACTATTTATTAGGTTTGTTTTTTTAATTTAAATACTAATGAAACATCTACCGGTAGAACTTTCTTAGTTCAGTGGTTACATTAGATGTTCAAAATGTTGGCCGTTGGTGGCCAGACACATTACTGAACGATGAGCGGTCGCCGCAGCTACGTCGGTCAGTGTTTCAATGGAGATCGCAGCACATGCCACTGTAATCTCCTGGCGAAGTTCCTCCAACGTGCGTGGCTTACGTCGATAGACTTGATCTTTCACGGTTCCCCATAAGTAAAAGTCTATAGGGGTTAATTCTGGCGACCGTGGAGGGAACTCGATGGGCCCTCTTCGTTCAATCAGGATCGTCATCATTAATCACATGCAATAATCGTGGAATGTAAGGTTTCCACTTAGCACCTTTCAGAATCCGTCGTACACTTGTACTGCTAATCCCCACTCCACACGCACATTGCGTAGCAGACTTTTGTGGAGAAGTAACAAACTTTTCTAACACAAGATCCGATGAAGCAGGACTTGTAGCTGTACGCGGTCTTCCTGATCTTCCTTTATGAATATCACAAATCGTTCCATGTGCCTCAAACTTGCCAATAATGCGTTTAATTGTTAGGCGGGTTGGGGGTTCTGTTTTAGACTCCCGCCTCCACTGACGCTGCACTTCAACGGCATTATCAAACCTGATAAACCACTTCAGAATGCATTTTCGCTGCTCGAACGTTAAGCGTTCTCCAGCCATTTTGTTTTGTCACTATCGTGTTGAAAGTAACGACATGTGTTGAGCGTAAGACCATACTACAACATACTGGTAATATACTGGTAATATCCCGTTACAATATCCCGATACAGTCTGACAAACAGTGTATACATTTTTCTGGCGGACTGTGTATATCAACAATAATCTGATATTCCCTTAGCACCGATTAAACAACGAAACGTGATTTTTAGTAATAATGTTAAACATTTGGTGCAAATTATTGGGTAGGCTTGAGCACCAACTTAAGTTGGCACCACTGACTGCATATGAGAATGCATTCAAGTCCACGTAACACACAGTAAGTATATAAATGTAGAAAGTGTAAGCGGACATCACAATACTGTGGGGTGTTTCGGTAAGGATGAAATTAAATATTATTATAAAAGCCAATATGATTGTAGGACTAATTTCTTGCTGGTTATGTTATAGTTAAAAGATGGGAGATTCCACATATGACAATCAAGAATGCATAACCTAAAAGGACTAATGAAAACTGTGGATGATTAAATTGGCTACTACAAAACAACAGGTGTTCTTTGGTATGCTAAACTTAAGACTGTGAAAAGAGTTTGACATGAGTATGGACAGCAAGATTCCAGCAAGATTCCAGCAAGATAGTGCACCCAATGCCAGTGGTGGAATTTTCTTTCGGGGAGGGATTTGAGGAGATATAAAACTAAAATAAATATTAAAAAATAAAAAAAATAAAAAAATAATAATAATAATAATAATTTCACTTATATTTATAAGAGTTTATAAAACTGTAATCTTGTCAGAAGCTTTGTTTGAACGTGAAAATGACTATTTACATTGCAGGAGGAACACTAGTTGAAAGTATTTGAAAACAAAGTTTTAAGGAAATTAGTTGGGCCAAAAAGAATGGAGTTTCAAGGGCTATTGAGATTAATTAAATGCAGGGAGTTAATACGAGCTGGATACGTTGCTTGAATGGGAGTGGAGAGGGGCATTTATGATCATTTTATTGAAATAAACAGAAGGAAAATGACCATTAGGGGAACCGAAAAGAAGATGGGATGATAATGCCAGGACGTAACCATCTAAGAGCAACTGATTGTAGAAATTCGAACTGGACACAGTTGACTAAGGACTAGTGTTGTCTGTATTCTAGAGTCTATTATGCTCTCTTTTCCAGAGAAATAAGCAATTTAAATACTACCGAACATGGATATAAAAAAGTGCGAAAAATCTACCATACTGATTTGCATTTATAGCCTATTCTTTTTACTTTTTTCAAATTTTGGGGGGGATATATCCCCCAATCCCCCCCCCCCTGCGTCCGCCACTGCCCAATGCTATTCAATATCACACAATATCAGACTGGGTGATAAGGCAAATGGATATAGATGATATTAATAACATATTGATGCACAAAAGTGTACAAGTAGTTGGTTACGCAGAAGATCTGGACAACATGGGTTGATCAAAAGCCAAAATAGAAGAGGTACTTAAAGATCTTGAAAATGGGACTGAATATTAACAATAGTAAGACTAAGTGGGTGACGCAGTCTAGAAACACCCCAATATCCAACCAACAGATAACCAAAACTTACTTTGCCTTATTGGATATTATGAAATGAAGATGCGTACATAGGAGAACTAAATTCTGAATTTATAAAACACTGATAAGAACAGTGCTCTGTTATGGATGTGAAACTGGGTAATGAACAAGCAGATAGAATCAGCCCTAGGTGCATTCGAAAGAAAGATCCTGAGATGAATAATTGGACCGGTTAATGAAAGTGGACAATGAAGGATAATGCATAATCAGGAATTGAAGGAGCAATATCGAGATATGGATGTAGTATCTATCATCAAACTCCGAAGACTGGAATGGGCTGAGCATGTTAATAGGATGGAAAACCAGAGGATACCCAGGAAAATCATGGAGGGAAGGATATATGGTAAAAGGATAGATGGGTTGACGCAGTGAGGGTGGATGCAAAACAAGTTTTGGGAATAACAGCCTGGAAAAGAGCGTCGCTGGATAGATCTGATTGGAAGAGAAGGTTAAGGCCCGATTTGGGCTGTAGCACCATTGTAGAAGAGGAGAAGATGGTGCACCCCGGATCTAACCCCTCCTGACTTCTTCATAGAACATTGATGATCTGAGATCAAGCTTTTCAACAAATCACCCCCCTTATGTTACAAAGGACATGGGCTGAATAACACTGAGGCACCTCCCATCTTTCAGTATTGTATAGTCAAATAAAGTTCAGTAGTAAATGTTTTACAGTGTCTTATTTTATCCCTCCCAAACAGATCACTCTGTATTATACTGAAACAAGAAAATTTTGTCGAAACAAAATAACGTGTTAAGTTATTCCACAATGCACTATGCCTTTATCAAATGTTCATACATTTGAAGGACTTTTTCTTTATCCTTTACCATAGGTGACACCGTTGTTGATTTTATATCGTAAACACGTGCAAGCATCAAATGATTTCATTACATCCACATTTTTTATAATTCAAACGTTTAGTTTTATAAGGGTCTAAGTGCCAAAACCATTTGATGATGGATCTCCAGCCCCCTTTTCTAGAGGGGTTTGGTTTCTTTTTTTTATTATTATTTTTTTTATTTAACCACTTTTGAAGTCAATTGAAACTATCATCAGAAAGTAAGTCGAAAGCAAACTATCGATGATTTATTTCAACTTACAAGGCCATACTTGTTACCACCGGGTAATAGGTTTAACAATGGAATGGCATCTTTGTTGATTTTTTTTCTTGGATCCCGATTTTGTAAGCTCACCCCAAAAATCCTAACAAAGTCTTGTTGATTAAAATGATCAGAGAAAATATAAGACGTCCCTGGATTAAAACTGTCTTTTTGTTTGCAACGCTCGATCCAAATCTTCCTTATTCGTTTGTCCTTGGAAAACGGAAATATGAAACACCATCTGGTGGAGTTTTGGTTTTAAAATATGAATTATTGCATATTGCAACCGCACATCGCATTCCTGGCATGTTGACAGTATTCTACACAACAAACACATCAGCAAAGCTGCATAGCAACACAACAGAACACATACATAGAGCAACACTGGCTGTGACAGTGGCATGGGTCGGGACTGCAGCTCCGTCACGAATCAGGTTCCCCCACCATGCAAAAAGCCAGTCCAACCCACCTCCTTTTCTATACGCCTTGGGTTTCACCACAGATTATGTAATATTGACAGCTTTCATGAACCAGATGAAAGATGCGTGTGCAAATTACGGTATGTGGAAATACATGTGAAACATACCATGTACTAGATTGCAAATCAAGAACACTATCCCTGAGGAAGTTCTGTGAATCATAAAATGCAATCGTATTATCTATACACATTGTGTGCAGCTTTTATATTATTATTAAATTTTTGTTTTTTTGTTTTATATAATGGTGTTCAATTAATGACAATAATTCATGGACCGACAATGAGCACTCTCTGTTGAGACCCCAGCCAAGACAACCATATACAAAAATAATTTTAAATTTCCCTAAACCTTAATCCTGCAAAGCCATCTTCCAGTACATCTTATGATCGAGAGATATCATAAGCACTTACTTTGCTTCTTGTTTTTTTTTCTTTCTTTCATTTCAATATGTCTTCTTAAAACAATTCCTTAAAACTCATTCGAAGAGAGGTGTGAAGGAGAAGAGCACAATAATTCCAATTATCTACTCTTATACAATTCAACGGCCCTAAATAGCGTGCTTGCTCGCTCACCCGCTTCGTGAGACATCGGGCATACTCGGCGATGTTCGTCTCTCGCAGTGTAAACTTTCATGACGACTACACAATTAGGAAAACCGTTTCTTTATTATATAAGGCCTAAGTGAAATGAACACAATGAACAAATAATTTAATTTTATTTTTACTTACAATTTTCATAGCTCTGAACCACAAACATTTTTAATAATCTACCAGTGTAAATTTCTTAAAAATCCTGGAGTCAATGAATAATGGCGGGCGAAGCCGGGGGCACCAATATTCATGGTTTAACTCTTGAAATATCGCTGATAATATTAATCCAAACAAACCTTCCCTTGAAACATTATATAATTTCTGAAAATTACACTGAATTGATCAAATAAAATTCACATATTATTCATGTCAATAAACAGTTGAGAAACAATACGTATTATGTGTCCACAGGTTCCTTTGGAACTGCATAATCGATTCTGATATAGTTTTCCCAGGGGGCGCTTTCTAATTGTACAATGTACTCTGAAACCGGAATTTTAGCTGTTTCATTAATATTATTAATGGCTTAGTTTACGAATGATTCGCGTGCAAGTGTTAATAAATATAATGCTTTAATAATTATTATACTCTTAATTTTTAATTTCTAAATGAATTATCGTGGGCGAAGCCACGGGCACCTCCTAGTTTAGCACAACCTAATAGAGAATAAATTTAATGAAAATGCAATATTAAAAGAGAACAGCCACCCCAGGCCCCACTTACTTTGGGGGGCCCCTTGGATGCCCCGCCCTAATATAAAAATTAATGTTCCACGTCTTTTCGGAATTTTTGTACTAAATAAAAATATAGCGAATTTTACATGTTACCAATAAAAAAAATTGACACCAGTTACTGATATTTTGGTCTCAGGTTCATGAGTCGCCGCGAGAGGTTACTAGGAGTACTGCGCTAAAATGTATCATTTAACTGATGAAAAATAGAACATGTCTTAATTTCATTTAACATTGATGGAAAAATTTAACAATGACTTCATGAGTTGACCGCGAGAGGCCTCTAGAAGATGCGCTATGGGTCATGTGCAGAAAATGTCTAATTTAATTGAAGAAATTAGAGCAAGTCTTAATTTATAAATTAACATAACAAAACACATAATGTGTATGATGACCTTTGAAGGGTTCAAAGACTTTTCAAGAATCAATTCCAAACTTATATGTAGTACTAAAGTTGTTTTTAACTATTTGCATTTCAGTTGCAACTCGTGAAATTAGTTTTTCAAAGCTGAAATTAATAAAAAACTATTTGTGCTAAAAAATGTGTCAAATCAGACTAAATGGACTAGCACTATCAATATTATACATCGAGAACAATTTGGCTATGAAAATAAATGTTAATGAGACAATTAGACTATTTTCTGATGTAAATGCTAGAAAAATACAATTTTAAAAGGTAACTACTACATATTCTGAATTAATATAATCCATATTTTGCTCATTTATTATCTGAATCTCCGACTAAAATTAAAACTGTTGTTTGTTACCATAAAATTTCATTAACTTTTTTATTTTGTCATATTTAAACATAACCTTTTTTATTTAATTACTTTTTAATTATGCATAGGCCTACATTTATATTTTGTTGATAAGTAGCTGACATTGTAACTTGTTGGACTTGGATTCTGGTGGTCCTAGATTCAAATCCTATAGCGGCTATTTTGACATAGCTTTTTATTTTTTTATATTTTTATGTGAGTGTGCAATTTTCAAGATATCACAAATCTGTATAGTTCTACTGATGCTGGGCGATTTTAATTTGATTTTGAAAAAAGTGCTAGACCTTTGTTCTTCTGCAAGCCCTGCTTAATGAATCAGTCTGGAGGTTAACAAGAAAATAAACTAAAAAAAAAAAAAAAAATTCTGCCTAATGTAATTGCAATTATCATTGATTAAACAAAAGCATTCTGGCACTTTGTTACATCAGTTTACTTGATTTCATTAGTATCATCATCATCTTATCATTATTATCATCGTCGTCATTATCATCGTCATTGTTGTTCTTGTTTTGGTTATTGTTATTGTTATTGCTATCGTTATTGTTATTATTGTTATTATTATTATTATTATTATTATTATTATTATTATTATTATTATTATTATTACTACACTTTTAATTTCTTACAGAAATCTATTATGTCCTGGATACCAATATATTGATGGATGATGTTAACATCATTGGCTTTCTTTGTGAATGTAAAATGGGTAAGTTTAAAATAACTTATTGCCCCCAGTAAAATCTTAAATACAAACTTAAGTAAACTTCTATCTTTAGATGTGAAAAATGGTGGTTTAAAAAAAATATATCCCCTTTAGGCAGGCCTACAGGCTGAGGTAGATTACAAAGTGTTAAATCTCGCCTTATATGAGAACTATCGAGAAACCAGTTATTGATTTGTAGAGTACTCATCAAGAGCTTTTTAACGATACCCCACAAGACATGGTTTCAAAAATTTCACCCTCACTTGTAAAACTGACAGACCACAACCCATAAGCCCGAAAATGTTGTAGAAACTAAGTCATACCTCCTCCATCTGACATGGCAACATATCTTGAATGTACAGCTTAGGCACTAGTACAGTAGATCATCGAAATTCCAAATTAAAACGCACATACTGTACTATACAGGGGTAAAAATGTATACTTTTCATAAATATAACTTTTCCTACAACTTAATTTTACTTTTTCTTCCCTCCACTTTTATTTGGAATCATTTTCTTTGGTTTTTTAAATTTCTAAACTAGCATTTTTACTGGGAAGGCCTTAGATTCTGAGAAATCAGCAGTCTTTGGAAGGACCAATAGCAAAAAGTTGAAGACAGTAGTTTTCACTTTAACTACAGACTTCAATAGAGCCAAAGTTGAGTTTTTATAGAAAAGACTAGCTTAAAAGACCCGGCGTCGCCCGGGTTTTGTATTTTGCAATTGGAAATTAACTTATGAAGGATTTTCAATTTTAAATTCTAGGTCCTTATATAGTCATTTATAATTTGAAATAGGAAGAACGACTTATTACACTCAAACTATTCCCTCAGAAAACGCTTGATATAGTTTTTTATGGCTCATAGAGGATCTAGAATTTTGCATCCCATCGCTTGTACAGTGCACAGCAAGCCTGGTAGAGGTTTAAATAAGAAGAAACAGAAATTCCTGTAACATAAAATTGTAATATCGAGGCGGGAAATTTCCCACTCTTATGTTACCATAAAGCCTTCATACTTTTCTCTCCAAAAACCTGCGATATAATATAATAATATACACATTACCATACCTCGTTTTGTTTTCTCTATATCCAGGGTAGAGAAAGTTATGTGATTCCATTATTTTAGTGGATTTCATTCTGTAATATTTATTTATAACATGAATTATTTTGATAACGTCTCTTATTTGTCAAAAGTGCATTTCATTTGTTTTTTCCAAGCCCACCTGATACCATTTGGCAACAATATATTCTGTGATTTGAAATTGATAATTCTATGTAAAAAGGGATTAAGTATTTTCAAAAACATTTAATTTTTGGCATTTAGAATCAGAATTTTTCAAAATCCTTTCTTAGTGAGCACCTACATTATAAAACGAAGGTACTGTCAAAATTCCAAGTCTCTACCTGTTATAGTTTAGGCTGTACGTTGATTCCTGTCATTCAGTCAGTCAGTCAGGACAAAGCCTTTTATATATATAGAGATAATACCAAAGAAATACTACATTATGCAACAAGTGAATGACGGCATTTATTAAGATACGAGTATGTTTATAAAAGGAGCCATTACCACTTTTTTTATTCAACCATAATTAGTCTAAATGTTTAAAATTTGAGATTTTAGTTTCACTCAAACGTCAACGAGCCCACCATGCCCTTTGGATCAGCTGATTGGCGTAGTTCTTGTCTTCCACAAGAGATGGTAGGTTTTCTGACTACGAGCTAAGTGTTTGTACTATGACAGCAAACGCTTAGCTCCTAGTCAGAAAACCTACTGGTTTTGATACTACCTCTTATATTGATGTATTTGGGGGAAAAAAAAAAAAACTACAGTTCTTGAAACCAGCGGATTTTGAAAAGATGATAGTATGATATTAAAATTAACACAAACAAAATTTATTTTATTACCTAGTTTTTTAAGCTCCTACTCTAATGTTCTCAAGATCATTCCATGTTCGATGATAATCAAATATAACAGTTTCAAAATGAGTATCATTAAGATACTCCTGTATGCCTAGAAATTTTGTGTCACTTTTGTATTGAATTATATTATTACCTAATTTTACTTGAGGCTTCATAACATGTTGATTTTGGGTTGTGTGAAAGTTCATGTCTACTGTCTTTTCTGCATTCATCAAAAGTTTATTTGCTTCAAACAAAGAAAATATTTTTATTAAACGGAACTCTAGTTTTTTAGTAAGATCTATTTCATTTGTTCCTTTTATAAGAAGATTTGTAACATCGGCAAACAGTACAACTTTTGCCTCTTCAATATTCAAGGAGTGATAATTTACATACAGCAAGAATAGTAGTGGTCCCAAGATCGACCCCTGTGGTACTCCTTTATTAATACTCTGCTGTTGGATTTACTTCTTTCAAGAGTTAGGATATTTTTGTCTGTATCGGTGTGCCTTAAGCATGTATGCAACTGAATGGTTTGAAACACAAGTACAAGTATTTTAAAAAATACTTAACAAATGTCAGGAGAATGCATATATGTTAAAATCTCAAAATTATAGACTTGTGCCTTAGACCCTTATGGAACCAGGCCCTTTTATCTATACAGTGCATGCCGCTTATTGAGATCACTTCGGGAGACAGCTAATCCGATAATAATAACCAATTGATAACAGTACCCAAAATAATTAATTGAAGGTTAATTATTCATACACAAAATAATTTGTTCTCAAAGAATAAAAAGTGTATACCGTATAAAATTCATTTTACAGTCAATTTTGGTTCAGGTAATTAAGGCTGAAAATTAACTATTTCACTTCACCCCCCTTACCTGCCTTGTATTATTTTGTTCTAGGGGAACGAAACATAGCATTTATATGCCATATCGTTTATGGAGAGCTAGACGGGCTCAAAAAAGATACGAGAGACAAAGGCCAAAAGGCTAGAAATGCGTTCAAATGCATAGATATATATGAGGCAAGATACGGAAATGGTGTAGAGAGTAAGTACATTTTGTGTGTTTTTAATTGTTTCTCAGTAATTTGAAAACAATAAACTCACTATATAAATTTAAAGAAAAATAAAGTTTTACGAAGAAGAATATCTCATTTATTGCTGAGAATAAAAGTGGACAAGCATTTTTACTGGGAAGAAATGATGTTGGAATGAGGCAAAGTAGACAGTCACATGTTTTAATAAATACTATATTACGGATCCAATGTTAGAACTAGCTATAATAATAATCTGGAGATGTACGTTAATTTTTCAAATTATGGTCCCCATAACAATAAGGTACAAACATGTGTTTCAAATTGCAAATATAAAACTCCTTCTGTTATCGCGTAACATGGCTTTGTACTGACCAAATAATCGTTAAAACTTCACATGAAGTAGTGGGTGCACATTTAAACTTGCACAGATCTTCTGCAGTGTCCTCAATTTCCAATACATCGGTACTGCCTTTACTTAGCACTGATTGTCTTGAAACCTTGGGTTTTCTGTAAACTGGAAGAGAGCTTATTCTTCACTGCAGCTCCAAATGGCCCTTGTTGACCCTCCAGAATGAACAACATCAAGGCTATCTGAGAGTTTCGCTAAGATCATGTGCAGTGCACAAATGCAAAAAATTACACTGGATGTAGGCAATATCATTTTTAAGTGTTAAATCGCTAAATGATAGCTTACGCCTCGTTAAAATAGGCTGAGGAGGGAGTGGAAGTTCAGGAAACAGTTCTTTGCATTTATCAATTCTGTTGTAAGCTTTTTTCTTTGTATTCGAAATTAGTGTGTCAACTTCAGGATATTTAGATCGAACCAGTTCTGCTACACGATGGAATGCATACACAAGACACGTAAAAATTTAGGATACAAACAGCTGTGGCAGCTTTGCACAAGTATGGTGCTGCATCCGTCACAAGAAGGAAGACGTTGCTATGTTGCACCTCATCGGGCCCATTGCATCATTAAATAATTTGGCAATATTTTGATGATTGCATTTTGGCAACACAGGCTTACTCGTTTTCATTGACTTTCAACACACCCACTATAACATTTCCAATATGTCTTCCCTGAACATCAGTTGTCTCTTCAATTAAGACCCAAATGGGCCCATCACCAATTTCCATTGTTTCCATGTACAAGTCAGGTACATAGTTCTTTCTGATTGTAGATTCATCTGGAACAGTTTCATGTGTGTATTTCTCCAGAAACTCACACAGCATTGGATTTTATAATTTCCAAACCATAGCACGGCACAGATCACTTGCAAACTGAGATTTCTGAGGTCCTAGAAATTTCTAAGCTTGAGGTTCAGTAAGCAACAACTGCTTTGAAGATGTGGTGTTCCAAGCATGGCTTGATGACGTCACATGGATAGACTTGAAAACATTGAGAACAGGGTACATTCTTTTCACAAACTTGGCAAAATAGCACCTTTCCATCTGCATAATGCTTTAACTTTACACAAAGTGAGGTTTTCTCCTTCAGCATCTTACCAAATGCCTAGGTCGCACAACACAATGGTGCTGTTCTATCTACAAACGCTGACTAACTGCAGTAACACACTTCACTCAATGACAGGGTATGGGTTGGACACACAGTGGCAATGTGGTGATCACGTGGAAATGCAGCCAGTCATCCATTAAGCCCCCTTTACACACGCAGACTTGTCTGACAGACCTGGTCTGCTCATGTGTAAATGGAAAATACTAGTCAGCAGTCCAGTCCGAATGGGATCTGCGCAAAGTCTGACGCATCCTGAGTGGCATGCTTTTGGACAAAGAGGAAACGTAGGATTTATTCGCACTTCAAATCGATGGTCCCACGTAAGGTTATATACACTTTTAGCGTATACAGGCATGTTATAAAATGAATAAAATTGCAACTAAGAACGGAATTATTAATAAATATGTAAAAGTATGTAAGGTAAAGGTACTGGTAGTAGACACGTCACCAGTAATTGACACATTGAAATAAAATCCTTTGTAATAAGAAAATAAATGCCTTGAATTTACTACTCTTTGGTATTTCCTTATGGTGGTGTCATCTGTTTTGAATATCAACAACCATCACATTTTTCTAGCAGTAATTTTGTGTTGTATGTTTAGATTTGTAACAACGTGTTCTGTGCTCTCTGTTTTTTATGAGTTTGTTGTCTATTACCTTAAGGAGGTATATTTCTTGTTAAGGTAGTATAAACACATAGCACAATTCATATTGAAGTTTTGTGTTTAAGTTGGACTTAATCTTAGATGTAGCCAATAATTACGTGAGAAACTAGTGATTTTAAGTTATGTTGTGCTCACTCATGGGGGTGTCAACTACTGAAGCCAACTTTATATATACATATCTAGAAGTTGACACCCCCTGTAAACTACTGCTTCCAGTTGTTTTGCGTGCTGTTTACATTCTCTGCTTCTATATAAGCAGAGTTTTACCAGTGTTTGGTCAAATTTACTGTAACTAGCAAAGATCCAGTAGTTGACACCCCATGTCTACTACTGACGCATACCATGTCAACTACTAATGCACAGCCAGTTTGAATGTGTATTTTGATATTCTTGAGGTCACCACAATGCCTCCGGTGAAAGGCAAGATGTTGAATTATCCGGAGGAGCATATGAACCTGGCCAAAGATGCTGTCCATAGAGTAGTGCCTATAGCTACAGCAGCAAAACAATACTCAGTTCCTCGAATCACTTTAATGTACAAAGCCCAAGAAACCAGTGGATGTGCCCTGAACCAATTTTCACAAAAGAAGAGGAAAATATACTTGTGGAGTGGATTTTGACTATGGCGAAGGCCGGATTTCCAATAACAAGATAACTATTAGACAGTATCAGCACTTGATTGAAGAACTCAAATGCAAAAATACCTTTCTTGGTAATCGCCCGGGGAAAACCTGGTACAATGCTTTCCTAAAGCGCCATCCCATTATTAATATCAGAATGGCACAGAACCTTATATCAAGAATAACTGGCGTAAAAGAGGAAGCTCTAAAGAGATGGTACAGAGTGCAAGATCTTCACTGATGGAATTTTTTAATAGCACACAGCCTCTGGATTCCAAGGAACGAGTCCAGTTTTCCTAAATCCATTCTGCAGAATTGAAGGTGTTTCTTTCAGTAAAGGTACAGAGGCCAACACTTTTTTCCTTTGGGGTTAAGACCTAAGCACTCTTGACGAGAAACGAGCTGGATCAGAACATCTTGAGAAGTATATCGAAAAGAAAATTTTGAAAGTTTTCAGGCTTCTACTGCTATGATGAAGAAACTGAACAAGATAATCTAAAAATATCATATAAGGAAAGCGATTTTGTGTTGGTTTCTTTCCCTGGAAATAAAAAAATTAAATATGTATGCATCATTCAGCATGTGTTTCAAAATGGTGAAATTAAAGTGACAAGCCTGATATCATGTAACCGACAAAAGAGAGTTTTTCAGCTTGATCAAAACGATGTCAGTGTTATTAGTCCATCACAAATCAATTAAGTATTTCCTTTGCCACTTTCAAATCATCTCACGTATGAATTCCAGAACACTGTTGACTGTGCTGTGTAAGATTCTACCTTATTAAAAAAAACATTGGGTTTTATTTGTTGTCAACTACTGATTATCTACCATGTCAACTACTGAAAATTTTGATTTGAATAGTGTCTACTACTGATGCTTCTACTTAATGTTATGTTAAATATTTTATTACAATATAGTGTTCAATAGTATGAAGGATTGTAACATATATCACATTCCAAGACACCAAAGAGCCTTGTGATTAATTTTTTTAGTACGTATCGTTAAACATTATTCCATAATATCAAATACATTGAGTTTCATTTCTTAAAGTGTCAACTACCAGTGCCTTTACCTTACTTAAGAGTAAAATATTTGAGAATATGTACTTAAGAGCAAAATATGTAAATATATGTAAATTCAAGTTTGTGTTTTTAGGATCTAGGTGGCATGAAATTCCAACATAACATAAATCTAGTATCTTAATGCTAACAGAAAAAAATATGTGACTACATAATTATCTGGGCCCTGGTAATAAGTTAATATGTTTTGGTGCCAAACTCATGTTTCTGCCAAATATATAAGTATTTTCTTAAATACTCATTAGATTTATAGTAGTTTTCTACTATTTCATAGAAATCATTATTTCTACAGTGTTATACATTTAACAGTAGCTTCTTCTGTGTGTCTCCAGGATATTTGTAGAGGGGTATATCACTAACACACACACGATCATGTTCACTTCCAAAACTTGAGCTACTTTGCAGAGGGTTTGATAGTCACCATTTTTCTCAAACATACCTTTAAATGATGTTCTTAGAACTTCTATTTTTGAACCTAAGATAGTGTTAAGTTGCCTTTCAACATATTATATTTCTTTAACTGAATTACGCAATATTGAGCTCGGGTTCTGTTCTTCCCCGATAAGTAAGTGCAAGTGAATAACTCTCACCTCATTGCAAGTGCAGCATTTGTATTGAATTCTTTTGAGATACAAATTTTTGTTGTAAAATGTTAAGAGAGAATGAGGAGAAGTACTAAAATATTTATTTATGGAGAATATATCGAAAATATTTATTCACATAACTTTTTTGTAAAATATATGTTTTTATGTAAAATAAAATTTGGAATTTGAGGTTGTCGGACCTTGATATGAGCATCAGGGAAAAAAAATTACATAAAAAATCCGGAAAAGTACTAAAATATGTATTTATGGAGAAAATATCGAAAATATTTATTCACATAACTTTTTTTGTAAAATATGTGTTTTTATGTGAAATAAAATTTGGAATTTGTTTTAGGAATGTACGAATCTGGAAAAAAAAAAGCAATTTTTTACATACAAATCCGGGCCCTAATAATAACAATAATAATAATTATTATTTATTATTATTATTATTATGTTACACATATTATGTTTATCACATTATTGATAACAAATTTATTCATTTTCAGTTGAGTTACTCGAAGATTATGAGAACAAAATGAATGAGAGGCTAAATATACCTAAATACGGCAAGGATTACTACATCCTATTAACTGGGAAGGCATTAATAAAGGAAGGCAAAAAGGCAGTAAGTACATTTATTTATTTATTTATTTATTTATTATTTATTTAATCTCCATTGAGTGAGCCCTAGTTTACAATTAAGTATGTTAGGGCTATATTTAGTCAACTGAGGTTTCCTGTATAGATTTAAAGTTCAGGAAGATACATTCATAGTCTCTTAAACACATATTCTAAAAAAGCTGTGAATGACAAATAACAACATTTTCTAGTGAAAATTTCTCCGTTAAGCGGAAATTGAAAATTTGCACTGCACTTGTCTAAATGAAGTTCAAGTTCTAATCTTTTTGTTTGAAAAACTGGGCAAGTGAACATCAGATGTTTGGTATTCTGAAGACGGTCACCACATATGCACTTGTATGTATTGCTGTCTGTCTTGATATGAAATCTTTGGAAGTACTCGCCAAATTTTCCGTGGCCGGATAGAAATTGTGTCGGAATAAAGTTTGGTTTCATGAGTGTACTTTTTAGACGGTCAGAAACATTGGGAAAAAAGAGTTCTTTGATAGTCCTTCCACAAGTGGTTGATTTCCATATGTTGTTCCATCTGTGGATACCCTCTTCTCGAAGTTTCATTTTGAGGTGAGAGATTGGACATAGGGTGTATGATGGGGCTGCCGTTGATTGTGCAGCTGTTTTGGCGAGTTCGTCTGCTCTCTCGTTCCCTTCAGTATTGGAGTGGCCTCGTATCCAGGTAAGGAATATATGTGTTCGAATTTACGTAGTTGACTTCTGATGTTGACTGCAATCGCTGAATATTCTTGCTCGGCTATTATGTATATTGCACCATTCAATTGCTTTTAAAATTGCTAATAGTTCTGCTTGGTAGACTGAACAATGGGGGGCTAATGTTAGCTGTGAATTAAATATTTCAGTGTTGTTTTGATAAGCAACGAATGCACAGCCAACCTGAGGTACATCTTTGTCGAGCATCCGGGAGCCGTCAGTAAAAATTTGATGGCTATGTTCATCAGGACAGTCAGTGCATATGAGGTTGTTACAATGTACTGCTGGATGGCCGATATGTAATGGGTTTGCTCTCCTTTCAATGCCAATTCCTTCCACTTGTGGTTGTTTCCTTAAATGATAAAGCGTCGATCTGTATTGAGCTGTGAGAAATAGCGGTTCAATCCCTGCAATTATAAGTGCACCATGCGTAGAAATGGTCCTGTAAGCTCTCGTGATACATAATACAAAGCCACGTTGAACTTGTAGCAATTTTTGTTGTGACCATTTTAGTTTTAAACATTTTTCCCATGAGGATGCGCAATATAGTATCATCGGTTCCACTGCCCTTCGATAGATTATGTGTAGAATTTCATAATTTAGCCCCCAGGTGGGTCGAGTAGTGAGAGAGAGACATAAGTAATTTCTTTCCCTTGGATGCTAGATGGTTGAAGTGCTCTCGGAAAGTCAGCTTACTATCAATAATAACACCGAAATACTTAATTGCTTTCACAATTTTTATGTCCTGCTTGTTGATAAGTAGCTTGGGTTCTTCATATTTTCTCTTTTTAGTAACCACCATTGCTGTTGTTTTCAATGGGTTGAAGTTTAATTTATTGTCATATCCCCATTTGAATAGTATGTCGAGGGCTGAGTTTGCTGTTCTAGATAGTGAAAAGCCTGTTCTTTCTATATTTCATACTAACAGTAATGCATCATCAGCAAATGTTATAAGTTTGCAGCCTTCTGGGAGAGCTAGGTTTAGAATATCATCATATAACACGACCCAGAATCCCGGGCTGCATGTGGAGCCTTGGGGGCATCCGTTGGACATTTTACGAGAAACAGTGGTATTACTTATAGTGAGTTGAACTTCTCTGTCGGAGAAATAACTTTGAGCCAGTTTATAAGCATTTTTTGGACAATTCTTTTCCTTTAATTGCTGGAGTATCTTAGGCCACCAAGCATTGTTAAAGGCACCTGTGATATCCAGGGAGATGAGAAGACCCGTGCTCTTGTTACTGTACACTTGTTCCATCCAGCTGGTAACCTCATTTACTGCATCCTCGGTTGAGGAGTTTGGCATGAATCCATACTGGCCTTTCTGTAAACTGTGTGTATGCATGAGATGAAACATAATTCTGTCTATCATTAATTTCTCTAGTATTTTCCCTAATACAGGTACTAGACTAATAGGCCGGAGACTGTTGGTAGTGTGATTTACTGTGTTTGGTTTCGGAATTACTTTTACCACCGATATTTTCCAGCTTTGAGGAAATACTCCCAATTCCAGACATTTATTAAAAGCATCTCGGAACAAGTTAGGATTACATTCGTGTACTGCTTTTATTATGTTGGCAGATATGGAGTCCCATCCTGGAGCTTTCTTATCATTTAATTTACCTATAATGTGGTCTACCTCTTCCTTGGAGAACGGCACTTCATTCAGGGTTTCAGGGGCTATTAGCGAGTCTTGTCTGATTAAGCTTTGATCTGCATTATCAGGAGAATCTTCAGGGAAGAATGTGTCTATTAGCACTGAAGCGGTTTCACTGGGCGATTTAGTGAATCCATTCCCCGTATCAATGGTGTTTAGGGTGTTATTAAGGTTTGTTCCCTTTTTACAGAATTTATACACAATATTCCAAGGGTTTTTGGGACATTGCGATGTACAGAATTTTTTCCAACTATTATTCTTTGCCTCGATGATTGACCTTTTATATTTCTCTTTGATTTCTATATATGTAGATTCGTAAAGTTGCCGAAGAGGTTGGCATTGAGATCTGTTATACCGTCTTTTACTAGCCAGTAATCTCTTCCTGAGTGTCCACCAGTAATTCTTTATGGGTCTATTGTGTAACTTAGGTACAAGTGAGCGTCGCTTATTTTAATTATGTTATTGGTCATGTCTTTGAGTGCTGTTGTAATATCACACTCTGATTTTGAGTTGTTAATCGAGGCTCCAATCGTCAAGGATCGGTGTTTAGCAGCCAGTTTGAAGTGATCCCATTTTACATTGCTTGTTTTATATTTCCGTGTTAAGTAGATACTAGACAGGGTAATACATGCTAATCTAGCAGAACTAATTTTTGTAATGATTAGCTTGTGGTCTGAATGAAGCTCAGCATCTGATACAGACCAGTGTGCCACGTAAGGAAGTAGTGACCCACTGCATACACTAATATCGATTCTGCTTTGTGAATTATTTCTAACATATGTGGGCTTAACACCGTCGTTTAGGATATAGAGGCGATGGGAGCAGCAGAAGTCATAGAAACGTCTTCCTCTTTCATCCACATTCAGCTCCCCCCATGCTTGATGTTTTGCGTTTATATCGCCTGTGATTAAGAGTAATTCGTTGCTTAATATTTTATCACCTTTGAATCCCAAGTTTTGCTGGCAGCTCACTAAAAAATAGGCCAGTTTCGTCTGCTTTGAAAATGTCCCTGGGTTCATGTGTTCTGGTCAACTCCTATATCTCTTTGAAATTTCATCATGAACGGCAATAAAGTTCTGTAGGTTATGGTATATCTATTCCTGAACCAGACGATCCAGTCTTTGGTTGTGATGAAATTTTCAATCCCAAGAATGTTGGCCACCTTCAGTGCTTTTTCCCTTAAGAATTCCTGCTGCTCTTGAGGTTTCATGGTCCTTGGTTGAAAAGTATATGATCATGTTCATAAATTTGTCAATGAAACAACTGTGTCAGACAACATCCTCTTTTGAAAGCAAAGTTGGCTGAGTTCTAGGTGTGTCAAGTCAGACAAATACTGCACATATACTCACGATAATGATAATCTTCTTACAATAGAAAAAGTTGATTAGGCTATCCTACAAAAATGCTACGATGCATATTTTCGTAAGCGTAGTGTTTTTATAAAGTGTTGTATTTGCTTTCAGATCCTCGTTACGAGTGACGGATCGTTCCTATTAAAATCAAACAAGAATGGATTCCCAGCATTTCGGCCCACACACATCAGAGAGATTTTAGTGAAGGTAAGTCAGATTATACCTACTTTTCATCAGTGGCGGCTATTCAGGGGAAGTAGGTGAAGTAGCACACTTCACCAGTATTTTTCCTTTTCAATACGTATTTTTAAAGTTTATTTTCCATATCACGAATTGGTTTTTACTATAAATGTATCTGTATTTTTGAACTGCCCGCCACGCCACCACCTGATGGCAAAGCTAGGAGACACTGAAATCCTGAGTGCGCAACTTGCTTCAAGTCGGCCGTGTGAAGGTGAACTGGAAACCTCACCCTCCGTTGCATTGGTAGTCTGTTCAAATAAAAAATGAGGATGGCAAGCAGCAGTTTTCTCGCTTATCCCACGTCCGCTAGGTGACAAGAACAGACTACCCATGAAGCAGTCCCCCTTGTTCAGGCATTTTCTTCGCTGCGCCAGCCTCACAGTCAGCTCGGAGAAAGAGGTGGGCACGTTAGATCTTCCACCGTCTGACGGTGTAACGCCGCCAAATTCGAATGTGTTAAATTCAGAAAAACCCGGATTCCACAACCCCGATTAAGTATTCTGTCGCACTGGGAACACTAAGTGACTTCTTCTACCTCCATCATTAAAAATACGATTTTCTCGTCTCTTATTACATTTCCGGGGATCTCTCACACGATTTGCCCTGCCCTAATTATTATTATTATTATTATTATTATTATTGTTGTTATTACTGTTATTATTATCATCATTATTACTGTCATTATTATTATTGTTATTATTATTATTTTTGTACTATTTTCTCTCGTCACACAACTCACACAACGTTCGACGAGACGAGAGAAATTAGCAAAAAATAATCGCGTGAGAGTTCCCAGAGATGGATTAAGAGACGAGCAGTTTAGATAGGCCTACTAATAATTTTTTAAAATATTTTAAGTTTGCTGTATGAAATGATATTTGCAGCACACCCTCGTTTTGAGCCACGAGCTGCTATTGGGTGAATTTTGTTATTAACATAAGCATGTGGCGTTTTTTTCTCTTCACCTAATTTTCCGGCCACGAGCCGCCACTGACTTACATAGTAAAACATAGTATCTAGTAATATATCATTAGAGCAACTTAGAGGCATCATTTTCAGAAATTGCAAAAGTCCTACATTTTGCTATCACCTTACCAACGACAACTTCAGAAAAACGATGTTTCTTGTTATACAGGGTGTTTCAAAATGAATATCGGGGTTTTAAGGCTTTGTAGAATTTAGTACATTTAACATACAATTATAAATAATACATCAAATGAAAGAGCAACTCAAACAGTTTTTCCTACAAGTATTCAATGTGAGCACCATTCATCACATGGCACACATGAAGTTGATAGGCGAGTTCTTCCCAAACCTTGATCAGTGTGTCTGGAGTAATTGTTGCAACTGCTTCAATCCTGTGTCTTAAGTCAGGTAGGTCAGTTGGTAGTGGCGGCACATACACTTGATCCTTTATGAATCCCCAAAGGTAAAAATCACATGGCGTAAGATCGGATGAACGTGGAAGCCATGCAAAACAATCTCTGTCATCTGGCTCCTTCCGGCCAATCCATCAGTCGGATACAACATTGTTTAACCATTCGCGTACTGAATGATGCCAGAGGGGTGGTGCACCATCTTTCTGCCAAATACCACGTTCTCTGGTTCAGCTTCTTCCAATTGAGGAAAGAGCCATAGTTGTAGCGCATCAAGATAAGAATTTCCAATTACACTTGCTTCAAGGAAAAAGAAGGGTCCATAAACTTTCCGCCGGGATATGGCACAAAAAACATTCAATTTAGGGGAGTCTCGTTGCAACTGTACCATCTCGTGGGGATTTTCGGGTCTCCAGATGCGAACATTATAAGTACCAACAAAACTGTTCGAGTACCAACAAAACTGTTTGAGTTGCTTTTTCATTTGATGTATTATTTATAATTGTATGTTAAATGTACTAAATTCCACAAAGCCTTAAAACCCCGATATTCATTTTGAAACACCGTGAATTATGACTTCACTGTGATCTTCCCAATATCAGTTTCTATGATGTTACTTGTGTTTGAAAAGAGGAAAATCCTATCTTAGAAATGAGATGGATCCCGTTATCTAGGGTTGTCCATTGAAAAACTGGGCTGAACAAAATACTGGAATTTAATAAGAACCTTCCCTGCCTTTAAGGCAAGATGGCTGGAGTTAAACTATAAATAAAGTAAGTGGCTTGGTCAGGCCTATATCTTAGCGTAAGTAAGTAGTATTTAGTTTATACAGCCTACTCTACATTATCCATGGATAACACAAAATCACAGTTAAAATAAAACACTAAAAAATAAAAGATAAAATGTATTTCAAACTAATATTGTAAGCTTCAAAGTGCACCTAATGTATTTTAATTAAACAATTAACATAAATCAAACCAGTAATAACTAATTGCACTTTATAAATAATTATATAACCATGCATTCTTATTCAAAGTGCTTCAGCTTGACAGTAAACTAGTGTGGACAGTCTGTACAACAAAACCAATAAGCGAGATCCGAGATTGCCTTATCACCACTTCAGCGACCATAAAACGCTGCTGTTAAAAAAAATAATGCAATAGTCTCTAATTTGTCATTGACGGTACGGTCCCATTCACTTAATCACTCTCACTGCTCGCTGTTCACCCCCATCCCCAATCAAAAACACGATGTTATCACAACTGAGCATCTCGAAGCCTGATTCACATGCTTCACAGTTGAGTTCTCTTTATTACGGAAGAAAACTATGTTAGAGGAGGAAAAAAGTTTTACTAAAATGAGCCACGTTTAAGTCACAAACCGGTTAAACCGCCCCCAGATATTTGAAATTTGGCTGAGCTTTGGCTATGTACCTACCACCAGTTCATAAATATTTATTTATTTATTTATGTATATTTCCCTCTGGTGTAGTTAGGGCCTTCTCTTCAACTAACCAGAGGTGGATACATTCAAACATTACCAAATATTGTAATCTATATACATAAAAACGAATGTATGTCTGTTGGTCCTTTACACATTACTACACCATTCATCTGATCGCCATGAAACTTTGGGAAGTAGTTGAGTGCTCTCCTGCGAAGGTTTCTGGCATAGTACATTTTTAATTTTAGCTTTCGTTTGCAAGTTATGAGTGAAAAACGGGAAGAAAACGTCCATTTTGTATGCTTTCGAAGCATCAGTTTTCAGTATTACATTTCAATTGGCAAATCAATGAACAGGTGGCTTTGCCTACTTTTGTCATACCTTGGAAATAAAAGCACCACGATCAGTTGAATTTTGTAAGACCACACTGGACGTTTCATTTGTTTATAATGTCTAGGCTCGCAGACATCTGAAATTTTGACCCTAGACGGAAGAGGGATAATGAAATAGGTCTAAATGGGCAAACATTGTTCGATTTGGACGAAACTCACTACGTAGGGGTTTTCTGGGCCAGTCAGCTCGGAGAAAGAGGTGGGCACGTTAGATCTTATTTATAAATTAACATAACAAAACACATAATGCGTATGATGACCTTTGACTAATGCCTGTTTGTGTTTAATAAATAAAAACAGTAAATACTGCAGGAGTTCGCTCCCTTATTTTTCCGTATAGATTAGTCCATGGAGATGATCAGAAAGAGAAAGAAAGGCTAGCCATAGAAAAAGAAGTTCAAAATAGTCGTGTTGATAGCTTTTGTTGGGAGGAGGAGGCCTCAAAAATAAATCTGCCCCGGGCCCCAATTGGTCTAGTTACGCCACTGCTTGTAATGCCAAGGAGTAAATTGTTTGATACAAAAATACATTACAATTACAATGTGAAGTCAGTTACAGAGGCTTGCGTAATCTGTGTACATTCTCAAATTACTGTAATAGAGCTAGCTCATTGGGAATCCAAGCAAACCCTGAGTTCAGAGTTCTTAGCTATCCGTATTACAATTAACATACATTAGATTATTCCATTTATCAATTTAGAGACCTAGACATGTGGCCCACCTGCGCTGCCATCAGTTGGTTCATGAAATAGAAGTAAAGTGAAGAAATATAACTTAAAACACAACATATACTCAAGAGAACTGGCTGCTGGGAAGTCAAGTGACATCAGAGGGAGTGGAAAGCTGTACTGCTAAACTAATCTACAGTTTCATGTAACAGCAGCTATTCCAATTCAAAAGTCCTTCCTATTTTAGTAACTATATTATGGTGTAAACATGGAGATACAGGTTACATAGACCATGCTTATATTCACTCATTCTCATTGGCTGCCTCAGTGCTTTATATGTATTTGGCCCCTTAAGGGGGAAGGCGGGTTGGGACTACCCTAAGCACTTCAGCCTTGTGGCCCATTGTGCCAACCTCAGATATGGAATGATTTGTAAGCCCAGCGGTCCCTCGATCACAGACCCCACCGCGAGCCCCCACAGAACTCCCGTACATCCAATAGATACCTCTACCATGCCACGTGTGCCGCTGTCTCGGTACCTCTTATAGAGCCCCCAGGTTGGCAGCACACCAGCCAGTGACTTCAGGACGGGATAGGCCCACAGCAGATGCTGGGGCGAGGGTAAACCGGAAACGAAATGATTATGAGGGGGAGTTTGAAGATGAAATGGAGAGTGTTGGTGGAATGAGAGGAGGAAACGGGAGGATCCCCGAGAAAAACCCCCAAAGGTCACAGCTTCATCCACCACGAATGACACACCCAGGGATTGAACCCGGGACCGCTAGCATGCCAGGCCCACGCACTAAGCATGAGCCACCGTGACGGCAGTGCTTTATAACAATTATATCTCTACGTAACCCTATGTTAGTGCTAGTCCGGCTGTGTCTGCACAGAAATGCAGCACAGGTTATGCGGTCCGTATATTGTTCCCCAAGATTCTGATTGGCTAGCTATAAAAACGTTCAACTTACTTCTATTGCATCTTATAATACTGCCAACAGCTTTACAGTGCAATTACTTCTGGCTTTCAGTGTGATGAGAAATGCGCAGTAGGAAGGAAGAGTATATCAAAATATTGTCGTTTGAAGGGGTGGTGATTCATTCAGAGGCCAGTCACATCATATACGGCTATGCCTGTCATGACTCATGGGAGGGGAAGATAGCTTGAATTTAACTCCCACCTCTGAAGACCCTTCCCCTGAAATGTGTTTCTCCGCTGCCAGGAAGAAATAATTTCACTGTACATGACGGATGAACAAGGGCGAGGTTAGTGATAGGTTTGTGAAATAATCAAGGTTTATGGCATAATCTAGGTTTGTGATAGGTTAGCAAAGGTTAGGGCAAAGTCGCAATGTAGGGGGGCCCACCTCGCGATGTGTGCAGGTTTCCACGAACAGGTGATGTTTTTTGTTTTCCAGCGAGGCAGGTTAACCAACATGACGCATAGGGCATTCTGAATTCTCCCGAAATTACTAATTAGTGACAGGTTCTGAACAGTCATATTAATTTAGTAGGTCGTTCTGATTTCTGCCGTTTCGTAAATGTGCCATCTTGTATCTCCTGCGAGGTTCGTTGTATTGGTGCACCTGCTTCCCAGAATTCTACGTGGTCTGCTGGTGAGACGTCACACCTGTAATGTCCAATCACAAGTTTCTACATAAAAATATGGTGGCATTCACGGCACTTTTCGCTAGATCATATTATAAAAGAAAGTGTAACATTTAGGGTGGGTGGGTTGGACACAAACACTCGTCGAGGCAACATCTCTCCAGAGCACAATCTATAACAAAATACGTGTGATATTAGGTGTTTTAGGAGAAGAAGTTGGTTTTGAAAGTGGGCCCCCCTACATTGCGATTTTACCATGGTTAGTTTAGTTTACTCACAGGTAGCCCTAGTGGCAACATCATAACCACCGTCAACGTCCAACTACCTACACTGTTTCACAATAAGATTGAAATTGGGCTTCATACCTCGTGTCATGACAACCTACCATAACAAGTACAAATTATGCCATTCTTAAGTTATGTAAATACTCACTTCTGTAGGTTCTAAGGAACATTACAAGGTAAAATTGCATTGTAGGGGAGGTCCACTTTGAAAACCAACTTTCTCCTCATAAAACACTTAATATCACACGTATTTTGTTATAGATAGTTCTCTGGAGAGGAGATGTTGCCTCGACGAATGATTTGGTCCAACCCACCCGTCCTAAACGTTACACTTTCTTTTATAACATGATCTAGTGAAAAGTAGCGTGAATTCCGACATATTTCTATCTCTGTATGATGAAGAAACTCGTGATTGGACGTTAGAGGTGTGACGTCACACCAGCTGAACACATTTGATTCTGGGAAACAGGTTCACCAATACAACAAACCTCGCCTTCTGCAGAATTTAGAATACCCTACTAAATTAATATCACCGTTCATAATCTAACAGAACCTGTCACTAATTAGTAACACCGTTCCTAACTTAACTGCCACTAAACTAGAATTTCAGGAGAATTTAGAATGCCTTACTAAATTAATATCACTGTTCATAAGCAATGTACAAGAAGCGTCATGTTCGTCAACCTGCCACGATGAGAAACAAAAAAACACCACCCGTCCATGAAAACCTGCGCACATCGCGAGATGAGCCCCCCTACATTGCAACTTTGCCCATTACAACTTCAAACACACTTACCGGTATCTAAAGAAAGAAAATTCAGTGTGCAGCAATGACAATGTTCTCATGGATCATGCTACCTTTGAGGTTATAAAAATGCTCACACATTTCCTGATTCCACTTGTATTTTGCGCATGTTAAAAACAGACTTGATGTACAGTGGTATTAATCAGACGTGGCAGTCCAAGCATGGATGCTCAGTAGATGCAGACGAGTCCAATAAACATTCGTACTGCATGGAGGGGTGTATGGGTTAGTTGTGTTGCTTTCAGAGCGGTAAGATCATATAAATGCAGTGAAGAAACAAGAGACCTTGTTACAATCGCTTCTCCTCTCCCGCAGGAGCAGTTCAACATTCTTACCCCTCCCCATGATTCCTCCTACATGCGTCACCTCTCTCACGCGCATCTGACTGCCACCTCTGATTAATACCACTGTACCTTATATGGTTTCTATAGACTGTGAAGAACATAACCTATAATTCGGTAGTTAATAATTATTTTCTGCAAACAAGCATTGTCAGCCTTATGCAAAACCATCCTCACCGCAAAGTTTGAAACAGCAGAGGAACTGTATTTGGGAACATCGTTACCAGCATTGATGAACGAATAATATTCTATATCTGAATGTTGGAATTCTTAACAACCCATAACGAATAGAATAGAATTGAAACTCCTTCAGAATAGAGTAGCCAGCAAACAGTGAGGTATGCTCAGCCAGTAGCGACGGTGTCTCTCCAAGTTGCGGAGGAACGACTTGTGCAAGGGTAAAATTTCCCGTCGCAAAAGAGATACAATGTGAGACATAATAAACCTCACGCTACTCAGTATATTGCTCCTAAACTAATATAACTGTTCCTAACCTCTAACATAACCTGTCACTGACCTAGAATTTATGTCACTACTTGCCTTAATGTCGAAACCTCTAAACTTGAGAATAAGGTGACCGCCGTCATAACAGGGCCGTACCGAGTGGGACCAAGTCTACAATGTCGCCAATATTACGAACATGATTATATGCCGATTGAATTCGGCAGATAAACGACTGTTGTAGCAATGTTTTATGAAAGATGTGGAAGGGTAAAAAAGCTTCTGCATTAAGAATTCTAGGCCCATGACAGGTTCCGTTAGGTTAGGAACTGTCATGTTAGTTTAGCAGCAGTATTCTGCATAGCACAGGGTTTGTGCCATGTAACGATGTTTTACGAAAGAAGTGGAAGGGTAATAAGGCTGCTAGAAGTAGTGACAGCCAAATTCTACGTCAGTGACAGGTTATGTTAGGTTAGGAACATTTGTATTAGTTTAGGAGCAATATACTGAAAAGCGCTGGGTTTATTATGTCTCACATTGAATCTTTTCAATGACGGGAAATCTTACCCTTGCGCCGATCGTTTCTATTTTGTTCCCCGTGGATCGGAGGGGCACGGTCACTAATGGCAGAGCATGGCTGGCTACGCTATTCTGAAGGAGTTCCGTCGAAACTTTTTTACGCTATTCAGAATACTGCTCTTAAGCTAACATAACTGTTCCTAACCTAACATAACCTGACCTAGCTTCGTTACTGACCTCGAATTTAGCTGTCATTGCTTGCCTTAATGTAGAAACTTTTTTACCCTTACATATCTTTCATAAAACATAGTTACAACAGTTGTTTATCTTCCGAATTCAATCGGCATGTAGTCATGTTTGTAATATTAGCAACATTGTAGACTTGGTCCCACTCGGTACGGCCCGGCTGAGACAGTGGTCACCTTATTTTCAAGTTTAGCGGAATATAATTTTTCCAGCTTGAATAATTTAAAGTAGCCAGTTGTGAGTGGAAATATCACCAAGTCGTTCAAGATACAGGCACTAAATACAATACCTACCACCCAAAACTGTGTGGATACCATTATTCTTTATTGTCCTAAAAGCACAATCCAAAATAAAATCAAAATTAGAGGCATACAAGATGTACTGATTTCTACTGAATTTTCACTAACGACTTTTTTTGTCCAGTCTTCACACAATCTCATTTCTCGACAATCCAAGGCTTGGTTGCTATTAATTTTACACTATATAAATACATTGCTATTCAAGGCAGTCAGTTCAATTACATAACGAAGCTCTTAATCAATATGAATACCCAACGGCAAATTGTGCAACAATGTGTATAATAAGCTACAGTAATTTGCATCAAAATTATGTTAAGATGTGTCATAATAAGCTACAGTAATTTACATCAAATTAATGCACAAAAATAAAATGTCCCATTTGGAGAGAAAAGTGTTTTCATCGGCACTCTTTGGCTGTCAGTTTTTCAATTAATTCCTGAAGAGGCGCTAATTCTCTTCTGTCGATGAGGTTAAATTCTTGGACAAAGAAGATGAAATGTTTGAACGAAGTGTTCAGATGGGCTTCCTCGCCTAACTGTACGACTTCAGAGAAATGCTGATGATATATATGTGCGTACACACGAAATAGTCTTTTCAAAATAGTTTTGGCTATCGACAGGAAATTCTTAGGGAAAGGAACACCAATTTTGGAAGGAAAAAGTACTTCGTCGTCAAGTTGATCTTGCACCCATGTCATGAGGTAGTCAATGTACTTAGGTGCAGAACATTTAATGGGCTTTTTGACTGTTAATCCATCAGCCCAATGGTATTCGTATTTGGGCCCAGCTGACATTATTGGACAACTTTCCTCTGTGCAGAATTCTGTGATAGTACCATAAAGCATATTGATCTGGTTGAAAAAATCGACAGTATTTACAGCAACCCATTCGTTTAAATCTTCGCCTTCCGGCAGCATAACAGCAAGTCTTAGGTTCCCTGAACCCAATGTTGCTGCAGCATGTTTCATCAAGTCATATTGATGAGTACCTTCGGGAATGCTTTTCTTTGGTTTAAATGTTTTTGAAGAACGGCTGCCAAATAGGAAGCTCATGTTGTTGTTTCAAATATTTAATCAGGTTGTGTCGTAAGTAAAGGAGATTTTACTGTAGTTCCAATATTTACTGCGTTCTTCCTTATTAACCCTTATTAAATCTTTAATTTACAAATAAACCACAAACACCATAAACGTCATATAACCGTGAGTCATTATTCACTCGCTGTCGATCTAATGGAGAATGTCTCACTGCCACTAAGATGGTTGATGTTTCGTGAAAGGGGGTTGTCAATGACAGAATCAGATTGTGGTATCTAGTAATGTGGAATAAAAGGGTAAAAGTGCAATTTAAAATGGCGCACGTAATAGTATTGATATTTTATTTATTTATTTATATAAACGGAGCCTGGGTATGATGAAGAATATTGTGATAAATTACAAACTGTTGAGGTTTATATTAAATTTCTACTGAACCTGAATTTACGTTGCGAAAAGGTAATTTCTGGCAATGAAAGCCAGGAGAAATAGAGGTGTCTTGTGATACAATATACCCACCCATCAGCTTACTCGGTATAATCGTAAACTTAGCTAAAGTGCACTTATACCGCTTATTCATACAGTTGAGACCTGTGACATTTGCCAAGGCACACAGCAAGAGATCCCATGTGATAAGGCATATGCACGTTCACACCGGGGATAAGTCATTTTCATGCGACGTATGCTATAATTTTTTTCGCAGAGCTAATCTTAGAAGGCACATATTCATACGGGAGATAAACCTTTATCATGCGGTATATGTCGTAAGATATTCTCAGCAGCAATCTCAAGAGACATAATCTGGTTCATACAGGAGAGAAAACGGTATAAGTGCACTTTCTTGTTTGTCACAAAGCTTTTCTTCGGAGACATTATTTCATATCACATTTGTCTGATGCGTGCAAACTACGAGATGCGGCACCTGGTCACGCGCATGGTGGTCCATGGCTTCAATTTCAAGTTGTGCAGGAACAAGTCTTATCACGAACCCGGCAGCGAGTGTGTGTGTAGTCGCTGTGATCAGGAATGTGAACGATACCACGTACTAAAGTTCCCAAATAGAGGAGCGTCCCTAAAGAAATTCTGTCTTGAATGACACACCACTATATGCACATTTGTGCGAACTTCTTTATTCATTCATATCACATTTGTCGGTTTATAGTGGAGAAAAGTCATTTTGTTGTGATATGTGTAACAGACAATTCACACAGCTTGGCAGTTTCAAGACACATCAACGTGTCCATTTGACAGAAAAATCATTTTATTCTGATATTTGTCAAAAAACATTCTATCTAAGAGATAGCCTCAGACACTATGCAGAACTTCATACAGGAGAAAAGATTCAAGCATTATGGGAAATGGTAGGTTTTAAGTCACCCTTAGGCTCCGCCCACTCAACTCACTAATGGGATCCGGCTGGGAAGGAGAGGTTTAGGGTGGAGAGTACCTATAAATAGTGGTCGCAATTGGAAGTGTACTATTATCAATGTCATTTAGTAGCAAGAAGATGAAAATTAAAA
Organism: Ectobius pallidus; assembly: GCA_964059195.1. NCBI lineage: Eukaryota > Metazoa > Arthropoda > Insecta > Blattodea > Ectobiidae > Ectobius > Ectobius pallidus. The sequence continues at coordinate 991,847 of CAXKWD010000362.1, forward strand.
ATTAAAAACGTTTTTCTCCTCTTCTTGTATCCATCTTTCTCTACTTTTATCCCTTTCTGTCACTTATTCTTCACCCTACCTATTTGGAACCCATTCCTAACTGTAAATCGTTCAAATCGAGCGGGATTTGAAACATGTCGCTTTGTAGCCAGTAGATATCTCATCCTGTAGATCCTGCCAGATGGAATTGATATAGAACACGTCAGATCAGAATAAACATGCATGTTATAACAACAATATACAAAACTGTAAGCTGCCAAACTTATTCAAGCTGGAAATATTCATTCATATTGTACGAGGGGGGGGTCCGTAAAATAAGGTTCCCAATGATTCTTCACAATGAAAACATGTTTACTGGCATTGAACAATACATGTTTGGAAAGCTTAGACTTTCCTCTATTTTTCGATATAATCGCTGTTGAGATCAATGCATTTTTGCATGTGGTGTACAATCTTCTTTATGCCTGAATTGTAGGACTCTTCTGCCATGCCACAAAGGTAGCTTAAAACCTCTTCTTTCAGCTCCTCTCCGGTTCTGAAATGCGTCCCACCCAGGCACCCAGGTGTTTCTTCAATTCAGGGAAGAGATGGTCGTCACTTGGGGCTATGTCTGGGCTGTAGGGCGGGTGTGTGGCAGTATCCCATCCAAATCTGTTGATGAGATCGGTTGTTACACGAGCGGTGTGCGGACGAGCTTGTCCTGATGCCTCTCCTCTTGCTTTGAATCTTGTGGCGAAGGTTCTTCAACGTCTCACAGTAGCGGTGGCAGGCATGAATTCACACAACAATAACCCCTTCCTGAGCCAAAAGATGCTCGCCATCACTTTGCCAGCAGACTGTGTTTGTTTGAAATTCCGTGGCTTAATTGACTCTGAATGTTTCTACTGACGGGATTGTTCTTTCGTTTCTGGTATCGTGTAGTGGACCCAGGTCTCGTCCCCAGTGACAATAAAGTCCAAGAATTCCTTGCCATCGGTTTCGTAGGCCTGAAGAAATTCGCGGTCCGCAGAGAGACGTTGCCATTTGTGGTCTTTTGTAAGCATTCTCGGGACCCAAGGCGTATAGAAAAGGAGGTGGGTCGAACTGGTTTCTGCGTGGTGGGGGAACCTGATTCGTGACGGAGCTGCAGTCCCGACCCATGCGCCTTTGTACTGCCACATCCAGTGTTGTATGATGCTTTGCCGATGTGTTTCTTGTGTAGAATACTGTCAAACATGCCAGGAATGCGATGTGTGGATGCAATATGCAATAATTCACATTTTAAAACCAAAACTCGACCAGATGGTGTTTCATATTTCCGTTTTCCAAAAGACGAAAGAATAAAGAAGATTTAGATTGAGCGTTGGAAACGAAAAGACAGTTTTAACCCGGGGACGTCTTATATTTGTTCTGATCATTTTAATCAATAAGACTTTGTTAGGGATTTTCGGAGTGAACTTACGAAGTCGGGATCTAAGAACAAAAGTGGTAACAAGTGTGACATTGTAAGTTGAAATAAATCATTGATAGTTTGCTTTCGACTTACTTTCTGATGATGCAGTTTCAATTTACTTCGAAAGTGGTTAAATAAAAAAATCCATACCCCCAAGAAAAGGGGGCTGGGGATCCACCCCAGGATAATTTTTAGTAATTGAACTAATGAAAATCATATTTTATGCTATTTTGCCACTGAAAAACAAGTTAGCAATTTTTTTCCTTTACTCTAAGACATGGAAACTTAAATAAGAAATTGTTACCTAAGTTACAACACTTATTACTATTTATAAGAAAAGTTAAATATCATACGAAACAGTGCAAATAAAAGGTGTACTCAGTATATCTTAAAAGAAAGACACCATACTATAATTATTAAAATATATATTTTCTTCTTTTCCTGAGAGCTAGGAGGTCACGGTCCCCGCCCCCAGATATGGGCGTCCAAGAAAACAATAGCAGTCAAAACTGTAGGCGAGGTAAGCTATAAGGACTGCATCGGCTGTAACTGTGGGACTGCAGCTGCGTCATTACAGTGGGTGAGTGGTGGGGGAGAACCGCAGTCCGACCCACCTCCTTTTCTATATGCCTTGCTCAGGACCCACCTTGCACAAACCGTGGCATATCCTAAATGGTCTGTCAAAATTTTGTGAATGCAGGACTTGCTGACATCAGGGACCATCTCGCAGAGCTCCCGAACCGTCACCCTTCAATCTTTCAGCATTGCTTCTTCCACTTTTGCAATCGTTTCGTCTGAAACAGACTTAGTGGTTTATAGGATTCTGCTTTTTTCTTTCCACATTATTCTTATTGCACGTTTTTGTAATCTAAATATTTTCTCCCTATGCGAAGAGTTGCCCCAGAATATGATTCCGTATCTCATTACAGAGTGAAAATATGCAAAATATACCATGAGTAATGCATCCTGTTGTAATATATCATTCAAAATTCTTAAAGCGAAACACTCTGAACTCAGTAGTCTTAATGACTATACCATCGAGTCATCACTCAGTTGTGAGGCAAGAATTCATCTATTTAAGTTTAGAGACCTTAATTTGGTACAAGGGTTGTTTTCTTATTGTAGTAATTAGCGAGTAGCAGGGGAAGTGGACTGCCGCCATGGCAACAGACTGAAAAGCGGGCGAAAGTTGGCAGAGCTGACCAGGGCAACTTGCAACTATGTTTCACCACTATAATTATTAAGAGATTAAGAGAATGTGTGGTGGACAGGAAAAGTCTGTCCATCTGTCTGTCTGTCCGTGCATCTGTATGCATGATAACTCAAATACATTTTATCATGAAACTTGGTATACGCATTTATAACTTCCGTGGGAAGAAGCCTCTTGATATGACACCAAATAAGTTGACCATTACTGGGGTAATGCCCAATTTAGTGCCTATTTTATGGTAATAGAAAGAATTTATCAAATGCAAATCAGTTCTCATGGCAACATATTATTTTACAGTGTTCATATAGGTATACTCCTTTGGAAGTTGCAATACAGTTTGACAAATAACACTACCCACATATTCCTTCACATATGCTTATCAGCCTAGCTTTGTTCTTCTGTAAAGTCATGCTTAATGAATCAAACTGGAGCTTAACTTGGAAATAAATTACAAAATTAAGTTATTTTCTGCGTATGATAATTGTGATTATTTATCACTGATTAAGCAAAAGCATTCTGGCACTTTGTTGCATAAGTTTACCTGATTTTTTATTATTGTTTTTGTTATTATTATAGTGATAATAATAATAATAATATTAATAATATGCCAGTGAATATTACCATCAGAAAATGTATGAGTCTTTATGGAAACACATTTTGATACAATCAGATGTTCTGTTTAATACCGAGTCAAAGAAAGATTTGATCATATTTTTTATTTGATCCAACTGAACAAATTTTGTGATTAATCTTGCTCAATTTTTGTTATATTATTTATAATGCATAATGTATTTGCAATTGTTGAAATCAAGTATAGTTGTAATTGTATTAATCTGAACAAATAGATATTAACCATTTAATATAATGGAATCCAAACTCAACTTAGCATCAGTTTACATACTAAGCTCGGGTCGACTCGGCAGAATGTAGACCGATGTGAATCAGTATTTATAATGAATCACATTACTCACACGAGGATTTAAATTGATTGTAAGGAAGAATGTGCCTGATAAACTGATCAAAGAACTTACAATGTTTAACAAAGCTAATGTACGCTAAATCGTGAGACTAATTCAGATTCTTTTATTTTCAGGTAAGTACTAAAAAACCAAAGGAAGGTCAACATTAAGAAAGATAGGAGTCGAATGGGTCCATGATGTCCGAGAACGAACCCTGGGGATGCCGGGAGAAAATGTAGGTAACTACAACCTTTAGCTTAAGTTCCGCTATGAAAGATACAGACTTAGGCCTGTTCTTACGATGTCCAGTTAAGTAGGAGTAAATGTTAACTGACAGTTTATTTTACTGTCGGGGTAAAGTTCCAGTAAACGCTTCATTGTTCTTATCATCTTCTAGTTAAAGTTTACTCTCAGTTAACGCAATCAGACAGAAGTCTTAGCAGTTGGTACGAGCGTTTCTCAGTTGTTTCTAACAGTTTTTCATCTGTTTTCATTGTTTGGTTTGATTTTGCAATGGATAACGACGTTATGGCTGGTACAAAAAATAAAGAGACACAGCAATTTCTTTTCAAGTGAAGAACAATTGTTCCTGAATATTATCGACAAAAAGGGTCATATAATTCAAAATAAATAAACACACAGCAAAGCTCGGAAAGACGTAGGCCTATAAAGAAACCTGTTGTGAAACACATAACTTCCTCTCAATTTAATTAGGCTATAGTATACAGTATACAGAAAGGCAGTAGTGCGCATTCAGTTGCCTTAGCCTAAAAAGGTCGCATAATTTGCGAGGCAAGACCTAAAACCTAATAAGTTTGTGTATGAAATGTGTAGCTAATAACTACAGGATATATTACGAGATGTTTTCAAATGAAATTATTAGCTCTTAGCATAACATATTAAAATACATTATATAAAGGCCTATATATTTTATATACAGTGGTACCTCGAGATACGAGTGCCCTAACATACGAGTTATTTGAGATACGAGCTGTCGAGCGAGCGAAGTTTTGTTTTGAAATACGAGCGACATTTGAAATACGAGGAACGGCCAGCTGCGACGCTGCACACGGCCCACCAGTTTACTGCGCCTGCGCCTCGTGCGTCTCGTGCATTATCCCACGTATTCCCCCAGTGTGCTTGTTTACCTCGCTGTCAAAGCATCTTTGCTAAGTTTTTCTAGGGCTTTGCGCTTTTTCTGCATTTACATGCAGGAAGTTATCTCTACAAGTGAGATAAAAGAGATCTTGGGAATGTGGGAGAGAGTTTCACAGTTCGTGGAAAAGAAATACCTCTCTTTTATTATGTTTTTATACAATATTTGTCATTTATAAATACATTTTTCTTATTCAAAAACACTTAACAAAAACAATTGGGGGTAACAGTTTTGGGGCTGGAACGGATTAATGGCATTTCAATTAATTTCAATGGGGAAAATTACTTTGAGGTACGAGCAAATTGACATACGAGCAAGGTTACGAAACGAATTAAACTCGTATCTCGAGGTATCACTGTATTACGCTTATACAATTCCTGTTAAAAACTAAAATTTGTTAAGCTGTTTTCTAAAAAAATAAAGAAGAATAAACTCCTCCTCAAGTAAAATGGTTGTAAAAATGAAAAGGAAGTTACCACGTTTCTAACCCCATCCCCGAAGGATGCAAAATCCAAATATAATCTGATGTACTGGTACAGGAAGTAAACAGTAACTGACATTACGAAAGCAGCTAAATAATTTCATTTCTCCATTTTAATTCAGTTCGCGAAAAGTATAACCTCAAAAAATCCTCCGGTTAGGAGTTTACTTGTACATTTTCCTACAGTAAAGATTACTGCCAGTTAAGAGACTCTTACCAACAGATATTGTAAAATCGAACTGTCAGTAAAGTAACCATAAAAGTAGTCGTAAATATTTTACTGGAGGTGGTAATAACAGACCTTAATGTTAAAGTTAATAAATCTATTCAAGAAATGTCAAATGTAGAACCACAGATTCATTATCATTATAAACATGACTGTACGGTGCAGAATGAATGCTACAGACTTATGGGTGGATGTTGTACCACTTGGAAATCGTTCCACTGTAGACATTGAACAACACCATTGTGTAACTAGCAGGGGTGAGACAAATCCAATAGCGCTAAGTCCATATCTTGAAATAACCTTGTACAAAAACAGCCTCAAATTCTGCATATAAACATTTTAACGCTAGTTAAGCATCAAGGAATTATCAAAATGCTCTTTATTTATATTTATATAAATTCCAATAAATTACTACGTACAGTTATGTTGTGGCCAGAAATACTACTAAAACACAAAGCCTATACGAGTGGTATGCATAAAATAGTAGTAGTAGGTACTTTTACTACACGTTTCTAAGGCAAAAACTAAGACTTCTCTGTATAAAAACCTTAAGAAAAGCTTTTCCCCTTATTATGACTGGTCCTGATTAGATTTTCCTTCGACCCTTAGAATAAACTATGAAATGTATGCATAAAGTACAGAACTCTGCTTTGTAGGTTTTTCTATGAAAAATCGTAGCATGCATCGTTCGCGGGTTCCATTGCTTAGTGAATGGTTGGTGATAATTTGCATGGCTGCATTTTTACAAATAAGACATAAAAAGAAGTATAAAGAGCGCCGTCAGTTACTGTTTAAGAAAAACTTTATAGATTTCAGAAAGAAAATGTCGAATGGTTAAGTGATTATTTTATAGTCCTAACCTCCAAACAAAAAAATAAGCATTCTGTTGAGACACGTGGCAGACTTAGGATTTCAGAATGGAATAGGTGAAGAAATAGGGGTTCACCAGAGCATTGTTTCAAGGGCAGTCGCTTTTGTAAAGGATTAAATTATGGAAAATCCCATGTATGGATAACATTTCTTTCTACAAACAAGTTTGTAGACTTTTTCCTGTCTAGAACATTCATAAACACAGTCATTTATAGTAAAAACTCCATGGCTCTACATCCCTGGAGGAACTTGGCCTACCACCTGACCGCTGCGTCATCTACCACAGGCAAATAGCAGGATTGGGGGGCATGTGGTCAGCATGCCGACACCCAAGGTGGTTTTCATGACCGGAGCCGCTACTTCTCTATCAAGTAGCTCCTCAATTTGAATCACGAGGCTGAGTGCACCCTACCTCAGAAAAATCCGAGGAGGTACCGGGGATCGAACCCAGGCCGACGAATCTGTAATCAGCAACACTATCCACAAGACCACAAGTCATTAATAGTATTCACGAGAAACGTTTTGCTTAGATAACAAAGGCACGACTGAGGCAGGCTTTGTGTTGAGGAATTTAGGAACTAGATCAGAAAAAACAATGAAATTTATGGTTACAATCACAATCACGCTCGGCATTCGGGTAGTCGTTAGTAGTAACGTAAATGTCCAAAGAGCGCAAAAGTGATTATTATCGCAAAGTGAAACCTATGGTACGCTGGCATTTACTAGGTAGCAGAAGAATCGTGTTTATGCTTTTCCTTTTACCTTTTCCTATAGGTGAAGTAAAAGCATTGACTATGATTTGATGCATACCACCCATTAATATCTTTTTGCACGACGTAACTAATTAGTGATACTAACATACATTGGTGTCATGGATCGTAACTTGACATTCCCGCACGCAATCTGGTTGCTATGAAAACAAAAGAAATCTCCATGCGGTAGAAATTACAAAAAGCACAAGTGCCGTAAGTAAAACCATCATAATACAAGCCTTTATGGAAGACCAGAACAAAGGCCTTCTAGTTTGTGGTGATTTTAACAGGACAAATGTTCGGTCCCACAACAACCAACACATGCGAATCACTTTCTGAAATAAACATCTATCTTCAATAATGTATATACATAATATTTTCAGCTAATAACTCAATTAATATACTTAAATTGATATAAATAATCATTGTGCAAAAAAAGTATGTAATACTCGTGCCATAAGCACATAATGGATCTCAGAAATTGAAAAAACTCGACGCAATCACCTCGTTTTTTCAAACTCTTTCCTCGATCTGTATGCACCACTTATGGCACTTGACACATCAATACAAAGGTTATAATTACAGATAAAAATTGCCGTATTTTCCGAATCATAAGACACACCTTAGTTTCAGAACGGAAATTTACGGATTAAAATTAATGTGATTCTAAAGGAAAATTTTTACGGGAAAAATATACTTCATTCCATACACAAATCATGACTTTCTACAATGGATTCAATGCTGAATGTCAGGCTCTTTAGAGGTCATTGCCACCCCACAGAGACAACTCCTTTTGTATGAAAGAACCCAACGTTCCTTTCTTTTCACATTTTATACCTGGCTTCCCACTACCCTCATTTTACGATTGTGACAAGTGCATTGATGTACAGTCTGTGCCACAATTTCCAACTACCTTATCCTTACAGTACTTTCTTTATGATTATGGTATTACAGGCAATATTTTCGGTGATTTTAATTTTTTTTTTTTGTTTAGTTGAGACCATTAGACACACCCAACTTTCAAGACTCTATTTTCAAGATCAAAATGTTGTCTTATATATATATATATATATATATATATATATATATATATATATATATATATATATATATATATATATAACGAATTGGATATGAATGTAATGAGTACTGGAATAAAAAAATCTGATTTGAAAGTCATATAACTTCCTCTGCCCAAATAAAAGTTAGCAGTATTCACATATCCTTGTACAGAATCGCAAGACATAATTTTACACTAATTACGCTATAAATACCTTGTAGCCCCTCCTTTTATGTTGCGACTAAAAACACAGGCTATGGGGGAAAAAATAGAAAAAACAAACAAACAAGTGACTGCAAACGTTTATTGAACTTTCCGAAATTTATCGAATATTCCCCTCAGATATTTCTTTACTGTAAGCATGACCAACAGTACATCTTTCTCGCTTCATGTACTTATATAGAATGAGAGGCCGTGAATGTCCGTGTATTGAGTTATTCACCAGGCATGACAGAGTTTCTACAAACAGTGGGTAGCTTACAACCACCCATTAGAGAATTTTTTTAAAAACCCATGTACAACATTTAAAGAAAATTGTTAGAGCCGTTTTTGAGGACATCGCAAAAAACAAAATTTTCTTCATGTAAAGTCCCCTTAAAAATAAGAGAAACATGTCGCCAATCTTCGGATCACATCTTCAGAAGGTTACCTGACCCAAATACGAAATTTTGTTTTCATACAATTTTCCGTTTTGGAGCTAGCCTGTTCACAAACAGACAGACACACAGACATGTTTCCGAAAATAGTATTTTTGGATTCAGCGGGCCTCAAAATGTGTATTTATGTTAAAAAGTGGACTTCGAATTTGATGGTCGAAAACAATACTTCCTCTACCTATAGTACCTATGGTATGGGCAGAGGAAGTAAAAATTCACAAGTTTCAGAGAACTTAGAAGGGTAACATGATCTTTCACGTATCTCGGTTGTAATCCTAGGTATCCCTGCATTTGCAGCACAGAGCATTTTTCTGAACACAAACAAGACATGGGTTCCATGTTAATAATTTATAATCTTACTAGCGACTCAAAGGGCAGTTTGTATTACTACATAATTTAATACTGAAGCACCTCTGATCAGAGCTCCCCTATCAGCAAACTGAGCTGGAACTTGACTGATTGCGTTCAGAAAAGCAACAGCGCTGATGAAAGTTGGCACAACAGTGGGTCTAGATCATCTGACATTCCTTATTATCCTTCGCTGTTCATTTCTTCTTTTCCACCTGTCTCTCTTGGCTTATATCACACATCCTTGTCTTGTTTTATTGAACACAAGCATCATCTAAATTCTAAATCTAACTTTTCCGTGCTCTCCATAATGTACATTGAGCCCTTTGAGAGCAGCGATTTTTATGGCTGTATGCAGCAGATCCTGTAGATTATTAAATGTTTCTTTTAAGACCAGAATAGTGGCATAAGGGATATTCCACTGGGTGTATTCAAAGATCTAACCATCAAAGAATAAAAAGTAATCTATTAGATCTGTGTTTCTATTGAACTGAGATGGAAATATGGGACCTTGGTTGGTATTTTAAATGGGGTGGGCCTGGATCTGAATCAGTCATATCTGTGCAGTCGAAACTGCTAAGTCTGCATTTACCGCGTTGTTGTTGCTCTCAGCAGTATCATCTGGTATAAATTCTAGAGTGATAGGGAAAATGCAAATAAGAGACAAAAAAAATGTGTGCGTAGAACGCCACGTGACAGAAGTGAAACTTGTTTTAGTTTTTGGATTTTTTCAACTTTAGATAATTGGAATTTTCAATTTTGGATTGTTGGACTTTTTAATATTGGGTTTTTGGACTTTTTAAATTTTGGATTTTTTAATTTTGTAATTTTAAATTTTTTAAATTTTTTAATTTTAATTTTTAAATTTTGGATTTTTTATTTTTAAATTTTAGATTTTTTATTTTTAAATTTTGGATATTTTATTTTTAAATTTTGGCTTTTGTATTTTTAAATTTTGGATTTTTATTTTTTAAATTTTGGATTTTTTAAATTATTGTAATTTTGAATTTTTTTAAAATTTTGGATAGGCTATTAGGATTCTTATTTTTGAATTTTTTTATTTTTGGGGTTTTTAATTTTAGATTTTCGAATTTTTTAACTTTGAAATTTTTGATTTTTTAATTTTTAATTTTTACTTCCTCTGCCCGTACCATAGGTACTATAGGTAGAGGAAGTATTGTTTTCGACCCCAAAATTCGAAGTTGAGTTTTTAGCATAAATACATGTTTTGAAGTTCCCTGAATCCGTACTTTCTGAAGATGCGAGATGAAGATTGGCGACAAGTTTCTCTTATTTTTAAGGGGACTTTACATGAAGAATTTTTTGTTTTTCGCGATTTTCTCGAAAACGGCTCTAACGATTTTCTTTAAATTTTGCACTTGGGTTGCATGTACTAAAAGCTAAAACTTTTATTTGAAACATTTTTTTCGAACAAATTCTCTGAAGAGTAGTTATAAGTCACCCACTGTGAATACACGCTCTTTGCAATACGGCCTAATGTAACGGAAAGTCGTACGAAAACCAAATTTTGTATTTGGGTTAGGTACCTTCTGAGGCTGTGACACGAAGAGTGGCGACAACTTTCCCTTCCTTTTAAGGGGACTTTACACGAATAAACTTTCGTTTGTCACGATTTTCTCAAAAGCGGCTCTAACGATTTCCTTTAAATTCTGTACATGGAGTGCTTATACCAAGAGCTAAAACTTTTATTTGAAACTTTTTTCAAAAAAAATTCTCTGAAGGGTGGTTGTAAACTACCCATTGTTTGTAGATACTCTGTCTTGCCTGGTGAACAACTCAATACGCGGACATTCACGGCCTTTTATTCTATATAAGTACGTGAAGCGAGAAAGATGTATCGTTGGCCATGCATAGAGTAAAGAAATATCTGAGGGGAATATTCGATAAATTTCGGAAATTATTCTGAATGGCGGACAGTTCAATAAACGTTTGCACTTGTTTCTTCTTTTTTTTTTTAGTTTGTCCTTAGCCTGTGTTTTTAGTCGCAACATTCAAATGAGGGGCTGTAAGGTATTTACAGCATAATTAGCATAAAATTGTGTCTTGCAATTTTGTACAAGGATATGTGAATACTGCTAACTTTTATTTGGGCAGAGGAAGTTGATTTTTGTAATTTTGGACTTTTGATTTTTTTGGATTTTTTAATTTTCGATTTTTGGATTTTTTTAAATTTTGGATAAGCCTAATCATTGAGTTGAATGTTTTCTGTGGAGTCCGTTCTGTCACACCTGCTAGTAGCCCTACAATTTGATCTTGTTATTATTTAGGAATGAAGCATTGAAATTATTGCAATTAAAGTAATAAAGTAGTAAAGCGCTTGGAGATGAAATTACTTAAAATGAGGTTATTACTCTTTTTATAACCATTACCTTGCTTTAAAAGATGCTTATTTTTCTTTCCTTGGTTTCCCTTGTCTTCCCTATAAATTGAAGCAATGAGAAGCAGGCACCAATAAACAGGCCTAAGTGGGAAAACGTTGAATCATTTGGGTGAAACTCACTATGAGGATTTCTTGGGCTAGGGAATGAAAATCTCAGGTCTTTTTGTTTAGCATGATTTGGGTAAGGTTCACGAATCTACGTTTGACAAAAATTTGGCACTTTTGTTGCAAGTTGCCTTTGTTATTTTGCTTTTTTGAGAGTTCTTGTGGCAGCAGTCAGTAAAGGAGTAATGCAGGTACAAGTTTTCTTCTTCCAATTTCTATGCACCAGATATTTAATGCCATTTCCAGTGCGTTTAGAGATTCAAGATTTATTATTCACTAGCATGTGCCCGCGGCTTCGCCCGCGATAATTATTTCAAAAATTAAAAATTAAGAGCATAATAGTTAAATCATTATATTTATTAACACCTAAATCACGTGGACTACATACCACGATTAGATAGCGTCGCCTGGTAAAAGCGACCTCAGATTCGAGTTCCTTGGCCCAGAAAACCCCTGTACAGTGAGTTTCGTCCAAATCGAACAATGTTTGACCATATTTAGGCCTATATTGATTATCCCTCTTCCGTGTAGGTTGAAAATTTCATATGTCTTCGGGCCTTGACACTCTAAACAAATGAATCGTCCAGGATGGACTTACAAAATCAAGCGATCGCGTTGCTTTTATTTTCAAGGTAGGCTATGAGGTATGTTGACAAAAATAGCCAAAGCCATCTGTAAGTTATTTGATATTGAAATTTATTACTGAAACTGATGCTTCTAAAACGCAAAAAAATGCACGTTTTCTGCCAGTTTTTCACTCATAACTCACGAACGGAGGCGAAAATTAAAATTCCGGCTTCGAGGTGCACATTCCGACCCTTTAGTCCGCCTACTTATAAAATTTCAGATCTCTGCGTTGAGTAGATTTCGCGGGGCATCGCGGACAGACAGACGGAAGACAGACGGAAGACAGACGGAAGACAGACAGACGGAGGACAGACACTTCCTTTTATTAATATAGATGATTAATTATTACATGTATACAATAGATTTAAAACTAGAATTAAAATTAAGCAATGCATTATGTTACGTCAGTGATTAATTAAGATATCTATCTAAACTAAACTCCGTGGCGCTACATCCCTGGAGGGACTTGGCCTACCACCCGACCGCTGCATCATCTCCCGTAGGCAGATGGCAGGATTGGGGGGCATGTGGTCAGCATGCCGACACCCACGGCCGTTAATGGTGGTTTTCTGGACCGGAGCCGCTACTTCTCTTTCAAGTAGCTCCTCAGTTTGGAAATCACGAGGCTGAGTGCACCCCTACCAGACCTGCCTACCTCAGAAAAATCCGAGGAGGTACCGGGAATCGAACCCGGGCCGACGGATCTGTAGTCAGCGACGCTAACCACAAGACCACGCCGGCGGACAAGATATCGATCTACTTATAAATATTAATCTGTCCTTGTTAAAAATGTACGTCATAGAATGCTTTTCATATGAGCTAAATTTGTCAGTAGGTACTTCAATAGCAGAACTTGATCTGTTTTAAGACTGGATATGAAGTAGTGATCCTCCGCCTGTGAGTATGGAGTTACATTTGCACTTCATGAGGATTGTTTGTCTGTGGTTTGAGATGTTGGATGCTGAGGCTTTGTCTTATAATAAAACATAGTTCATCCCATTCTGTGGGCCTGCCTTGTCGTAAAATCTGGAAGTTGTGCATTTTAAAGTTTTGTGTTGTTTGGATTTCTTATTGGTGTGCGCGTGTATGGGGACTTAAGCAGAATTTTGCTTGGAAATCCCGCATGTCTTTCCCCAGAAGTAAATTCTTGAATAGTTTTACAAGAATTGCTCTTTCTCTTGTTACCTGGTCTTGCTTTTCTTATGATGTGTGTTGTATCGTCCACATCCCTGATGGAGGAGTCTGTTTACTTATTGAAATCATGCAATATTGATTTTTTATGTGTGTGAGTTCGTTAAGTATGTGGTCTCGACATAATGTGTATTGGTACAGTAATGGCCCATTCAGATAGAAAATTAACCGTAAACGTAACGTAAACATAGAAGCTTGCGGCCATGTTTTTTCAATGTGGCCATTCACAATGCATCACGTAAACGTGGAACTTAAACGTAAAATTAAACGTGACGTAGAAGCTTGCAAACACCAAGCTTCTGCGTTATGTTTATGCGAAAAATAACGATACAACCAATCAGAGAACAGAGAACAGTAGACGGAAGTGGAAGTAGCCAAGAGATGGCGTCTATGAATGAGAAACCCGTCATTATATAAAGATGCGGCATTGAAGGAAAATATATGAACAATAGTTCCCCAAGAAATTAACTACAGTAGTAAATACAGCACATATAATATTCTGTTAATTTTCATATGCCAGCATACGCTTGTACGATGAAAATTTTTAATGGCCTACACACTGGATTTCCATGATTATCATGACCATGATACTAGGTATAGGGATCATATAAATGTAAATTTTGCTAGGTTAAGTAAAACCCAAAATAGTTTAAGCTTTTTAATAAGCTGCCACTTAGTGCTAGAACTGCTACACTTAATCGTTTTAAAATAGTTATAAAAAATTGGTTAAAAACTAAATGTTTTTACAGTATCGACGAGTATGAAATGTCTGACATGAATGTAGGCTCTAATTTTATAGTATTATTTTTATTATATAAATAGTTTTGTATATTCTTTGCACAATGTCTATTACAACTATATATTTTGATCTAATGACAATAAAAATGAATGAATGCATGTTTAATAGAAACATGAAAGTATTTTCGTCTGCTGCGGCCATTTTTATCGGCTGTTCACGTTCTCGTTTGTGATGTTGTTACCTACGTTTAAGTTTTCATTGCGAATGCTCAGTGCCGTGCTAAAGTGTGCGTTTAAGTTTACGTTCTTACGTTACGGTTAAGTTTCTATCTGAATGGCCCATAAAGCTATGGTTTGTCTACGGCGTTCATCGCCGGCGATGACCGCCGGGGTCAGCGATCATCGTCGTAGGGGTGGTTTGTTTACCGTCGTTCATCGTCCTCGACACTGTTGCTATCCAGTTATAGTTGGTCATGTCAAACAGCTCGGTGTGGTGGGGGGACATGGAATTTGGAAATTTGTTAGCTTTCATAACCTCAACATAGCCTATAATATTTCAATTTCAATTTCAATTTATTCACCTTTAAGAATTCAAGATTCATGGCTTCGTCAAACAAAACAAGAACAAACAAAAACTTTACATACAAATACTATGACAGGTACTGAAAAAATAGTACAAGTCAAAATTGCTCAGTAGTACAAATAATAATAATAATAATAATATAATTTATTTGTCATTAAGCATTACATATAATGCAATAGACTTCGTCAAGAAACAAACAGATATTAAAACCTAATATTCACTCTTGGCAATTCCAGGAATTCATTAAGATTGTAATATGGCGAAGCTTGAAGAAAGTTATGCACTACACTTTTGAATCTCTTAATATCCACTGTGTGAGCTTCACAAGGTAATTTATTAAAAAGAGTGACCGCCATGGATTCGTACCAGTCTTTTGATTTAGTTAGTCTGACCTGTACTTCGCTAATCAGATATTTGTTTCTCGTGTTATGCACATGAACTTCGCTCCTGATTACATAATCATTTAGTTTGTTTTTTACTAAAAGTAGACAGTGCAAAATATACATATTTACAATAGTTACAACACCTTCTCTAATAAATAGAGGACGGCACGGTTCGTTATACTTAGCACCAGCCAAGATACGTATAGCTTTCTTTTGCAAGCATAAGATTTTTTGGATACCACTTCCATTTCCCCACAGTCTGATTCCATAGAGGAGTATGCTGTTAAAAAATGCATAGTATACATTTAAAACATAGTTCTTTGGTATAAGCTTTCTTATATGTCGTAGAACATAGATCACTCGAGACAGTCTTTTACATATTGTGTCAATATGTGGACCCCACGTTAACTTACTATCAAGTGTGATACCTAATAATTTGGCAGTAGATGTCTCATACGTATTATTTAGGGAAAACAGTATCTTTTGTGTCTTTTCTAAATTCAATGTTAACCCATTTGCTGTAAACCAATCTGTACCTTCAGTCATAACATTATTCATTAACATGTTAAGGTTATAATGTTCCTTTCCAGTTCGATAAAACGTTGAGTCATCAGCAAATAACACAGACTTACTGTCTACATTTGAAGCTACGTCATTTATTAAAATAAGAAATAAAAGCGGCCCCAACACTGATCCCTGCGGGACTCCAATACCTATCTGACGTACATCTGAATATTCACCATTAAACCATACTGTCTGTTCGCGGTTACTTAAGTAAGATTTGATCAACCTTAGTTCCCTACCTTTTACACCATAGTATTTAAGTTTAGCGGCCAGAATATCGTGTGGCACGCAATCAAAAGCTTTGGTTAAATCGCACATTAGAGCCAGAGTATTTTTATGATCTTCAAAGCCTGAAATTACAGAAGAAATCAATGTCTCCACTGCATCCACCGTTGACCTTCCATTTCTAAAACCATATTGAGATTCAGTAAACATATTATTGTTTTCAAAAAAGTTCGTTAGCTGGTTTTTCACTACACTTTCAATAACTTTTGAGAAAATCGGAACTATTGAAATTGGTCTGTAATTCCCAGGTTTTGATGGGTCACCTTTCTTAAGTACTGGTATTGTCTTCGCTAGTTTCAGTGATTCAGGGGATTCCTCATTTACAAAACATTGGTTAATACAATCCGTTAGAGGCACCACAATATATGGAATTACAGTTTTGAGAAAGGTATTACTAATGTCATACACATCCTTAGTATTTGAAAATTTAATTTTCTTTACGATTTTTATGACTTCATTGCAAGTAACAGTTTTCCACACAAAACTGGCAGGAGGTATCTTCAGATTCTGTATTCGCACCATGGCATTGTTAACATCAAGATTCTTGTTAGTTAAATCTTTAACTGTATTTATGAAACAGTTATTAAACTCATTTGGAGTAAGATTATAGCTTTGTTTATTTTGATGTTGGTTGACTGCATTATTAATTATTGTCCAAGCAGCTTTAACTTTGTTCGATGCAGAGCTAATGAAATTTATATTGTGATTTAACTTGGTATCCACTAGAAATTTTTTATATTCTTTCCTTGCAGTTGTATATGCCAATTTAGTCTGGTCCACGAAAACATTGTACCGACTAGCCCACAACATACGATTTCTTAACAACAACACTTGTGATCTCATACTACGGCATTCACTCGTATACCACTTTGGTTTAGTTTTGCTTACGTTCACATCTATGGACTTTTTTTTATATTTATGTGGGAAGTGCATATCCATTCCATGGCAAAATATTGTTAAGAACTTGTCGAAGTCAAGATTTTCTATATTAGGCCACTCAATAGCTTTTAAGTAGTCTATAAATTTCTCAATATTGTCCGAGTTGAAATATCGAGTTTTTGTAACTGTTTGGGATGTATTTTCCTGTTCCGAGTACTTGGCTCCATATACTTTCATGGCTAAAGCATCATGGTCAGACAACATTGCTTTATAAACACTTACCAAAATTAGTTCATCTGACATATTCGTGATGACATTGTCCAAGCACGCTTTCCCTCTCGTCGCTTCAGAATTAAGACAACGAAAATTTACAGATCTCAGTACATTTAAAAACTGCGCCACCCAAGGCGATTTGCACTCATTTATGTCTAAGTTAAAATCTCCACACAGCACAACAGGGATATTGAAAGCGCTCAAGTAGATTAAAACTTTGTCTAGGAACTCAAAAAATAGGTTTATATCTCCACTGGGTGATCTGTACAAAGACATCAGTATTATTTTGTAGTTAGGACTAATCACCATAATAGCCACTACTTCAATATGCTTCTCCTTACAGTACTTGTCAACATTGATCACTTTATACTCACAATTGACCTTTGTATATATAGCCACGCCCCCATGCACATACTTAGACCTACAAAATATATCCGCACATATATAGCCTTCTAATTTAGCCAGATTGTAATTATTCTCATTACACCAATGTTCACTGAGACATAATACATCAATATTTTCGTCTTTTAGAATGATTTCCAGTTCATTTGTCTTGTTTAGTAGTGACTGAATATTCATGTAGAATATTCGTAAAATTATTCCGTTCTCACAATCATACTCCAAAGTCGAACTTAGCTTTTTCTTAAAAAAACCTTTTCAGCATTGGGATACTCATTTCTTGGTCGAAAGTATTTTTTGACGAGTGTTCCTTGTGGCCAATAATTCTCACTTAATATATTATTTAAAATGTTTTCCGGCACTCCAATCTTAAAGGAATTGTAAGTATTATACTTTGTC
The DNA here is from genome assembly GCA_964059195.1 of Ectobius pallidus. NCBI lineage: Eukaryota > Metazoa > Arthropoda > Insecta > Blattodea > Ectobiidae > Ectobius > Ectobius pallidus. The sequence continues at coordinate 1,009,824 of CAXKWD010000362.1, forward strand.
TTTAACTTCTCACACTGTACTTCTTGCTTTGTTGATTCTTTTATGTAGTCCATTACGTCCTCAGTAGTGACATCTGGTGAGAACCTCGACACGAATAACCAAGATAATTTGTCTACCGTTTTCAATGCATTGGTTGAGGTTGGCTTTTTGTTACCTATTATTGTAGCTTTAAATTCTTTTGCCTTACTAGCATATGTAGGTTTATGCATATTAGCGGAGTCACTCATTTCAATCGTATCTTCTACAACCATAACCTCACTTTCCCTTACATTCTTATTCCCAATGTCATGACTATTTTGTTCAGTTTTTGACGATATCATTAGCTTATTCTGTGTAAACTTACAATCACACTGTTTGGTTTTTAATAGATGAATCAATAGTTCTTGTTCATTTACTCTTTTTTCCATTTGTTCATTTAACTTACATATCAATGCTACTTCCTGGCTCGACTGTTGTGTTTCCAACGTATCCCGATGTGGAGAAGCTACTTCGTTATGATCTTGTTTGTTGATTCCTTTTTCCATATCAAGGTTGAATATTTCATTGAAATAATTCTTCACTATGTCACTCATCTCAACAACTACACATTTTGTAACTAATATATCAACTAGAGTCCTTTTATTGAGTTTGTTAAGTTCATTTGCCAAGAGCTCACTCTCACCGTGTATACTACCGTGCGCCATACACGGAACACTCGTCAAAAAATACTTGGGTGAAAATACAAAAATAAGGAACTCACTCAAGAGAAAACGCTGAGAGGAACAAAGGAAACTCACTTTTGGTAGCAGCTGGTCGATTAATAAAAACAGAATATTATGGCAGCATCTATCAAAAATAATCTGATATGAAACTCACATAACTTCGTCTCCCCAAATACAAGTTTCCTTTTAGTATAATGTATTATGTATGACATTCCCTTCATGGAAATTGGTTGTAAAATTGAAGAGAATGTCGTTAACACATCACGTAAATTTCTTTACTCTAAGCATGGGTAATACATTTTTCTCACTTCACATTCTGATATAGAACAAGAGGCCATATTGCAAAAAGCACATATGGGTGGCCACAAGTGGGTGGCTTATAGCTATCCTTCAGATATTTTTTTCGCAAAAAAATCAAATAAAAGTTTTAGTACTTGGTATAAGAACTCCATTTGTAAATCGTTAGAGCTGTTTTCAAGAAAATGGCGACAAACGAAATTTTCCTAATTTAAAGTCCTTTAAAAGTAAGATAAAGTCGTCGTGTCACATTCTCAGAAGGTACCTAACCTAAATACAACGTTTAGTTTTCAACGGTTTTAGTTTTAGCTTGGCTGTTCATAGACACACACACACAGACATTTTTCCGAAAATAATATTTTAGGTAGATTCCGAAGAAAAATCTACCTATTGCAATCGATACCATGTCATGACTTTCCAAAAATTCTTTCATATCTTTACGTTTTATGCCTCCCTAAGTACGAAACCACCGCCCGTTCATTTTTTTTGGTATATATATCTTTACACGCTAGCGGCCGTAATTTTGAACATATTTGAACCAACTTTTATTACGTTATTTCTAGGCCCAATAGGTCGGAGAAGTTCGTTATTGAGCAAAATTGGCCCAAGGGGGTGGTCGGGGGAGGGGGTTGAAATTTTGAAAACTTTATATCTCGGCCCCTATGAAATATAGAGGGAAACTTTGTTTGAGTAAATTAGAGTAATCCCTATGGAGTTGACAGTGACACCAACGATTCGGGGGTTTTGGGAGACGAGTGTGGGTAGGGATGGAAATTCGAAATTTTTGAAACCACGTCTTGTGGGGTATCGTTCAAAAGCTCTTGATGAGTACTCTACAAATCAATAACTAGTTTCTCGATAGGTCTCATGTAAGGCGAGACTTGATTGTTTGAAAAACAATAACACTTAAAAATATACCTCAGCCAGAAGGCCTGCCGAAAGGAATGTGTGAGGACCGACTAAGGAAAAAATTACCAATGCAACAGAGTAACCAAAAGCACTTCGAAATCTACCTCAGCCTGTAGGCCTGCCTAAAGGGATTTTTTCTATTCAGAGGACTTCAAAACATGTATTTAGTTAAAAACTCCACTTGGAATTGGGGGATCGATCACAACACTTCCTATGGTACAGGCAGAGGAAGTAAAAGCTTAATTATATGCGTGTGTTTCCACTCGTATCGCTCAGTGAAGCTGAACTCGGGACCCCAGAATGTTTCACATGAGCTCTGTTAGATTTGCGTGTGGGGGATGTAAAGCCATCACCTGACCACTCGCATCAGTAGCGGCGCAGACACCAGAGCGAGCGCACGCGTGAGTGACATTGTTGTGATCGTTCTGCTTCGGAGTGCTTCGTCTCACTGTTGTGTGCAGTGTTCTGTGTCATTGTTACGAAAATGTCGCGAAAACATTAATTTGTACATCAAAGCAATTCTTATGCAAGTGTGATTTTGTTAATATTGTTCAGTTCAGGTTCGTTTTTATCTTTCAAACCGTGTTTGTCTGAATTCTTTGATTTTTCCCTTTAGAAACTGACAGCAATAAATTCATTGTTACTTCCTCTGCCCGTGCCATAGGTACTATAGATAGAGCAAGTATTGTTTTCGACCCCAAAATTGGAAGTTGATTTTTTAGCATATATACATGTTTCAAGGCCCCCTGAATCCAAAAATGAAACATGTCTGTGTGTCTGTCTGTCTGTGAACAGCCTAGCTCAGAAACGTAAAATCCTATGAAAACAAAATTTCGTATTTGGGTCAGGTATCTTCTGAAGATGTGATTTGAAGATTGGCGACAAATTTCTCTTATTTTTAAGGGGACTTTACATGAAGAAATTTTCGTTTTTCACGATTTTCTCGAAACCGGCGCTTACGATTTTCGTTAAATTTTGCACGTATGTACCTTATAGTGAGACCTAAAACTTTTATTTGAAACTTTTTCGAAAAAATTCTCTGAAAGTAGTTACAAGCCACCCACTGTTCACCCACTGTTTGTAGAAAGTTTGTGTTGCGTGATGAACAACTGAATACGCGCTCTTTCACGGCCTCTTATTCTATATAGCCTAAGAATGAAGTGAGAAAGATGTATTAGCGTAAAATTGTGTCTTGCGATTCTGTACAAGGATATGTGAATACTGCTAATTTGTATTTGAGCAGAGGAAATTACGTGACTTTCACATCAGATTTTTTATATTGTCGTGGCCGCACCTTGCTCAATATTCTGTTATTAACTTAGCCACTTTTGCTTGTCATTATTCTGAATTTCGGAAATCGCTGTTTGTTATTGATCTATTAGTGAAGTAAAGTGTTCCCTATAACAGGCCATGGACGCCCAGAGGGTTCCAGGAGGTTGAGGCTCCCAGATTTTAGATGTTCGGCGCGTGAAGGTGGTAAGGTTGTACCCCCAGGGTTGCTCCTGGTACTCATTCCTGTTAGAGGCTGAATCGACCCCAGGGCCATAATGCCACCTTAGGCCAATTGAAAAATTTCAGCTACCTCATCGGGAACGAACCCGCGACCTTCCGGTTTGTAGCGCAGCACCTCAACCCCTACGCTACGGCGTACCCTATGTATCCAGTAGTAGCCTATCATATTATCAATAGTTACCGGTGATAAATGTTTAGTGTGTTTATTGATATTTTCGAATTTATTTTGATACTAACAGATCCCCGTGGCTTCGTCCACGATAATTAATTGCAAGATAAAAAATTAAGAGCAAAATAATTAAAACATAATATTATTTATTAACAGTTGCACGCGAAACATTCATAAGCCTAAACTAAACGATTAATATAATTAATGAAACAGCTAAAAATCAGATTTTGAAGTGAATTCCACGATTAGAAAGCGTCGCCTGGGGAAAACGACTGCAGATTCGAGTTCCCTGGTTCAGAAAACACCTGCATTATGATTTCCGTCTAAACCGATCAATGTATGTCCATTTAGGCCTATAGGCTATTCATTATCCCTGTTCCGTCTATGTTGAAAATTTCAGATGTCTGCATCCTTAGACATTATAAACAAATGAATCGACCAGCGTGGGCTTACAACGTTCAAGCGATCGCGATGCTGCTATTTCCAAGATATGACAAAAGTAGACAAAGCCTTCTGCAATTGAAATGTATTACTGAAAACCGATGCTTCGATTGCGCTAAAATCAAGTTTTCTGCCAGTTTTTCACTCATAACTCGCAAACGAAAGCGAAAATTAAAAATCCGGCTTCGAGGCGTATTCGCCCACCCTTCAGTCCACCTACGTTTAAAATTTCAGATTTCTCCGTTCATTGGATTTTGCTGGGCATCGCCCACAAACAGACAAACACTTTCTTTTAGGTAGATTTCGAGGAAAAATCTACCTATTGCAATCAATACCATGTCATGACTTTCGAAAAATTCTTTCAAATCTTTACGTTTCATGCCTCCCTAAGTACGAAACCACCGTCCGTTGAAAAATATATATATATATTTATACCTTCTACACGCTAGCGGCCGTAATTTTGAAGATATTTGAACCAAATTTTATTATGTTATTTCTAGCCCCAATAGTTCGGACAAGTTCGTTAATCAGCAAAATTGGCCCAAGGTGGGGTGGCAGAGGTGGGGGTTGAAATTTTGAAAAAATTATATCTCGGCCCCTATGAAGTATAGAGGGAAACTTTGTTTGAATAAATTAGAGTACTCCCTATGGAGTTCACAGTGACACCAACGATTCGGGGGTTTTGGGGGTGGGGCGATGGAAATTCGAAATTTTTGAAATCACGTCTTGTGGGGTATCGTTGAAAAGCTCTTGATGAGTACTCTACAAATCAATAACTAGTTTCTCGATAGCACTCATATAAGACGAGATTTGTATGTTTGAAAAAGTGCTCTTTCCTCTTGTTTGCAGTTATTATAGCGGGTTTGTCATGCCAAGGCTAAAGAAGAAGAGTTTTCCGCCGCGACAATAAATTAAACCAAAAGCATTTCGAATTCTAGGCTACCTCAGCCTGTAGGCCTACCTAAAGGGATTTTTATAATTATAGATTGTTCCGGATCCGAACTGTTAATTGGCATTCCATAGGATCTGCTGACCATTGTCGTTGCTTGCTATGTATGAAGGCATTATAAGATTTGTCATGTCACAGTTGTTATTCCCATTAATTCTATTCAATAATGTAGTAAGTTGCAGTAAAAGGTAATCTTAATTTTCATTTAAATTTTAATACTGCACATCTAAAACCAAATTCTTTTTTCAATACTTAATTCATTTGTTACCAAACTACAATTATCCAATTTCTTAATTTAATATACGGCTTTTCTTTTAATATAAAAAGAAGCAATCTTCTGTACACTCTTGAAATGCCTGCAGTTTACTTGTTAAATTTAAGAGCCAAGAAAAATATCGTATGGAATTTAATTAGTTTTCAGGTTCTGCCACTAGAGAGAGGCGTTGCGTGGCCCCTAACAATAGCTAGAAGGTAGTGTCCACTGGTGCTGATTTAGATTAGATTAGATTTATTTCGTCCGTAAAATCAATACAAGAATTATGTTGGACACGTCATTTAACTTGAATTTTCTTTTGTTGTCCTTAGTAACAAGAATACTAGCCTAATTATTGTCAAATGCAGTCGTATTGAACACACCAAAATCATTTAGAGCGAGATGGTATAGGGCAGCGTTTCTCAACCTTTTTGAACCCGAGGACCACTAAAATGTTTAAAAAATTTTACGGACCCCTAATTTTACATCCCATTTTAAAAAGAAGACCTATATTCTTAATATTTGGGGTATTAATTATAGGTCATTATAACAAAATACTACCCGCGCGCCATATCTTGAGCGCTGGATTTACGGGGAAGTGAGGGTCGGGGGAACAAAACATAGCTATTCCGCCAGTCTTTCTGCAGTGTTGTCAACCAAAGAAATAACGTTTCAGCAGAATCGCGCGTATGGTATTTTATGTAGTGACTTTAATATACAACGATTTTAATGCAGTCCAATAATATAACGTGGTGACGGTATTGCGTAACAATTAATTACACGTCATAAGCCTTTGCTTATCAAATAAGTCATCAAATAAGAATATTATGCATAATATAGGCTCAATATTTTTACACTGGATGACTAATTTTAAGCATAAAGAAGAGTCTTAGCAGAACATGCTTCACCATTTCGTGTTTTAAAACGTAAGAGAGGTAAGGCATTTAAAAGTGGAGAAAGCTATAGGCCTAATTTTAAACGTATTTAATACAAATTGTGAAAAGTTCGCTCAACTTTCAGTACATGAAATTGACATCAGAGTTCACGGGATCGTCAGAAATTAGCACATACGGAATTCTTAGAGGTGAGGAAAGTGTTGGATGTACAATGAAGTGTTTGTGAAATCAGCAATTCGAAAGATTGTATTTTTCCCCATAACTCGATGCGTCAGAAAAGATAATGTCAATAAATAAATAAGAATCCTGAGACAGAATGAAAGCTTAGTATTGAAGCCACTAGATGTCAGGGTGTATAGCGTACTTCGTGTTTCAATGTTGTCAGCTTAACCTACGAAGTTGAACGAAACCTACCGAATGAGGATTAGGGAGCCGAGCGCTCAAGAAATCGCGCGCGGGTAGTATGTGACATATTTTACTTCTTTACTTTCCACTTGCTTTATGATATTTTTAAATGATGTCTGCGGACCATCTGCACCATCTTCGCGGACCATAGGTTGAGAAACGCTGGTATAGGGTAATAGGGAAGAGGTCCTGGGTTCAAATCAAACCTCGTGGCCACCCAAATTTACCAGTAGGCTCTTTGTAATAACTAGGGCCCGGATGTTTATGACCTAAAAATGTTAGAAATATGCAAGCCTTTATGACCTAAAAAATGGCGAAATATGACTAATAATATGACCTAAAGACAATTTTTTTTCCAAAATCTTGTCGGTTTTTTCAATTAAAATTTTATGAGAACACATTAATAAATAATAATATTAATCTTTATTAATAAATTTTTGAATTTATTTAAACAAACCATAAGACACACTCGACACTACACAAAATGAAAGAAATGTTTCATTATGATGGACAGTCACAAAGAATTGCAATAACAGATCACATGCATTTTAAAGTTTTCAAATAAAAACGATCTTCTATTTTCACTCAGCACTGACTTATATCGGGAGAAAGACCGCTCAACGTCGCAGGATGTTATTGGGGCATATTTGAAATAAGTCAAATCATTACTGTTGAATTCAGGCTCACCTTCGTGGAATGTCACTGGCTTACCACATAGAATGTCGCCAATCTTGCAAAGTGTAGAGTACCCTTCGTTCCGACCTAGCACACGCTGTAGTTTTTCTTTAACACATTCACCAACTTTACCACGTGCAGCCGTTAGCTCACTTTCCACATTTGTCACAAGGTGAAGAGAATCACAGAGTTTAACACCAGTTTCTTCTAATTGTGTGATTGTTGTTGATATTATACTGAAATTTGACTTAATATAAGCGAGGTCCCCGGTCAGTGTAGAATTTGAAAATAGCGTCTTTGCAGTTTTGATGGAGGAAGCTTCGCCTTCGTTGAACTCATTAACAACATCTTCGATAACATTGTAGTTGGCACAGTAGTAGTTTGCAGCATTAAGCCACGTTCCCCATCGTGTGAGGATGGGCTGGGGAGGCAAAGGAACAGAAGAGGCAATTTCCTTGAATTTCTGCACTCGAAGTGGAGCTTTGATGAAGATCTTTTTTACTGTTGCAATTAATTTGTCCACATCAGGATAATTTCCCCGAATTTCTTCTGCAACCCTATGTAGTGCATGCGCAATGCATGTTACATGTATCATTTTAGGATAGAGAAGCTGCAGACCTTTGCCAGCTTTCACCATGTAGGGAGCTGCATCAGTTACTAGAAGAAGAACATTTTCTCTCTTCACTCCCTCAGGCCACAACAGATTCAATGCGTTGTCGAAGGTAACAGCAATAGTTGAGTGGTTAGTCCTCTCCAATGCTTCACAAGAAATGAGAAATTTTTCACCTGGTCGGTCTTCCCTTAAAACACCAACAACAACGTTTGCTACATACCTTCCTTCAGCGTCGCTGGTTTCATCCATAGAAACCCAGATCTTGTTATCAGCGACGCAAGATCGTATCCTATTTAAAACATCTTCGTAACAAGTAGTCACGTAGTTCTTGCGAAGTGTTGTTGCATTAGGAATGTGCTGATTAGTGTATTTCTGCAGAAAATTGCTGAAGTGCTGATTATTAACTTTCTCCAGCGGTATATTAGCAGACATCATCATTGTACATAAATCCTTGTTAAAATCAGACATTTTGCTTGTGGTGGACGATGATGAAATCTTCTCAAACATGAGCTGTTGGCGGTTCTCTGATGCAACATTTCGAGTCAAATTGTTTTTGTGTTTTGCCGTACTGCAGTGCTGTTGCACATTAAATCGCTTTTTAGATTCTACCTTAACTTCGCACAGCTTACAGAACAGAATTGTGTCATCTGTACTGAAATGCTTATCTCCAAACTCCCGTACAAATGCTCTCAGTTTTTCACTTATCGGACCCTTAGTTTTAGGCATGATAAACCAAGAGTATTGAGATTGCGATGAAGCACACCATGCAGCAAAATCTTTTCAATAACTGAGGGATGGTTGTTCCTTCCTATCACCCCTTCCCCTTGGCACCACCAAGAAGAACTACCTGCTCAAGCTATTTACAGAAGCAGTTAGTTGACCTTGCTATGAAAACTGACAATAGCCATCCTAATATCTCCGTTCGCTTTCTTTGCATCTGTCCCTTTTTACGCATCTCTCTCTTTCTCCTAATTCTCAGAAATATACGTAGGCCAACGTATATTTTGTGAAAGTATTTTTAGGAAGAAAATACTGAGAAGTTACAAGCAACAATTCAGGGGTGTTCAAATCCCATCTCTGAGAGGGCTGTAAGCAAATAAATGAAAATGGAATAAAAAGCAAAAGCATGGGAAAAAATGAAAAATGATTGAAAATATGACCATAATATGAAAAATGACGGAAATATGACAAAAAATACTGAAAAAGCTAAAATATGACATTATATGACCAATGAAAATTGCATAATTCTAATCACATCAGATGATATCATGTTTAAATTATATTTGCTATGGTAACATCACAAAGGAAAAAAATATGACATGTCATAAACATCCGGGCCCTAGTAATAACTCATTAGTGCAGCATTTGCTTCTATTCTTCGGCTATATCTCAATGTATCTTGCATTTTTTGCTTTTGAGATTGAGGAAACCCCAAGTTATTAATTATTGTTATTATTACTATTATTTCACGGTAAAAGCATTGAACATAAAGATCGACCCTGATGCTTTCCGCTCCAGATACTTGTTAGTTTTATGAAAATGTAATAAATAAAATTTAATTGTCTCTATAATTTACTTGTGCGAGAAAGTTTGTGCATCATATTTTTGCACCATTTATTTTCTGTAATGCGATGTAGATGTAGTCACTTTCTTTTAGTGCTTAGGGGTGGGGCAGGATTGAAGAACTTTTACGAGTTGGTCCCAATGTAAGGAATTTCACTACCATTAGAGTGGTCAAGTTTTCTAAATTAAAAGTTCTTAAAATCGTGTCTGACGGTGGTCAACTTACGGAGTTACAAATAAACAGGTGGGAATTTGCCGGTTCCATGAAAATGTTGTCAACTTCACAGGTTTTACTGCAGTATTTAGACAGATCCTCGCACTGTTAGTGTCACTGTGAACTCCATAAGGAGTACTCTAATTTATTCAAACAAAGTTTTCCTCTATACTTCATAGGGGCCGAGATATAAATTTTTAAAAACTTTAACCTCATCCCCCGACCCCCCCCCCTTGGGCCAATTTGCTCATTAAAAAACTTGTCCGAACTATTGGGCCTAGAAATAACATAATAAAATTTGGGTCAAATATCTTCAAAATTACGGCCGCTAGCGTGTAAAGAAATATATATAAAAGAGGCTTTGTCCTGACTGACTGACTGAATGACTGACTGACTGAATGAATGAATGAATGACTGACTGAATGACTGACTGACTGACTGACAGGAATCAACGCAGAGCCTAAACTATAATAGGTAGGGACTTAGAATTTTGACAGGCCTACCTTCGTTTCATAATGTAAGTACTCACCAAGAACGGATTTTGCAAAATTTTTATTTTAAATGCCAAAAATTAAATATTTTTGAGAATACTTAATCCCTTTTTACATAGAATTATCGAATCCGAATCACAGTTCACGTGACAACATATTGTTGCCAGTGGTCTAGGATGGGTTTGGAAATAAATGAAATGAGAGTTTAACAAATTATTATAGAGAAGTTATCAATATAATTCATGTTATAAATAAATATTAAAGAAAGAAATCCACGAAAATAATGCAGTCACATAAGTTTCTCTACCCTGGACATAAAGAAAACAATACGTGGTATGGTGTGGTGTATATTATTATATCGCAAGTTTTTGTAATATTGCATTTCTGTTTAATTTTATCCCCAAAACGGTTTTGTGGTAACATGAGAGTGAGAAATAAAATATTCCGCAAAGACAATACAATTTTATGTTACCGGAATTTCTGTTTCTTCTTATATGAACCCCCTCCAGGCTTGCTGTGTAGAAGCGATGGGATGCAAAATTCTACATCCTCTATGAGCTATAAAAGGCTATAGGCCTACCAAGCGTTTTCTAAGGGAATAGTTTGAGTGTGATAAGTCGTTCTTCCTATTTCAATTTCTAAATACCTATATAATGACCTATAATTTAAAATGGAAAGTTGTTCATAAGATAATTTCCAATTACAAAATAAAAAAAACCCGGGCGACGTCGGGCCTTATATTGAATGGGCGGTGGTTTCGTACTTAAGGAGGCATGAAACGTAAAGAAATGAAAGAATTTTTCGAAGTCATGTCATGGTATCCATCCCAATAGGTAGATTTCGAAGAAATTCGCTTCGAGGTGCATTCGCCTACCCTTCAGTCTATCTACGTTTAAAATTTCAGAGCTCTGCGTTCAGTAGATTTCGCTGGGCATCGCGGACAGACAGACAGACAGACACTTCCATTTATTAATATAGACTAGCATGTGGCCGCGGGCGAAATTATTTTAAAAATTAAAAATGAGCATATTAGTTAAATCATCATATTTATTAGCACCTAAATCACGTGAATTACATATCACGATTAGATAGCGTCGCCTGGTAAAAGCGACCTCAGATTCGAGGTCCTTGGCCCAGAAAACCCCTGTATAGTGAGTTTCGTCCAAATCGAAGAACGTTTGACCATGTTTAATGTATTTTGTGTTACTTATTATGTTATATTGTAATAATTAATGTAAGTTACTATTAGTCCCTGGTGAAGTGGAAGTTAAGACCGTAAGGTCCAGGTTAAATAAACTATTATTATTATTATTATTATTATTATTATTATTATTATTATATTGATTATCCCACTTATAATAATAATAATCCTCTTCGGGATTAGGTTGAAAATTTCATATATGTATGCGTGCCTTGACATTAAAAACAAGTGAATCGACCAGCGTGAGCTACAACATTCAAGCGATCGCGGAAGTTTCATTTCCAAGGTATGACTAAAATAGCCAAAGCCAACTGTAATTGATTTGACATTGAAATATATGACTGAAAACTGATGCTTCGAAAACGCAAAAAAATGCACGTTTTCTGCCCGTTTTTCACTCATAACTCGCGAAGGAAAGCTAAAATTAAAATTCCGGCTTCGAGGTGCACTTTCCGACCCCTTAGTCCATCTATGTTTAAAATTTCAGATCTCTGCGTTCAGTAGATTTCGCTGGGCATCGCGGACTGACAGACAGACAAACAGACAAACGGAGGAAGACAGACACTTCCTTTTATTAATATAGATTATCATTGTAATTTCTGTCATATTGTAGATTCTGATCGTGATGCGTTGTTTGGATTGCAGATGTGCTGGCAGGCAAAACTGGTTAATAAGTGTTTCAATGCGATTAAGACTGGATGATTAAGTGCTAAGTGATTTGGTGCTTAACATTTCCTGATACCTCCAAGGCCACACGGAAACAGAGGAGTGTTTTCTTCGATAGCCGGATGTGAATTTTAGAAGCTTCTGCTAGCAAACACGATGAGTTCACGTCGGTGACATTGGGGAAACATGGCGACGCAGCGGCGGACTGTACAGTGCGGTGATCAGCGGCGGACTAGTCGATGCGATCAGACCAAGTCGGGGCGGTTGGTGATCGTTGTGCAGATCGTCTCTTGGTGTGCGGTGGGTGTTCTGCTGATCATGCGAGGGGTGTCCACGCTTAACAACGATCTGCAGCCCACGCCCGTCAGCAACGCGACAGACTCCAGTGAAGGTGAGTTCCTAGTCTTGTTTAGATTATAACTGAGGTAGCATTGCAATTTTCCTTCCTGGCACAGAAAACTTCATTAAATGCACTTACTTTTGTTCAAGAAATTGATTAAGGGGCGAAATTATCTTATATTTTTACCCATTTCAATCAGTTCGTTTCTATACTTGTTAAAATACAATAGATTAATTTACTCACAGTGAATAGTTAAAAGAATGCTGCACAACGTTTCGAGTCGTCCCTCGACCCTTCCTCAGGTGAGTAAATTAATCTATTGTATTTTAACTAGTATATACATGAAGACAGTGGAATTCAAGGACCAAATATGGCTAACTTTGAAGATACAGTTCGTTTTTATTGCGCATTAAACACGCCAGCCATATTATGGTTCTGAGCGAAGCAGGATGACCAACTGTCCTTGCATTAAGGTAAATAATGGCAGGTAGATTCTATTTAAACGGCAGTTAAGTTAGGTTGGTTAAGTTAGGTTGGTTAGGTTGGGTTGGTTAGGTAAGGTTAGGTTTGTTAGATTTTGAACAGTGATATTAGTTTTGTAGGGCATTCTAAACTCTCTCGTTTCGAAAATGTACTATATTATATCTCCCGTTAAGTTTATCGTGTTGGTCAACCTCTTTACCTGGGTAAGATGGCCGTCAGTTATATGTTATTGTCATGAATTACGTATTTTAAGGTAAGAGAATTACAGGATGTATTCTTAAACATGGAAAATTTCGTTCCTCGCACCTAGGGACACATTTTTAAGGCTTTTTTCAATTAGTAAAAATTAAAACTGTAATGCTAAGGAGATAGAGCTGGACCCGAGTAGCCGTGTATAGGCTAATGCCATAGCCGGGATTCGAACTCATTGAATATTTCAATCTGATACCTTTCCACTATTTAAGCCTATTTTTTTTTTTTATATATAAAACTCGTGCTCTTTATGTACCTGGGCTTAGATTCTTTATAGAGTGGGACCAATGTCAAACATGACTACAGATGGCAGAGAAGTCTGTGGATTATAAACGAAACGCCGATGTGTTATTCATACGATGGTAAATACAGGGTGACAAATAAAATTAGATACCAGTGCCATACAGAGTGAGCCGATTCAGAACGACACAATACACAAAATGTTTTGTTGGTGTGGTTTATAAAATAAATATGAAATATAACTTTTTTTTTTAAATAACCAATTTTATATAGAAGAAACACTTTCAACGGTAGATTATAAGAATTAAAAGGAGAAAATTATGCTGTAAAAATATAACACTCCAGGGTAGCCAACTTTAATTGCTTCACTTGAAAAATGCTCTATTAGTCAAATATGTTTGAATATGATTATTGAATACTTCAGTTCGATAAAAATTGAACATTTTAAAATTCACTACTCCTTTTTTACTTCCTCTGCCCGTACCATAGGTTCTATAGGTAGAGAAAGTATTGTTTTCGACCCTAAAATTCGAAGTTGAGTTTTAAGCATATATACACGTTTCAAGGCCCCCTGAATCCAAAAATACTATTTTTGGAAACATGTCTGTGTGTCTGTCTGTGAACACTCTAGCTCCAAAACGGAAAATCGTATGAAAACAAAATTTCGTATTTGGGTCAGGTACCTTCTGAAGATGTGATCTGAAGATTGGCGACAACATTGTCTCATTTTTAAGGGGACTTTATATGAAAAAATTTTGTTTTTTGCAATTTTCTAAAAAAAAGGCTATAACAATTTCCTTTACATTTTGTATATGGAGTGCTTATACCAAGAGTTAAAACTTTTATTTGAAACTTTTTTTAAAAGAATTCTCTGAAGGGTGGTTGTAAGTTATCCACTCTTTGTAGAAAATCTGTCTTGCCTGGTGAACAACTCAATACGCAGACATTCACGGCCTTTTATTCTATATAAGCACGTGAAGTGAGAAAGATGTATTGTTGGCCATGCTTACAGTAAAGAAATATCTGAGGGGAATCTAATATATAAAGTCGAATGTGTGTTTGTGGGTATGTTTGTCCCTTATACAAATCTACATTTCTTTACCAATTTACACGGAATTTTGCACACATACCCAGTTAAGCCCGGAAAGTATAGCGGTCAACATTAAAATTCAAACAAATGAGTCCTTCCCTTGAAAATTATATAATTTCTGTGAATATTCTACTGATAAAAATGAAATGTTGTTCAGTTCACATGGCAACAGTGAATTGTTTACTGTGATTACATAGGGCCTTGGCAACTATATAGCCTAATGCTGGACTTTAACGAATTATGATTCCATGTAATATATTAGCGAAAATAATTACTGAAAAATGAATTACACGAAAATAAAGCACAGTGTGATGCAGTCACATAACTTTCTCTACCCTCGACATAAGAAATATTTTCTCACTTCACATTTTGATGAAGAATAAGAGGTCGTATTGCAGGAACAACTTAAGTGTGTGAGTATGCTATATCAGAAGTCGGTAAATAGTCAGTTATCCATAGCTGTAGGCTTTGTATTAGTTGAGATTTATCATAGGCCCTAAGCATGGGATGGAACATTTTGAGCCCTATACTCGCGTATATTATGTCCCGGGTTTTAGGGGAGGAAAGTATGAAAGTGATACTGCATTTCTATTTTATTTCAGGCCCGAAACGGTTTAACATGAGAATGAGAAATAAAATTTTCCGTCAAGTCAATACAATCTTATGTAATTTATGTTTCTTCTTATTTCAACCCCTCCCAGGCATGATGAGTAGAAGCAACGGAATGCAGCATTCGACATCCTCTATGAACCATAAAAAGCTATATCTAGCGTTTTCTGAGGGAATAGTCTGAGTGCCATATGTTGTTCTTCCTCATTTCGAATTCTACATACATTATTATATCAGGACCTAGAGTTTCAACATCGAAAGTCCTCCATAAGTTAATTTCAAATTACAAAATACAAAGCCCGGGCGACGCCGGGCCTTTTCAGCTAGTATTCTATAAATTTAGGAAATTATTCTGAATTGCGGAAAGTTCAATAAACGTTTGCAGTCACTTGTTTTTTCTTGTTTTTTTTTTGTTTGTTTGTTTGTCCATAGCCTGTTTTTAGACGCAACATTCAAATGAGGGGTTATGTTGTATTTATAGCATAATTAGCGTAAAATTATGTCTTGCGATTCTGTACAAGGATATGTGAATGCTGCTAACTTTTATTTGGGCAGCGGAAGTTATGTGACTTTCACACCAGACTTTTTTAATTTGAAGTTTCTCACGGTGATTGCATAAGTCGTCATACTTAGTGAGTGAAAAGCATTATCCACGACGTGTAATGCGTTCCACTAAGTCTAATATTTTTATTATTACTTCACAAATTTTAACGGCTGTGCGTGATAGACGAG
The DNA here is from genome assembly GCA_964059195.1 of Ectobius pallidus. Classification (NCBI taxonomy): domain Eukaryota; kingdom Metazoa; phylum Arthropoda; class Insecta; order Blattodea; family Ectobiidae; genus Ectobius; species Ectobius pallidus. The sequence goes on from CAXKWD010000362.1 coordinate 1,025,525, forward strand.
GTAAAATCATTTTATGTCAATCCTAAACATCTACTCTTATACAATTCAACGGCCCTAAATAGCGTGCTTGCTCGCCCGCTTCGTGAGACATCGGGTATACTCGGCGATGTTCGTCTCTCGCAGTGCAAACTTTCATGACGACTACAAAATTAGGAAGGAAAACCGTTTCTTTATTATATAAGGCCTAAGTGAAATGAACACAATGAACAAATATTCTAATTTTATTTTTACTTACAATTTTCATAGCTCTGAACCACAAACATTTTTAATAAACTGCCAGCGTAAATTTCTTAAAAATCCTGGAGTCAATTAATAATGGCGGGCGAAGCCGGGGACACCAGCAGTAAAATATTGATGGTTTAACTCTTGAAATATCGTTGATAATAATAATCCAAACAAACCATTCCTTCCCTTGAAACATTATATAATTTCTGAAAATTACACTGAATTGATCAAATAAAATTCACATCATATTCATGTCAATAAACAGTTGAGAAACAATACGTATTATGTGTTCACAGGTTTCTTTGGAACTGCATAATCGATTCTGATTAATATTATTAATGGCTTAGTTTATGAATGATTCGCGTGCAAGTGTTAATAAATATAATGCTTTAATAATTATTATACTCTTAATTTTTAATTTCTAATTGAATTATCGTGGGCGAAGCCACGGGCACCTCCTAGTTGTGTAACAATCTCTCTGTCTGTGTAAAGTCTATTATGATAAGAAAATTTACAGGCTAGCCTGTTATAGAGATTACGGACGATATCACCAGATGTCTCTGTCGTTCTCTTCCCTTTCGTACGAACTAATAATTATCCGTTTCCTTTAATTTAACCACTACAATTACTATTATTCCTGCTACTCGTATTATCATGTAACCATTAATAATTAGTTAACGACGGGGATGTAGGCCTGTGACCGTCGCATGACTGCCGGAGTTTTGTCCTGCAGGAGTTCTTTTACATGCCAGTAATCTAGATGGTTTTTTACATTGCACAATCTTAAGCCAACACAATATAATGACATTATTCACGTTTCACATTTCTCCCCTACTCATTCCAAGTCTGCAATTCCGTATCAAAGCAAAGGATTATTCCAGATTTGTAATTTATTTGTCTATTCTATAACTTGAAGGGAGATATTATAAATAAATTTCTATTTTCAGCAAATGCAGAAGCTATGTTCATTTGTCTTCGTATGTCATTGGTTCCAAACAAATTGTTGCCAACCAAAAGAGCCTGAATTCCACTACATACGAAATTATTAAAAAAATGTTTTGATTACTCGCTAGCGCTGGTTTTGTTAACTTCGCGATTGCCTTTTAAGTTCTATTGTATATGATAACTATTATTGTATATGATAACTATTATAACTATTATTTTTACCACTTGGATTATGAATCACTTCATTACTATTAACATCCATTTTATTAATCTAAACATTTATCTCTTAAAATAACAAATTACGTAGTATTAATGAAATTACTATATCTTCTTGAATATTTGGATTTTAGTATCTTCTGGAATGATCTGTCAATGAAAATAGTCTTTTTATGGAAATAAAGCCTAACTTTAGAAATAATTTACATGGTTAAAACTAAATGTACAAGCGTTGTAATCTCCATTTAGCATGTTACAAGAACAAACAAGTTTCTGTGTATTTCCAGTTGTTTATCAGAATGATCAGTGTCAGTATTGATTCATTTGTTTGCGTTGTAAACCGTTACTTAGCTTTGTGCGTCGGAATCTACAAACATTTAACTTCGCATAATCCCTCAGGGCCAGGAACTACGTGCCATATTACACCCATGCCTCTTAGACGTAAAATATTAAAACGTATGACATTCTCTTCATGTAAAATTGGTTGTAAAAATAAGGAGAATTTGATTACCACATAGCATCGCATCCCCGAAGGATGTGTAACCAAAATAAAATCACATTAACGCACTCACGTAACTTTGTTTACCTTAAGAATGGACAATACATTTTTCTCACTTCACATTCTGATATTGAATAAGATACCTTATTGCAAAGAGTGCGTATTCAGTTGTTTCAACATGATGCAAAGCTTTATTGTTCACCAGGAAAGACTCTTGAGTTTCTGTCAATAGTGGGTGAATTATAACTACCCTTCAGATAATTTTTACGATTTTTTTTTCAAATTTTTATAAGCTAAGTTTTTCACGTACAAAATTTAAACAAAATCGGAGAGCCATTTTCGAAAAATATTGAAAAACGAAATCTTCCTCGTGAAAAGTGGCAAAAGAAAGTCGTCGCCAATCTTCGTGTCACATCCCCAGAAGGTGCCTAACTCAAATACAACATTTTTTCCCCCATATGATTTTTCGTTCTGGAACTAGGCTGTTCACACACACACACACACACCTGTTCGGAGTTTTTAATTTTCTTAATGACATCAAATGTTTAGATTTACCAACACGTATAAGTACCATTTATCTATAGCACTCAACAGTAATTCGTAGAAACAATCTGTTACAGAAATAACATCTTATTGAAGATTGATCAGCATTTTTTAGTAAATAATCAGCTTTCTTAAAATTGTACCGTTTGACTTTGGCAACATATTATATAATTGTTAAGGATTATTTTTGGGGTGATAGTTGTAGTGGTACAAACAAAAAGCACTGGATGACACAGGTCATAATTGACTACATAAAAATGTGTTGGACTCCTCTGGAATGTGGGGAAAGATAAGGGGATGTATTGGTCTTTCCCCACATTCCAGAGGAGTTCATCTGAGTCCAACACAATACTATAAGGCTTGCCGCACACGGAGCCACTTGTGGTCGCCACCGGTGGCGACCACTTGTGGTCGTGTTTGGCGCACACGGGACCACTTGTGGTCGCCACCGGTGGCGACCACTAGACGCTAAACACGACCACCGGTGGTCGCCACTTTATCCAGAAATATTTCCTCTTCTCTCATCAGTTGCAGAATGGATTCCGATTTGGAAGCACTAGTTGCAGTTTTGCTAGTGAATGCCATTCTCTTAAATCATCTGCAGAAGTGAAATGTTTGGGGATTATTACTGATCAGCATTTGAAATGAGATAAACACATTCCATATAAATATTTTTTTTATTATATATAATATTTTATTACATAATAAAATATGAGAATCAATTAAATTTGTAAGTCTCCGTAACTGTATGGCCATTAACCTTCTAAAAGTGGTTTATTTAGCCCTAGTCGAATCTGTTATTCAGTGTGACATTATTGGATGAGGAAGCATTTCTAAAATTTTTCTACTCCATTAACTTTATTAGAAGAACGCATAATCAAAATTTGTTTAAAAAATTGACTGGACTAACCAGCAGAACTAATCTATTCCGAGCTTAATGTATTTAACATTAAGATAATCTATAGTCAAAATAATCTGATCCCAAACAGAACATCAGGCAATCCTAAATTTTGTATGTACGTGCACTAGTCTTTTTAATAAAAAAAAGTATTAATGTATAAAAGTTGACCGCCGGCGTGGTCTTGTGGTTAGCGTTGCTGACTACAGATCTGTCGGCCCGGGTTTTATCCCTGGTACCTCGGTTTTTTGTGAGGTAGGAAGGTCTGGAACGGGGTGCAATCAGCCTCGTGATTCAAATTGAGGAGCTACTTGATAGAGAAATAGCGGCTCCGGTCATGGAAACCACCATTAACGGCCGTGGGTGTCCGCATGCTCACATCATGCCCCCCTCCCAATCCTGTCATCTGCCTGGGATAGATGACGCAGCGGTCGGGTGGTAGAACTTGTATCTTCAAGGATATAGCGCCATGGAGTATAAAAGTTAGCTTACATGCAGATTTCTTTTCTATTACACTCATCTCCTGAAAGTCTGGAACAAACAGTTGGCACATTTATTCCAGGATTTTGTTTTATCTATCATATTACTGTAAATTAACACGGCATATCACAAATAGCTGTTTTCATATTTTACAACTCAGAACAGCAACTGTCGTGATAAACTTTTCTTGATCAGTCTGTTGTTTATTCTCTCAAACGACAAGCATATTTTTTTTTCACGCTGACTCAGATGTAATGTTGATACTGCATGTATTTGTTCTCTTCTCTGCCACAAACAATAAACTCGTTGATCCAAAAATGCATCCTAAAGCTTTGCTGATTACCGTAAGTAATACGAGTGTGTTATTTTCTTAACGTCGTCCTTGCTGCTTTCCTTCTCCCATTAATTATTAATTGATTTGTTCTTTATTTCTTTTGTTAATGCTTTTTTCATTTTAATTTCATTGTTACTTAGTTCATTTTTCGTGCTGTTTCTGCATATCAAGCAGAAAAACAGCTTTACCCAAAATCTCTAGAAGACAAAACAGCTTTGATTGAGCATCAGTTGCTTTATCCTCAACTTTGTTATTATTACTACGGCAAGAACTTGATAATTTTGTACATTTTTTATACCACTATCGAACGATAGCTCGAATATATGTAAATATGTATAATGAATTAAGTGATTAAATAAGAGCAATTTTAGGGAATTATGTTCCATTTTACGTTTTCAAGATTTGTATTATTATTAATATTATTTTTTTTTTTTTGTCTTTTAGGTATTTGGTCATTTCGGCGTATTGTAACTTATTATAGTTATTTATGAAGTGTTGTTCTCAATAAGCACCAATTGTTTCAGTGGAGTTACAGAGAAGCATTTCCATATACAATAAAAATCGTTACTTTCAGGCAAATGAAATTCATTTTATCTGAGAAACTCCGTCAATTCATATTTTCTGTATCATGTTAAATTTCACATATTCATGTATCCCAGTAGCAATTACTTACTTTATTAGCAACAAAGTGAGTGATTTTATTGTAAATTAAATATAATGCTCTATCGTACATTAATTTGCTATCTAAAATCAACACAACATTCCAGAAGGCTAATTATCAGTAATAAGGAATAGTTTATTCATTTTTAAATATTTTAGGTTATATATGTATTTTTTATTTTTATATTTTATATTTTTATGCATTGCCGTAGTTACTAGGCCTATATATTAGATTTCACATAAGGGCACACAATAGATTAGGGACCAAAGTTCTTAAAGAAGGGAGCTGTATGCCACTGTAGCACGCCAGAGGGAGCTGTAAGCCACTGTAGCACGCTAGAGAGCCTGTGGCGACCACAAGTGGCTGCCGTGTGCGGCAAAACTCGACCACCGGTGGCGGCCACTTGCTGCGAGAACGAGCGTCTCCCCCAGCGTGTGGCTGACACTGGCGTCTGCAGTGGTCGTGTGTGCGGCTATTTTTTAATTCTCCATTTAAACTCCATGTAAAAGCCCTTCTCGCAGCTTGTGGTCGCCACCGGTGGCGACCACAAGTGGCTCCGTGTGCGGCAAGCCTAAGGGCTGCCGCACATTGGGCGTTTTGTGGTCGCCACCGGTGGCGACCACTTGTGGTCGTGTCAACCACAAACGCCGCCGCCGGTGGTCGCCACTAGAAGCTTACACGACCACGAGTGGTCGCCACTTCTACCCAGAACGGCTTTCTCTGTAACAGTTCTGGATTAAAACAATTAAATGCACTCGAACATTTAAAATGAATACTTCATAACTCTGATTGTGAAGACCTTACGGTTTCTGAATGCCCTTCTCTTAAATTGTCTGCAGAATTAAAATTTTTGGGGATTATTACTGATCAACATTTGAAGTGGGATAAACACATTTCAAATATGTAATAAAATACAAAAAGCAATATATCAATTTGTAAATCTCCGTAACTGTAAGGACATATTTTATTTAGCCCTAGTCGAATCCATTACTCAGTATGACATTCTTGCATGGGGTAGCATTTCTAAAACTTTTCCTACTCCATTAACTTGGTTACAAGAACGTATAATCAAAATTTACTTTAAAAATCGGCTGGACTAACCAACTGAACTAATCTATTCAGAGTTTAATGTATTTAACATTAACGAAATTTATAAATATTCTTTATTAAAATTCTACCATAAAAATAAGACAAAATTCTAGCTGTTCCAAATGAACATTGTACGGGACGGAATAAAACTAGTAATTTACTAGTACCAAAATATTTCACTTCAGATGGTCTGTCACATTGCTCTATTTTCTGTCCTCGTGTGTATAATTCTAAAATCACATTACATCCACGTTTAATATAATGTAGTTATGGAGTCTTTTAATCTAAAATTTAAAAAATACAAACTTTAATTTTCTTATATTTTAAATATTCTCTTTCTGGTACTACCATCATATTAATTATTTTTCAATATTATAATTATTATTACGTATATCACTTGAATCATCCCATGGTTCTCAGCCTTTTCCATTCTGCTCTATTACTTTTTTATGATATTTTGTCTACTTCTTAGTTCTAAGATAAGTATAGTTCAACATCACACTTCTACTGCAAGACATAGGCCTGTATAATTGTAACAATGGAACTGCCCCCGAGCACCAGCTCCTTCACTTGCTATGTTTCAGGACCAACATATGAATTATTTAAATATTTATGTAATTATAATTTTGAAATGTGTTAAGCAAGACTTTGTAAATTTTTATTTACATGATGTTTTATTTAGTTAATGAATTTATTGTAAATAATATAGATTGAATTATTTTTACTCCATGTTAGTAACAATTAATGTAATATATTAGGCCTATATGAATTGTATGGAGAAATAATGAATATATTAGTGTATATCGCATTGTCTAAATGTGCTAATCTCTGGAGGAAACATTGAATAAGTAAATAAATAAATAAGTCCATTAAAAAACAAAATAAAGAACATAATCGTTAACAATGTTCATAGCAGCATAACAAACTTAAAGACAATAGACCTATAATAAATATTAAAAAAAACATTATTAAAGTAGGATACCAAACAAAGTAACATAGGACTTGTTACTTAGTTCTTTACTTATTTTTACTTTCCTTATTTTATTAATGGTTCTTTCATTTTGTATTTTCTGGTTACTTAGTTTACCTTTCGTGCTGTTTCTGTTTCTTCAATTATTTCAGACGAACCAGTAGAAAAATACAAATCATTACTTTCAGGCAAAAGGAAATCATTTTCACTTGAGAATCTCCGTCCATTCTGATTTTCTGTATTCATTTTTAATTTCACAGATCCATGTATCCCAGTATCAATTAGTTACTTTATTAGAAAAAAAATGATTTTATTGAAAATTAAATATAATGCCCTCTCTTTTATTAAATTGCTCTCAACACATTACTTCCAGAAAGCTAACTTATTAATTTTTAAATATTTTAGGTCATGAATGTATTTTTTATTTTTCATATTTTCTATTTTTCATGCCTTGCCCTAGTCATTAGGGCACGCAATAGATTAGGGGCCCAAGCTCTTCAGGAGGAAGCTCTATGCCAGTGTAGAACGCCAGAGGGGGATTAGACGCGACCACTAACGCCCAATGTGCGCCTAGACCCGACGTTTTGTGGCGACCACAAGCAGCGAGACAAGTTTTTCCCCCAGCTTGTGGCTGACGTTGGCGTTAGCAGTGGTCGAGTGTGCGGCTACTCCATTTAAACTCCATGTAAAAGCCTTCCCGCTGCTTGTGGTCGCCACCGGTGGCGACCACAAAACGCTCAATGTGCGGCAGCCCTAACTCATCATTAGCCTTTACTGTAATTCTTTTCCAATGTCGCCACCTTATTTTCAAACAAGAAAACAATAGCAAAATAGCAAAAGATATGCTTTTACCTTTCTGCCTCAAGTCAGTTTTGTGCTAAACCCTTCACACGAAAATTCTAATGGAATAAATCACAATCAGTTAATCGAATTAATCATTTTAATCGGTTAATCAGTTTGAATAATTGATAAATCGACAGCTCCAATTATATTATGTTATTATTGTTATTATTATTCCTTTCGATTAGGCCAGCTTAGGACCACGTGAAACAGTTTTTTCTTGTCTGCCCAAATCTTAATTCTTTCGCGATGTTGCTGTTTCCGTTCTTCCGTCCATTTACTTCCCGTTTTCTTCTTGGGTTTCTCTGGAAATTCGCCATCAAATATTGTTTTCCTAAACTTTATTATTATTATTATTATTATTATTATTATTATTATTATTATTATTATTATTATTATTGTTATTCCTGTCCTTGTTGTTAAAGGTGTTTTTAAAAATAATTTCCGAGTCGATTTTTATCCCCAGTCCGTTTTCTTAAATCACTTGGGTGCCGATTTCTGTGCACAAACTAAAGGTAACTTTATTTCCATTTTAGTTACAAATTAGAATGTATCTCTCTGAATTTCCGCAGGTAAATCTTTTTCGTTATCAGCAAAAGCATTCTTAAACACTTTCTACTTCGCATGGAAGCTATGTAAGTGCGATTTCGACATTTCCTCTTTTTATTTTTCCCATTTGCACACAATTTAATAGTCTTTTGTAACTTCGACATCTTCATTGTAGCTTCCACCCGTATGTAATGTAAATTATACAAATAAAATGAACAATACTTTAGTATACCGTTTCAGTGTTGTCACGGCACTTGAATTCTGTAATGCAATTATCCATTAAAATCACCACAAAGTGCAAACCTCTTTTTCTATATAGCATTTATTTTTACGTAACTTTTTAATGATTCCTAGGGCATTTCTGAAGGATTATTAAGTAATAAATGCCTTGTTTCAGGGTGTCCACTGGTCGGGAAAATCCGGGAAAAGTCAATGAATTTGTTAAAATATCCGGGAAAATTCGAAAAATTGCAAAGTGGGATCAAAAAGACTTCTAGACAATAATAGGCCTATATGAAAGTATATTTAATTTATTTTATTGTTCCTAATTTTTGTATCTGTTATAGTCTAAGTAATTATTGTTTGCAATTACTTTTGTTACTAAAAGTTTTTCTTATTTAAAATATGTAATATCCTATAATTTTTCTTACACAGTTGTTAGAAAGTGGTTGATATTTTGGTCGGGAATTTCTGAAATGATCAATGAAAATCAGGGAATAAGCCGGGAATTTCTTCAGCATTACTTGGTGGACACCCTGTTGTTTATATCAAAATGCAAGCCCTAGCGAGTGGCAGACCCCTGCTAAATCAGATTGCGGCAAGTGACCGACAGTTGTTATGCTCAACATGCGTCCTCGCCTGGCCCTGGAAAGGGAAATTTCTCGTCGTGGAAGGTAATTATTGTGAGAATCGGGAAGTGTTTAGAAAACCGCAAGAGAAACGCCACATAATTGCTGCACTTACCTTGATAAATAATACATTGATAGTCTACGTGCGATTTTCCTTTACTTCTCAATGCGTAGGCCTATTTACAGTCAGGGCTACCAGAAGTCCGGATTTCGCAGGACGTGTCCTGCTTTTGAATGTTACTGGACATATTATTAAAGATTTCCGTTTGAAATGTAACTACACTAGGAGGTGCCCTTGGCTTCGCCCACGATAATTCATTTAAAAATTAAGAGTATAATAATTATTAAAGCATTATATTTATTAACACTTGCACGCGAATCATTCATAAACTAAGCCATTAATAATTAATGAAACAGCTAAAATTCCGGTTTCAGAGTACATTCTACGATTAGAAAGCGCCCCCTGGGAAAACTATATCAGAATCGATTATGCAGTTCCAAAGAACCTGTGAACACATAATACGTATTGTTTCTCAGCTGTTTATTGACATGAATATGATGTGAATTTTATTTTATCAATTCAGTGTAATTTTCAGAAATTATATAATGTTTCAAGGGAAGGTTTGTTTGGATTAATATTATCAGCGATATTTCAAGAGTTAAACCATCAATATTGGTGCCCCCGGCTTCGCTCGCCATTATTCATTCATTCCAGGATTTTTAAGAAATTTACACTGGTAGATTATTAAAAATGTTTGTGGTTCAGAGCTATGAAAATTGTAAGTAAAAATAAAATAAAATTATTTGTTCATTGTGTTGCCCGGGCGGCATGGGTCGCTTAAATCCTAAAAGGGAGAGGTAAAACTACGAAAAAGAAAGAAGAAGTTCATTGTGTTCATTTCACTTAGGCCTTATATAATAAAGAAACGGTTTTCCTAATTGTGTAGTCGTCATGAAAGTTTACACTGCGAGAGACGAACATCGCCGAGTATACCCGATGTCTCACGAAGCGGGCGAGCGAGCAAGCACGCTATTTAGGGCCGTTGAATTGTATAAGAGTAGATAAGTGACATTTCATTTTACGTAGATTTGGAATCTACTAATGAGCCATGACCATGTATAATCAAAGAATGTAATTCGATAACTTTTATTGTACAGCCAGGATTTTAATCTGGAAGGTGCTAAAATTATAAGAAGTATGGCTTCTAAAATAAGTAGGGGGTGTAAATAATTAATTGGTAGTTTTGTATTTCCAATTTTCTTTAGATCTCATTCTTATTTAATATCATCGACACCACTAAGTTGTTATCAATTTTCTATTTTCGAAAACATCACAATATTCTATTTCTGAAATAACGTACGCATTTATCGTACCAGTAGGCCTAGGCCTAATAACAAAGTTTAGTCGTCGAGTACCTCTAGTTGCAATTTTTTGACGACCACCAAAAACTCCAATCTCCAGGCGTTGACCAAATTCTAACATATTTAATTAAGGCAGAAAGGAAGAATCGCCAAAGGAATGGAAAGAATCTATTATTATACCGATCCATAAAAAAAGGAGATAAGGCCGAATGTAATAACTAATAAACTAATAACTATCGAGGAATTTCTCTCTTATCAGCATCATACAATACTTGTCTCCTGTCAAGATTAACTCCACATGCGGACGAAATCATTGCAAATTACCAATGTGGATTTAGGCGAAATAGCTCAACCATTGATCAAATATTTGGATACATAATATAAAAAAAATGATTCAGTTAGGCAAGACAAATTGTAAAATATCCTCATTGAGTTTGGGATACCAAAGAAGTTAGTTAGGCTGATCAGAATGTGTCTAAATGAAACCTATAGCAAACTCAGGGTAGAGAAACTTATATCAGATAGGTTTGCCTTTAGAAGCGGCTTGAAGGAAGTATGTTTGTTGACAGATGAATATGATGTGAATTTTATTTGATCAATTCAGTGTAATTTTCAGAAATTATATAATGTTTCAAGGGAAGGAATGGTTTGTTTGGATTATTATTATCATCGATATTTCAAGAGTTAAACCATCAATAATTTACTGCTGGTGCCCGCCATTATTAATTGACTCCAGGATTTCTAAGAAATTTACACTGGTAGTTTATTACAACTGTTTGTGGTTCAGAGCTATGAAAATTGTAAGTAAAAGTAAAATTAGAATATTTGTTCATTGTGTTCATTTCACTTAGGCTTTATATAATAAAGAAACGGTTTTCCTAATTTTGTACTCTTCGTGAAAGTTTAGACTGAGAGACGAACATCGCCGAGTATACCCGATGTTTCGCGAAGTGGGCGAGCGATTGAGCACGTTATTTAGGGCCGTTGAATTGTATAAGAGTAGATGAAGTCTAAAGGTTAATTTCTTTGGTCAGTATATTTGTGAACCGTATCCCAGCTATCTGACTTGCCTTTAGACCTGAAATACATTTATGCCAGATACATTTTTTAAGGAGGCGGTCCTATCACAGATCCTTGAGGTACCGTGTCTCATCACTTCTTCCGTTTCCTTCCAGGAGTGGAGGCCACACACAATGCCACATCCACCTCTCAGCACAGCACGATGGCCAAGATCAACCCTTCCTCCGCCATCTTGATTACTGTGGGCGCCACCATGCTGGTGATCGGCCCCACTCTCCTGCTGGCCCGCATACTCGACTCCCGGCGAGTGGACAGGGACCACGTCAAGTTCTCCAAGGTAAGGTATATAATGTATTCAGGTATTTCACAAATACTGTTTATGTCTTCAGAAGCCACCCAACACACTTATGCCTCTGATTAATATTTTTTTATAATGTTATAAAACGCAGTGATCATACACGTAGCTCCTGTGCCCCTAAACAGTCAACAGAAGAGCCCATTTCTCACACAGGCGCTGGGATAAGGATGATGTACCGGCTCGAATCAGTTCAATTCAATTCAATTCAATTTATTATCGCCTTTGAGTATAAAATACAATAGGCTATGTCATTAGAAGTGTATATAATTCATTATACAATACTAAAATACTTACATACTACACACAATTCAATGGCTACACATTAATATAAACATAATTAAAATCAATACATTCGTCAAGATTATAAAATGGATTATTTTTCAGCCAGGTCTGGATTTTGAACTTGAACTGTCTAAAATTAAGCAATTTTGCATTGTCAGGAAGTTTATTAAAAACGGATATTGCTATAAAGACATGTGTGGATTTGGTTTTAGACAATCTAGTAAAAGGTATATGAATGTCGTTGCTATGTCTTGTGCCATATTATGAATGTCATTCCTTGGATAAAAACTATTAAGATTCTTTTTTAAAAACAACAAAGCTTCAAGTATAAACAAATTATACACAGTCATGATTCCTTCTTGTATAAAAAGTTGTCTGCATGGTAAATCTGGGGCTGATTTAGTTATTAATCTGACAGCTTTTTTCTGTAGTAACAGTATATCTTTCAAGCCTGATCCATTTCCATACAACAATAAGCCATATCTAAAAACACTTTCAAAAAAAGCAAAATATGCTTGTCTAATGTATGGTTTAGGTACCTTAAAAGTAAGACTTCTTAAAAGATAGAGCACTCTAGACAGTCTTTTACATACATAGTTGATGTGAGTATGCCATGTCAATTTCGGATCAAGATAAATTCCCAGCAGTTTTACAGACACGTCTTCTTGGCTTGCTGATACAGGTTTCAGGCTGAATGTTACAGTTTGTGTCTTATCATGATTTATTGAAAATCCATTGACAGAAAACCACGTGTCAATTTCCTCAGATACATTTCTTGAAAGAACTTGCAACTCTGTCAGTACATTGTGAGTAATTAAAAAAGTAGAATCATCAGCATAAAGTATTGATTCAGCAGACACATTGTCAGGCAGATCATTGACCATGATTAAAAATAAAAATGGCCCTAGAATGGAACCCTGAGGTACACCAAACTTTATTTCAGCCTGGCTCGATCTGTTACGAGCGACCGAACGTTTTCTATTGCCACTGCAACATACGAATTCAAAACATGAACTTATTAATTTTAGGAGTGATTGAGACTGACAGACACAAAAATTTAAAACTCAGAAATTGGCGTGTTTGCTCTCAAATGGATGAATTTTTTAGATAATTATGTGGAGTGGCCAGAAATGTTTGCACTCAACGCGGTGAGGAGTCCCTAGGACTCCAAAATAAAAATAGCTGTATTTTCAATGATATGGGGAAAAATATTTATTTTCTGTTGTTAATTTATGTAATGTAAATAAAAATACTTTCTGACGTAGGTGGGAAGACAATATTAGGATAGATTTAAGGGAAGTAGGATTAGCGAGGGATGATTGGATGGATGTATCAAAGAGGTTTTTAGTCTTATACCCTCAAAATAAAATACTATGACGTATGAACAACACATGTGTTGTCTTAGTATTTTATTTTGAGGGTATAAGACTAAAAACCTCTTTGATACATCTAATATTTCCCTCAAAGAACCAAGATGAAATTTATCAACAATGATTGGATGGAGTTAGCACAGAATAGGGTTGAATGGCAGGCTCAGGTAAGAGCGGCAATCAACCTTCGGGTTCCATAAAATAGATACTATTCCATTAGCTTGCTGAGGAATTGTCTATTGCTATTAAGTGAGTAAGTAAGCATACCGGCTCCTGCCCTAGATTTTGATTGTATACCTGACTTCTACCGGCCACTTTAAGCACTGAACTAGGCATACACTTATCTTCCTATGTATTCATAAGCAAAGGAACATATATTATTCACTTTATACGAGCTTCTTCTAGTTAAAACACGACCACGTGTTCAGACAGCAAGCATTATCCGGAAGTCAGGTGCTTGTGCTGTAATTGACAGTTGTAGGTTAGGTTAGTGCTGTTTGAAGCTCACTTGTCAAGGAGCTGGGAGAACGAAGTCCCCCAGGAAGCGTTCATGTGGGGAAAGCTGGTTAGGTCTATGTCTGATGTAAGGAAAAATGACTGTTCATTTCATGTCGCGATCAAGAGTCGATGTAGCGAATACAATCTTCCACACACTTCCTGTAGTACGGAAGGAACTCAAATGAGCTATTAAGTTTGATGGCTATTGTGGGTTTGATTCCCTGAATGGATTTACAGCCGTTTTGACCCATATCCAGAGCAAACATGTCAATCTGGCGGGATATCTCTTCAAACCACTTAACACGGGTCGTAAACCACAACGGCGGCGCTTCAAAGGCGTCATAAACTCATCAGCACGTCTCAAATCTCCATTCATTGAGCATTTGTAGGATTACGTTAATGTAGCATTAGATCTGTACAATTTCGCGGTTTATTTACTTATCCGTTCAAATTTCTTGGTGTAGTGCAGTCTGAATCTGCGTTAACTACAGGCATCCTTAGGGCTATGTTCACCAACATGGATAAAATTCCTCGGTATCGTAGATAATAAAAACTACGATTAATCCATTATCTCAAATAGTAAACCTTTCGGGTTTCACGACATAGTTTGTCACCTTGGTTTTCGAAAGCTTGGTTTTTGTCTACTACTTGTCTGACCCTTAAATTTTTCATAAGAGAAACAACGACATCTAGCGGCGGTTGTGTGGAACAGCAGGGGGAAGACTGTCTATTGGCTACGTCCGGACGTGAAATGTAAACGTTGCCATAGCAACGGAAAGTTTCCCCTCACGCTGTCTCTAGCTAGTAGTTCTACAAATGGTCACTAGATGTCTCACTGTTTTGGGGGCGTGGCGTATAGCAGATAATTTCTTTTACCCTTGAATCTTGTGCAGAAATTAATGTCGTCATAAATGTCCAAGTGCGGCATACGGTCCTTTATCCATTAGGGTGCCTTATTCCGTGTTCTGCTTCATATTCCTCATCACTGTGATCATATCTTATGTTTATCAGATGTCGCCATCATGATGTCGCAGTTAGCTTGGTTTTTCCTGTTTTGCTGGCCGATATTTCACCGGTAAAGCATTAGCTTGGATAATATCGAAAAACCAAGTTACTGTAGCTGGTGAAACACAAAATGGACAATGTCGCAGCTTTTCAGTCTAAAAACCAGGATCAGACTGATTGTCGGCGTTGGTGAACACAGTCTTTAGAGGATTAAGCCATTGTCTGACCCTTAGCACAGCTCCACGTGGAGTCAAAGCTTAAGTGTCAACATTGAGAAATGCGTCCCGATTGATTACGAATGAAATGCTATTGGCTGTAAAGGAACTTCATTGCCCACGAAATATACAAGCTTGTTTGTCCAAGACACCCTCCAGTTCTACTTATTTTTGGCGGTCTGCCGACTACTTTTCATTTTAGCAATTAGCGTGGATGTAGAAAGCATTATAGCAATTTTTGTGTATACACCACAGGATAGAGACGGAATTTATAAACGACTGGCAAATGTGAAAGCCCACCCACGTGTTGCTTGTACCTCCTTGCGGTCTATCAAACCCTGCCAGGTAGCAGAAAGAATGTGCAGGAATACAACAGCATAGACACATGACGTCAAGGTAAACTGGGTGTATCACAGTGACCAATACAATAGGGGGAAATGCAATATAAATTTACACAGCAGTTATTAGGAAGATTAAGAAAATGCGAAGTGTTACTGTAAGTTATAATCAATAAGCCATACAGTAATAAGACCTATTATTCAAAGTGGAAATTGGCAACAGTGATATTATGGACCCTTGCCGTGGTAGCCTGATGGTAGAGTAGCGGCACGTAGAGCCGAATATTCTGGTTCAAATCCCGGTTATGGCATTGAATTTTTCAATCTGACTCTACCTTTCCATCTTAGCCTACACACGGTCAGTGTCGAAGTATGACATGTCGGTTATTAAGTGCCAGAATGGTAGTTTATGAGATTGTGTGGGGGACGAAATGTCTGTCCGTCTGTCTGTCCGTCCGTGTGTCTGTACGCGCTCTAACTCAAATACGCTTTTTCGGATTTTCATGAAACTTGGACAACACATTTATAATGTCAATGGGAAGAACCCTATTGATATTGAACCAAATCGGTTCATCGGTACCGGAGTAATGCCCAATTTAGTGCCTATTTTAATAGATTATGGCGCCTTTCTAATAGAAAGGCGCCATAATTCAAATACGCTGTATCGGATTTCCATTAAACTTGGTATACGCATTTATGACATCCATGAAAAGTACTCTGTTAAATTTGAACCTAATCTGTTGACCGGTACCGGAGTAAAACCCAATTTAGTGTATATTTTAAAGGCGCAATAGCTCAAATACGCCTTATCGGATATTTATGAAACTTCGTATACGCATTTATACTATCCATGGAAAGACGTCTGTTGATGTTCAACCAAATCGGTTGGCCAGTACCGGAATAATGCCCAATTTATTGCCTTTTATGTTAATATATGAGAAGTCGCGATAACTCAAATATGCTTTATTGGATTTTCCTGAAACTTTGTATACCCATTTATAATGTACATGGGAAGACGTCTACCGATATTGGACCAAATCGGTTGTCCGGTACCGGAGTAA
Organism: Ectobius pallidus; assembly: GCA_964059195.1. Classification (NCBI taxonomy): domain Eukaryota; kingdom Metazoa; phylum Arthropoda; class Insecta; order Blattodea; family Ectobiidae; genus Ectobius; species Ectobius pallidus. The sequence continues at coordinate 1,042,131 of CAXKWD010000362.1, forward strand.
AACCCAATTTAGTGTCTATTTTAAAAACACGGTAACTCAAATACGCTTTACCGGATTTTTATGGAATTTGGTATACACATTTATAGTGTTCATGGGAAGAGGTCTACTGATACTGGATGAAATCGGTTCACCTGTTTCGGAGTAATGCTCAATTTGGTGCCTATTTTATGATAATATACGTATTCGAAAGAATTTATATAAAAAAAAAGCAAATCATTTATCATGACAACATAGTCAATTGTTTTACTGTGATATTTTACGGCTTTGGAAATTAAAATAGAGGTAGCTATGACCAAAAACACTATTGTTTTACATGCGCTTATAACTTACAACTAGACCGTTAAACTGACCCAGGTGACCGAGATGGTAACGTTTTGGCCTCACGTTATGGAGTTCCATGGTTCAAATCCCGAAACCAGCCAATTTCACTTTCTTTTTCGTATTTTTATGTGAGTGTGCGATTGTCAAGATATCAATAATCTGTACAGTTCAGCTGATGCTGGAAGATTTTAATCTGATTAAAAAGAAAACTAGACCTTTGTTCTTCCCTAAGCCCTGCTTAATGAATAAATCTGGAGCTTAACTTGTAAATCAATTAAAAAAACATATTCTGCATATCATAATTGCAGTCATAACTGATTAAAAAAACATACTGGCACTTTTTTACATCAGTTTACCTGATTTTATTATGCAGTTTCATTTGTTACTCTGAAAGTTCCAAGATCGTTCCGTCATCGATAATAACCGATACCCCACTGACTTTATGAACAAATACTATGGGCAACAATACAGGACACTTTGCGAGATATCGAGGGACAATATCTTGAGCACCATCTAGCGGCCCAACCTGCTACTACTGAATACAGATGCAGTAACTAGATACAAAGATATCAACCAATTTCTATTAGAGGAGCTGAAGTAGCCAATCTCGGCATGTTATGTATAAGGGATATGGTTTTTCTATCTATCTATGGTCCAGAAAAAAATGCTGATTTGGAAATAAATGACCAAAATATTAAACAAAAAAGCAACATTGAAAAAAAAAAAAGGAAGAAAAAAGAGAGTTGTTGTGTTTTCATTGATATTTTGAGAACTATTTCGGACGTTCTGTGTTTTGTTTGCTCATTATTATTCTTATAATTACTTAAACAGTGTTTTGATCCTTAGTGTTTGGTTGAACAATAAAACATTGCGGTTTATATGTGTTTTGAATATTTTAATTTTCCCCAAGTTTGCAGGTTGTGCCACCAGGAGTGCTGCAAAATCTCTCCCCCATTTTTCCATTGCCAAAGCAGCCAGTGTCCGGAATTATCCTACATTGTAGTATACCGCATTTCGTATTGGTACGTACGGTTCATTGTTGTTTTGCGATTTAGGTGGCTGCGGGAATATGAGTTTAACAAATGGCTGACTACCTTTCATCATAATTATTTATAAGGTATTTTTGTTTCATTTCATTTAATATAGAGAGTTTTACTAAAAGATATCGCACTCATCCAGGTGTTCAGCCTCGGCCGCTAAAGCGTTATTTTGCGTACTTGATACATAAATAGCTATTTCTGTGACTTGATTGGCACAAACCCAAATTTTGGCTTCTTTGAAAACAGTGTCAACTTGTAGGCTACATTTAAATTACGCAAAGACATGGAAGCAGACAGTTAATTTCCACAGATCTGTTTGAACCTAAAACATGAAATGTGAAAGGTAGAGTCCATTTGAAGACAAACCCAATCTGGTATGGAATGCTTGGCACGTTCTGGTAGAGGCGGTGTCGTGTTAGGAAATGCCAACCTCTTGCGCTGAATGCAAAGTGAGGTTATGTGAGGACAGGTGCACAATTAACTCCCGTCACATTTCGACAATCAATTCCAACCTCCCCCAGTGAATACCAGAGTCATTACGATATCCTCAATGCGGCCTGAATTCGAAAGCATCCCAAGAGCCACAGTTACCATGGCGACTTCCCGAGCGACCATGGCACAAAATTAGTTTGAATTAAGGTTAAATATAAAAATTTACACCTTTGTTCTTCCGTAAGCCCTGCTTAATGGATCGATGTGCACCTTAATTCGGAGATACATTACAAAAAATAATTTATTTTCTTCATATCATAATTGCAGTTAATTTATCACTGATTAAACAAAAGCATTGTGGCACTTTGTTATATCAGTTTGCGAGATTTTATTTTTGTTGCTTTTGTAACAATGGATGTTTGGAGTCGTGAAGCAAAAAAATCTGATGTGAAAGTCACATAACTTCCTCTGCCCAAATAAAAGTTAGCAGTGTTCACATGTCCTTGTACAGAATCACAAGACACAATTTTACGCTAATTATACGATAAATACCTGATAACCTCTTCTTCGAAAATGATGCGACTAATAAAAATGCAGACCATATAACAAACTAAACAAAAACAAGTGACTGCAGATATTTAATGAAACTTCCGTCGTTAAGAATAATTTCCGAACTTCATCGAATATTTCCCTCCAACACATCTTTCTCACTTCATTCTTATATAGAATAAAAATCAGGTAAACTGATATAACAAAGTGCCAGTATGCTTTCGCTGAATCCAAGACGTTACCATTCGGTTAACTCAGTCAATTTGACGATGTAGTTTGATAAGCTTATGTGAAGGAGTATTGTTATTTGTCAAATCTAAATATATTAGGCCTACAACTTGAAATTCTTAAAATACGTCAACATTTCACAAAATTCAGTGGCATATAACTCCGCTTATTATTTCACAGTAATAGTATTTGATAGTACTTATTTTCAACTACATCAGCCAAGTAAACAAACATCTGACTGCACGGCAGACAAAGCCCCCAAATGATTAAAAATGCGACATTGTTGTATGGATATGATTTTAAAAAATGTGACCTTTAATTAGTTGTTACTCTGGTACCGGTCAACTGGTTTGGCCCAAAATAAGTAGGCTTCTTGCCACGTACATTATAAATGTATATACCAATTTTCATGAAAATCCGATAAAGCCTATTTGAGTTATCGCACCTTTTGCTATATAATACCATAAAAAGGCACCAAATTGGGTATTATTCCGGTACCGGCCAACCGATTTGGTCCAATATCAACAGACATCTTCCCATGGACATTATAAATAGGTATTCCAAGTTTCATGAAAATCCGATAAAGCGTATGTGAGTTATGGCGCCTTTAAAATATACACTAAATTGGGTTTTACTCCGGTACCGGTGAACCGATTTGGTTCAATATCAATAGGGTTCTTCCCATTGACATTATAAATGTGTTTTCCAAGTTTCATGAAAATCTGAAAAAGCGTATTTGAGTTAGAGCGCGTACAGACACACGGACGGACGGACGGACGGACGGACAGACGGACAGACATTTTTCGTCCCCCACACAATCTCATAAAGTACCATACTGGCACTTAATAAGAGGCCGTGAAAGAGCGCGTATTCAATTGTTCACCACGCAACACAAACTTTCTACAAACAGTGGGTGGCTTGTAACTACCCTTCAGATAATTTTTTTCGAAAAATGTTTCAAATAAAAGTTTTAGATCTCACTATAAGCTACGCGAAAAAACTAAAATTTCTTCATGTAAAGTCCCCTTAAAAATAAGAGAAACTTGTCGCCAATCTTGGGCACACATCTTCGGAAGGTACTTGACCCAAATACAGAATTTTGTTTTCATACGATTTTCCGTTTCTGAGCTAGGCTGTTCTCAGACAGACAGACACACAGACATGTTTCTTATTTTTGGATTCAGGGGGCCTTGAAACGTGTATATATGCTAAAAATATAGTACAGTTGTCGTTTTATATTTGTGCCTCTCGCCGACCTTTGGAATTTTGTTACAAGTGCTTGTGCGGGAGCAGGTAGTCCATGTATTCCAATACAAAAGACATCCAGTTCCCTTTCTAGTCAATGCTTGTCCGAGCTCAAATCTGTTCACATCTGCTGCCCATTGTAAATTTAAGACATGCTTTTGTGCACGCTAGTAGAATTGAGCCTCTCTCTCTTCTGCTACCAGGAAATAGTCACGTGACAGACCGGCAGAGATATAATACGATGTCTGTACCTATGGTACGGACAGAGGAAGTAAAACAATCTTGTGTCTGATATAGGCAAACGACTGGAGATCCTCGTTCAATTGAACATCTAAGGCAACTGTTAGCCATAGCCATTCAGCGAGGGAATTCGATAAGCATCATGGGAACTTTACCTGCAAAGTTCAGACCCCTGACAGTATCATTATTTGATATATATTTCTGTATTTTGTACACGTGATGTAATAAATACCATTTCTTTCGCGAATTATTTCTTCACGTAGTTAATGTAAATTTATTGAACAGTCAGAGCAATTATTATTTTTGCACGACTTAACTAATTAGTGGTACTTACGAATGTTGTTGCCGTGGATCGTAAGGTGACATTCCCGCACGTAATCTTGTTGCTATGGAAACAAAACAAATTTCCGTGCGGTAAGAATTTACTTACGGCACATCATAATACAAGCCTTTATGGACAAGGCCCCCCAGGACAAATATTCGGTTCGCATAACAACAAACACATGCGAATCACTTTCTGAAATAAACATCTATCTTCAATAATGTATATACATAATATTTTCAGGCAATGACACAATTAATATAATTAAATTGATATAAATAATCATCGTGCCTTTATTTTGATATATTTATCGTAATACTACAATTTGTACAATTATTTAAAGAAATTCCTCCATACTTATTTACAAATATTCGGTTCCCATAACAACAAACACATGCGAATCACTTTCTGAAATATAACATCCGTCTTCAATAGTGTACATACATAATATTTTCGGGTAATATCACAATTAATATAATTAAATTGATATAAATAATCATCGTCCAAAAAATAGCATGCAATATTCGTGCCGTAAACTCTTTCCTCGATCCGTAAGCACCACTTATGGCACTTGTATCGCAATATACTATATTCAGGTTGGGGGTTGTATAATATTAATTTTTGAATGTACATACTGGCTTCATTCGTAAACGTAAAACCTCAACAACAACAACAACCTTAACACGTGGAACATATTTTCATGGTTTATTTTAAAACTGTATTAAAATTACAGTGTACACTAGTACGCTTGGTACATACAAGCAGAGTTTGAAAGTGTATAATAATGAATCTCCCTTTATATTAACCCTATTTTGCTACATAGCATGTTAGGGCTATAGTTAATACATAATGAAACAAATCTTACTTTCTAGCAATAAAAGATACAATGAGTGTAAAGTTGAAATTAACTACTAGGCTTATCTGTCATCCAGCTAATATAAAACTATAAAAACTTAAGGGCTATAGTAGAATACAGAGTATATACAGAACAATATTATTTCTAGCAGAAAGGCTTACGTTGAGTGCAAGCTGACAAACTACTAATATTTACTACCCTAATATAAACTATTAAATTGATACTAAGATTAGAAACTGATTTAAACTATAATACCATTATTTACATTGATTTATGAATATATTGAACGTACTTTTGAAATTCATAAGAACAGCACTTGTTGTTAAATATGAAGTATAGCGGGTTTTCATAGCATTTACTGCAAGAATCTAAATGAAGTATTAACGCCAATCGTGCTACACTCGAATAGCAGATGGTGTATTGTTTCTTTATCTTCGTCGCATCTACACTGACAATCACTGGGGTCAATTTTGAATCTGTCTAAATATATTTTAAATTTACCGTGGCCTGACATAAACTGTGTGAGAACGAAGTTGGGTCTTAGATACTTACAGCTTAGCCTTTCAGTAACAGAAGAGAAAAATAATTGTTTTGTTAGTAAGCCTTTAGTGCTTGCTTTCCAACGGTTATCCCAACACGATAGGGCATGTCCATGGTAACTCACGTTACAAATTGACTCATTTTTACTTGTTAAACTCTTATTAAATAATTTCCAGAAAATACCTAAGCAGCCAAAAATGCATGAGTGAAACCTCTAATAAATGGAGCACATGTTTCATGCTTTGTGTAAATTCTGGATCACAAATGCAAAGATTATTGAGATTCAAACGTTGGTAACTCACGTTACAGAAATTGGACATGGTATTTGAAACTCAAATTTCAGTAAGCATTTTCTGCTCGTTTAATGGCTCAATAAAAACATGTTTTGCTGAACTGGTAGGTTAACATGTTGGAAATATGAATATTAAAACAATTTGTAATTTTTTTAAATTAAATACAGTTTATCTGACATAAAACAACTGCCTGTTGGTAACTCACGTTACAATTTGTCCATTATACACTAAATCAAAACCGTTTGCTTGTAAAATAATCAAACATTTTTAAACATGTAACCTACATTTCTCCAGTAGTAAATAGAAAAAAAAAACATTATTTCATAGAATCATGTTTAATTTAAACTAAGTTATATCAGTTCCCTTGCTGAATTCGATTTCCTTTCATTTTATCTTGAGGAACAAGCAAAATCTCAATTTTCTGTTTGAAATTAATGAAAGCTGTTCTTTTTCATCTGTTTTGAACAGATCATTGCGTTCAACACTTTCTTATATTCTTCACTAGCAGGTGCCTGCAGCTTCGGCCACGGTAATTAATTCAAAAATTAAAAATTAAGAGCTAAATAATTAAAATATCATGCACAGACAGACAAACAAACATTTTGTAATACTGTATTACTAAAAACCTAAAATAATAATAAAATAAAAAAATAAAAATTTAAAAAATCAAGGATTTTGTCCTGATTCTCATGGACATGCCCGATAGCATAATGCGCATTAGTTCTTGTTTACCATAGCAGATTGGAATTCTGCTAAATGTTGCTTCAGCGGGCAATGAGCAAGCCAGCTTAGCAAGCTGGTCTGCCCTCTCATTGCCCACCGTGCCGACATGTGCCCGAACCCAATCTAAACACAAATGTTTCGAGAAGTTTGATATCTCGCACCGGATATCCACAGCTATCGCATGTTTGGAATACTTATCACTTATGCAGTTTAAAGCTGCTTGAGATTAGTGCATCACTAATTTGACCAAAGATTCAGAAGTTGGATGTGCTTTTGTGGTTTTCCAAAAGGATGTTGAAATTCATACTTCACAGTTCAAACTCCACAAGCACTGCAGTGTTTTCCAAGCTGAAATGTCGGCAATCAAGAAGTCCACGGACAGCTTTAAACTGCAAGAAGTCCACGGACTTCTTGATTGCCGACATTTCAGCTTGGAAAACACTGCAGTGCTTGTGGAGTTTGAACTGTGAAGTATGAATTTCAACATCCTTTTGGAAAACCACAAAAGCACATCCAACTTCTGAATCTTTGGTGAAATTAGTGATGCGCGAACCATCCGTGTAAATGTGATAGTCATGTTGTTGTGTACACTTCTGTCCTAGAGTTGGATTATTCCCACAAAATCTCTGGCCTTGAAGACAAACCCAGCCAGCGAGCTTCTCGTTACGTCTCGTTACCAAGATGCGCGAATTCGGTGCGCGTAAGATCAGTAAGCTACCGCTGGGCAGAGAGTGAACATCATGCAGCTTGTCGCCAGTCGTAGAAAATACTATAATAGTTGAGTGGAGGGATAATGCCGCTGCGAGAGAGACAGACAACACGTGGAGTGGGATAGGAGAGCTGATCCAATCAGGGTGCAGCTACCTCCCCTAGCCAGGAACTCTACGAGCGGTGAGACTCGCTCCTAAGGTATATACGTAAAAACCCAGAGACGTTGTGGAGGTAATCCTACTCTATCTTTACGCATCCGATAAAGTCTGCTGGATGTCCGCTGGTTGTCCCTAGGGCTGGTAGGTCAAAGTCGAGTCCCTGAAATTCCTGATGCAGGTTCCAGCCTTTCCGTATGTTGGTAACTGCAGCTCTGTACTTCCCTGATAAATGGAGTGGTTCAATTCCTGCTATCACCTGAGCAGCATCTGTAGATGTAGTTCGATATGCACGACTGATGCGCAGAACAAAGCCTCTTTGAATTCGTGCAAGTTTCATTTGAGCCCATTTTTTGTCCAATGCTTCCTCAAAAGCTGTTGCGCAATACAATAGAGTGGGTTCTACAGCACCCCGATATATTATTTTCAATATTTCAGAGTTTATTCCCCATGTGGGGCGTGCAGCTGAAGAAAGACCTCTGTGTAATTTAATTGCCTTAGTTTCTAAGTGATTAAAATGAGCCCTGAATGTTAGTTTGGTGTCAAGAGTCACACCAAGGTAGGATAACTCCTTTACTATTTTTAGGCTTTGATTGTTCATTTTTATCACAGGAAAATTAAATTTCCTTTTCTTAGTAACAAGCAGTGCCTGTGTTTTAGTGGGGTTAAATTGTAGTTTATTGTTTAGGCCCCATGTAAAAAGAGTATTTAGTGCCCTATTAGTGGTTTTTGTGAGTGAGGATATTGTATGGTTTCCGACTAGGAGTAGAGCATCATCGGCGTATGTAATCAATGTTCAGTTTGAAAGTGTATATTGCTTATAGTAATTGTGTTCTCTCTACCATGTTTTAACTATATTCCGGAGAATTCTCTCAGCGAGTTTTATAATCTATTAGTCTGCACATGATTTCTCGTCAGAATATTTGAAAAGTGCTGATATTTTTGTGACAAAATAGAATATTTAAGATCGAATAACATAAGAATGTGTGTTAATATTTAAACAAATTACTTTATAATTTACACAACTTACAACATTGTGATAGACGGCCGACAGCAAAATAATAAAAGCAGTCAACTCTAGCAATAACATGGTAATCTTGTTCATACTTCGCCTAAGGTCCACAAATAAATATTTACATACAATTACTCATTTGTTTTGTTGTTATAAGCTCTGAACCAAACAAAAGCCAATTTTTTGTTATAAGTCAAAACATATCACAAAGAAATCATGATAATATGTACCTAAGTATTATGTAATAGTATATTGCGATACAAGTGCCGTAAGTGGTGTTTACGGATCGAGGAAAGAGCGCCTCGTTTTTTCAATTTCCGAGATACAAAATGCGCTTACGGCACGAGTATTGCATGCTATTTTTTGCACGATGATTATTTATATCAATTTATTTATATTATTTGAGATATTAGCTGAAAATATTATGTATGTACACTATTGAAGATGGATGTTATATTTCAGAAAGTGATTCGCATGTGTTTGTTGATATGCGAACCGAATATTTGTCCTGGGGGGCCTTGTCCATAAAGGCTTGTATTATGAGGTGTGGCGTAAGTAAATTCATAACAGCACGGAAACTCTTACCGCACATAGCAACAAGATTGCATGCGGGAATGTCAACTTACGATCCACGGCAACAACATTCGTAAGTACCACTAATTAGTTAAGGTGTGCAAAATAATTGTTTAAAATAATGGTGATGATCTTCAGTGGAATAAAGTGAGAGGATAAGTAAGTGATAACAAAGTGGTTTGAATTTTTCTTTATTATTATTATTAAGTTGTTATTATTATTATTATTATTATTATTATTATTATTATTATTATTATTATTATTATTATTATTATTTGTATTATTATTATTATTATTATCATTATTATTATTATCATTATCACTTGCTATATCTGTTGTAATAAATATTTCAATGAAATTGTGTTTTGTTTCCGTTAATGGCCCGTGGAAAAGTCACTTTATGGACACGCCTCAGATAATAATCTTTCACCAAGGCTGTTGCTCAGAAGAAGATAATCTATTAATTTAAAAACTTAGCAGCCTCGTCATTGTTCATTGTAAACGAAATTTATTGCCCTACAACTTCTTTTATGAGGGCATTGCTGTGTACCTAATGGGCTCAAGCGCTAGAAGGCAAAGTGTGTCAAAAAGCTTGAGCCGAAAGAGCATTTTTCGAAAATTTTGTATTTTCGCAGGCGGATTTCACGAAAGCTATTGGGATTAGACCAAATTTGTAAGACATTGAATTTCTACGATGTTGATATAGAAGCAGAAAACTTATAAAGGGGCAAAAGTTGAAAGCTTTGCGATTCTTTTTTCCTATTCTTTGTTTTTTTTTCTGATTTTCCTTTATTGACAGGGCTATTCGCTTGATTGGCTCAAATGTTAATGCTTGGCATCCAAAGTAGACTACTTAGCGAAGCCACTTTTATAAAATACTAGCATGTGCCCGCGGCTTCGCCCGCGATAATTATTTCAAAAATTAAAAATTAAGAGCATAATAGTTAAATCATTATATTTATTAACACCTAAATCACGTGGACTACATACCACGATTAGATAGCGTCGCCTGGTAAAAGCAACCTCAGATTCGAGTTCCTTGGCCCAGAAAACCCCTGTACAGTGAGTTTCGTCCAAATCGAACAATGTTTGACCATATTTAGGCCTATATTGATTATCCCTCTTCCGTGTAGGTTGAAAATTTCATGTCTTCGGGCCTTGATATTCTAAACAAATGAATCGTCCAGGATGGACTTACAAAATCAAGCGATCGCCCGCGATAATTATTTCAAGAATTAAAAATTAAGAGCATAATAGTTAAATCATTATTTTATTAACACCTAAATCACGTGAATTACATACCACGATTAGATATCGTTGCCTGGTAAAAGCTATCTCAGATTCGAGTTCCTTGGCCCAGAAAATCCCTGTATAGTGAGTTTCGTCCAAATCGAACGATGTTTAACCATATTTAGGTCTATGTTGATTATCCCTCTTCCGTGTAGGTTGAAAATTTCATATGTCTACGGGCCTTGACATTCTAAACAAATGAATCGACCAGCGTGGGCTTACAACATTCAAGCGATCGCGATGCTTTTATTTCCACGGTATGACAAAAATAGCCAAAGCCAACTGCAATTGATTTGACATTGAAATGTATTACTGAAATCTGATGCTTCGACAGCGCTAAAATCACGTTTTCTGCCAGTTTTTTTACTCATAACTCGCGAACGAAAGCTAAAATTAAAAATTCGGCTTCGAGGTGCATTCACCCACCTTTCAGTCCATCTATCTTTAAATTTTCAGATCTTTGCGTTCAGTAGATTTCGATGGGCATCGTGGACAGACAGACAAACAGCATGTGCCCGCATGTGCCCGCGGCTTCCCCAGCGATAATTATTTCAAATTATAATTATTAACACCTAAATCACGTGGAGTGCATTCCACGCTTAGGTAGCGTCCCCTGGTAAAAGCGACCTCAGATTCGAGTTCCTTGGCCCAGAAAACCCCTGTATAGTGAGTTTCGTTCAAATCGAACAATGTTTGACCATATTTAGGGTTGATTATCCTTCTTCCGTGTAGGTTGAAAATGTCATATGTCTGTGGGCCTTGACACTCTAAACAAATGAATCGTCTAGGATGGACTTACAAAATCAAGCGATCGCGTTGCTTTTATTTTCAAGGTAGGCTATGAGGTATGTTGACAAAAATAGCCAAAGCCATCTGTAAGTTATTTGATATTGAAATTTATTACTGAAACTGATGCTTCTAAAACGCAAAAAAATGCACGTTTTCTGCCAGTTTTTCACTCATAACTCACGAACGGAGGCGAAAATTAAAATTCCGGCTTCGAGGTGCACATTCCGACCCTTTAGTCCGCCTACTTATAAAATTTCAGATCTCTGCGTTGAGTAGATTTCGCTGGGCATCGCGGACAGACAGAAGGACAGACAGACAGACAGACGGAGGACAGACACTTCCTTTTATTAATATAGATTTATTCATTAGACTTCAACTGGACATATTTTCATAGAATCTTTCACATCCATTCTAGATGTAAATAGCTTTATTTTGGTACATAACACATCTGTTGTTGTCTACAAATTATAAAAATATTAGGAAACATATTTCCTAAAATGAGGAAATTATTGCCACTTACAATTCCTTTTCTTAAATCTGAGATATTATTTTAGTGAGTTTAATATCACCTCTTATATTAAGTCCATTACTGTAAAATTTACATTACTTTAAAAAACATATGCATATATACTAGCCCGGGTTTTCTATTTTTGTAATTGGAAATTAACTTATGAAGGACTTTCGATTTTTAAATTCTAGGTCCTTATATAGGCATTTATAATTTGAAATAGGAAGAACGACTTATTACACTCAAACTATTCCCTCAGAAAACGCTTGATATAGCTTTTTATGGCTCATAGAGGATGTCGAATTTTGCACCCCCATCGCTTCTATCCATCAAGCCTGGCAGGGGTTCAAATAAGAAGAAACAAATTCCGGTAACATAAAATTGTATTATCGTGTCAGAAAATTTTTATTTCTTACTCTCATGTTACCATAAAACCGTTTTGGGGATGAAATTAAACAGAAATGGAATATCACTTTCATACTTCTCTTCCCAAAACATATTACCTTACCTCGTATTGTTTTCTCTATGTCCAGGGTAGAGAAAATTAACTTATATGCCTGCATCATTTTCGTGGATTTAATTCTTTAATAAGTTATTTATTTAAAACATGGATTATATTGATAGTTCTCTAGTTTGTCATGTTTTGTTTCATTTATTTCCAAAGCCTTATGTGAAGACTGCCAACAATACTGTTGTCAAATGGACTGTGATTTGGATTTGATAATTCTATGTAAAAAGGGATTATGTATTCTCAAAGCATTTAATTTTTGGCATTTAAAATCAACATTTTTAAAAATCCTTTCTTAGTGAGCACTTACATTATGAAACGAAGGTACTATCAAAATTCCAAGTCTCTACCTTTTATAATTTAGGCTCTACGTTGGTTCTCTGTCAATCATTCAGCCAGTCAGGACAAAGCCTGTTATATATGTAGAGATGTGTATATAATTGAGGCCCTCAGAGTTCCGGGAGGTTGAGGCTCCTGATGTTAAGATATTCGGAATAATAAGATGGTAGGATTATTAACTACACCAGGATTGCTCCTGGTACTCACTTATGTTGGAGGCTGAGTCGACCGCAGGCTCACAGTGCCACCAGGAGGTTTCTGGTTTGTATTGATGTGCCTCAACCAACTGCGCCACGGCGCACCGCCCCCCACTAATGAAATTTTCCCTAAGAAGGAATTGCACTTGAATTGATAAAAATAAAACTTAACTTGTATTATAATTATCTTGAGGATTACAACTCCTGTAATTCACTAGAAGTGATCGTGTAATACAGGATTCCTGTACTAGGTATGAGAAAATCGCGTTTTAAGTAACGCTAACTGGATGAGATCATGGTGGCAGTGAAAGAGATCAATTGAAGGAGTGAGTCACGAGATGGCCTTGACTCCACAAGAGCCACTTTGTGCGAATTCGCAACAAAAACAAGGAAGCATCGCTCTGCATTGCAAATAGCCCGTCAAGTCTTCCTCGTTCCTTCGATAAAATTAATATCTTAGCGATCATTTTCGACCATGTCCTTCTTCTTGAAAGGTTTCATGCCCCTTTTGTTATGTTATTCATGATTTTCCGCCCAAAAATAAGGTTTACACCTATTAAAATGAAAAATGCCGTTCATAATGTCATAGTCACATTTAACGGGAGCTGAAAAAAGTTCATAGCTCCTCTCACGCAGCGGGGCCGGGTTCGATTCCTGGTCGGGACAAGTTACCTAAGTGGGGTTTCCCCTCACCTATGAGACAAATGTCAGGTAACTGTAGGCCCTTGTGGTCCCAAGATATCATCTGGCCGTCATTATCATCTTCATCCCATCCTCGCCTTGTTTGGAGTGTGTGTGTGAATGGTGTGTATCGTCCTATGTGTTCGTGTTGTCTCGGAGGTGGCCCCGGCATTGGGCTGACCACTCATCCGGGGAGGCCCTCCATGTCCTTGTCTGGTCAAAAAAGTATGTCTGTATTGTGATCCATAGTTCATTCCTCTCCCGACAGGTCGCGGGCCGCAAAAAGGTCCCTACAAAGAAGAGGTAAAACTGAGAGAGAGAGAGAGAGAGAGAGAGAGAGAGAGAGAGAGAGAGAGAGAGAGAGAGAGAGAATTGAAACAATCATGACGAGTCCCCTTGCTCAGCTTTTCATGGCTTTTATAAAAAAATTGAAATTTCTCCTTTTTCATTTAAAGAAGAGCTGATATAAGAACCCACTGTTCAGCCCTTGTGAATGGAGAAAACAACCCAAGTCTTCCTCAGTTAAGGGGAGATTATATCCAGTTATTACTTTTTTGGTGAACAAGTCACTTTTTTCGAAATTTTGGAAAAAATTAGATCATACTTGCCAACTTCATGTGCATGCGAAGTGTTAACGCGCTTAGAAAAGCTTTAATTTATTTCTTGTAAAACTCATTTTTCTACTTTTGTAAAAACATTTTTCTGTTTTGAAATTTGGTATATTTTTCAGTATTTTCATTTAATTTCGTCAAGATGTTCGCTATTTTTATTAGGATTATCTTTTAGAAAAAAAAAGCTTTAGAAACATTAATTCTTGGGGCTTGGATTATGTTCAGTAATTCATATGTAGTGAAAGTCGATTATAATCACATTTCCCTTCGTTCTTCGAAACAGTTGATGCAATTTAAGGTTGCCCCCTTCAAATCCTTACAATGTTATTCAAATAATACCTCAATTATTTCGCGAGTTTGCTGAAAGTGAACAACTTCCGCATTTTTAACTAAATTTATAATTTTTAGTGAAAACTTCACATTCCGCACTTTTCCTGTAGCCTATGAGGGGTGAGACATCAGTCAGGGCAACATCCATATGCGACTGCATCGTGCCACTGTAATGCATTGCAGTAGATGGAAGCTTGAAAGCACACATACCCACTACATGGTCCCTTCAAGTTCGGTAATAATTTTCATTATTCCCCAAAGATTCCACCAGCTTTTTGTGGTATTCTCTGGCATTTCCCCCTCGGATAGTGACTATTTTGACGTAAGAATTCTGTTCAGATCTTGTCATATCCAATCTGACTCACAACTAAATTTCCATCGCCTCTATTCGTATAACCAAGTCATGTGTTCATGTACTAGAGATGCCACACTCTCTCATGACATAAACATCTCATGGTACCATCGCTTTACTTTGAAAAAATAATTGAAGGGCCTAGTTCCATAAGGGCGTAAAGCACAAGGACATAGTTTCGAGAAATCTTCATGTTTTAAACAATGTTACCACTCACAAGCACAGGTCTTTTCTTATGACTGAGCAGAGGTTAAAGGCACAAGTATAAATTGTTCACTGAGTATTTAAGAGAAATGAGGAGAAGGCATAAATGTTAAAAGCTCAAAATTAAATATGTGCCTTACGCCCTTATGGAACTAGGCCCTTAATTAGTTATGACTACGTTCCTCGTAAATGTCACATTTCTGGCTGCGTTGTGTCCTGGAATGTCGGTCAGGTGTCCATGTTTGTGGAAAATTATTACAAATTCCGTAATGTTTGTGTCTCACCTGTCAACGATTTTTATCAGATTGTCCTGGTCCCTACATAATAACAAGTGTATTAATGCTTTGTATCGCATAACTCACACCGTGTCAAGATTATGAATAAAGTATGCAGTAGCTTATGCTACAAGCCTAAAAGACATGAGTATGTTAGGGCAAGGCATTTGATGATTTTGCATCTTTTTTATATGAAGGTTAAAAGATAGCTCGAATATATATATATATATATAAGTGTGTGTCATGAAATAATTGATTAAATAAGGGCAATTTGTTTTTGCATTTTTTTGCTTTATTTTGCATTTTTCGTTCTTTTCAAGAGATAAGGTAGGGGGCCCAAATATCGCCCATTTAAGGAAATTTTTACAAAAATGTACTTAATGCTCATCGCACTATCCTCAAATTTGCACCAATTGTCTATTATTCATTCAGCTACCACATCGCACTGCAATCGCCTAATTATTGAGGGGTTTAATCATTGAAAAAAATAGAAAGGGAAAATATGCACTTTTTAAAAATTGAAAAAGTTGTTCCAAATATCGCCCACCTCATCATATGATGCTCCTAGTAAAAAAAAATCCAAGAAATTTCCAAAAAATTATTTTTATTTTATTTTTTCTTGCCATAAATCATTACAAATATGAAAAGTGAGAGAAACATTGTAAAATAAAGAAGGTTTTACATTTGTAAAACTAAAAATTTGTTCTACATCAAAAGAAAAAATGAAACATTAATAGTAAAACTCAGAGTAAGATTTTTATGGTTTTTAATTACTTTAATCTAGAATGATTACGAGTAAGTAACTTTGTTAAGGATAAACCTGGTTTTTACATGTTAAAATGCAATCAGAGAAGTTCAGTTTAGCTGCAAAAAAACGCACACATAACATGTTTTCATTACCGGTACTTTATTCTTTCTGGGATCACAAGCTTCGTGTGACCACTTGAAACACTTGGCACATTTTATCCACTGCTCTCCATGTTTATCATTAGAATAGAATCTATTACAGATTGGACATTTGGCATCGTCGCTATCAGAACAGCTACTGTCGTTATCATCGGTTGAGACGTAAGTTGGCTCTTCCTCTTCTACTTCAGATTCTGAACTTTCTGAAGAAAGATCTCGTCGTCTCTTCTTTGAGTTCTTATTCGTTTCTTTATTTTTTGATATTTCCTTAGATTTTGTGGGCCTTTGTTTGCTTGGTGTTTCGAGACTAAAGACAGTTACTTTCTTTTTGTTTAATGACTCCACAAGAGCATCTTTGAAGGGAGATCCACTAACCAGTGCGACCTATCCACACCTTCCGCTTGATCGTTTAGGGAGAAGTTTTAGTACTGGCATGATGTCTTTTGGTTTTTGAATGTCTTCCAACGGTTTTTTTACATAATCTTTATTGTCGACCGAGGTACACCATATGTTTTGGATGCCTTCAAAAGGCCCATCTCTTTGTTTTTTACAGCTATCACTGCTTTTTTCATCTTTACTTTGACCCATTGTTTACGCGTTGACATCTGTAAAATAAAAAACTATTTCAAATTAAGTTCCAAATATCGCATAGTAGGCGATAATAGGAACACTTTAGTGGGCGATATTAGGAACCTCCTAACCTTACAATATGGTGGACGCTACAGACAGAACCGACTAGACAAACTCGAAAACTTTGGTATCAAAAGAATGCTTATTTCTTACATTACCAACCACATTATAACTATCGTGATCCATCAAGAGACTTATATATTATCTTAGCAATAGTATGAGTAGTCTGATAACTCACCAGGCCGAAATATCTTGAAAAAATCACAAAAATAACAACAACCGACGCAACCTCATGAAACGTGCACAGTCAACTGCCGTGGTGAAGAGGTACACAGTGCGTAAACTGGCCGCGTGGTAGCAGTACTATCCGGAGCTAGGGTACAGTGGGCGATATTAGGAACATGGGCGATATTTGGGCCCCCTACCTTAGGTCATTTTTTGGCAATTTTTAGGTCATTTTAAAGCATTTTTAGGTCATTTTTTGCATGTTAGGTCATTTTCGGCATCTTTAGGCTTTTTTTTAGGCATTTTAGGTAATGTTTCAGTGGAGATAAAGAGGAGCTTTTCCATGTACACATCGTTACTTTCAGACAACAGAAAATTGGTTTTATTTGAGAATCTCTGCCAAGTGTTCATACTTCATTTTAATTCGGATTTGTTCTAAAGACCATAGCAGTTTTTCTTGAAGCAATCAAGAATTAATTTTTCTTTCTTTTTAAATGACACATATTTGCTAGGGGCAATTTGATGGGTATGCCAGTTCAGAAATAATTTTTTTCGCTAAGGGTGTCCAAGTAGTATAGATTTATTTACTTTTTTAGTAATAAAATAAGTGTGTTTTATATTGTAAATTCATATATAACGCACAGTCATCCATTAAATTGCCTTAAGTAATTCATTACTCAAAAAGCTAAATATAAGTAATAATGGTAAATTTATTGGTCATTTTTTTTAAGTTTTATGTCATTTTCCCACTATTTTTAGGTCATAAATGCATTTTTTATTTTGCATTTTTTCACTATTTTATGGTAATTAAATACCTTGGCCTAATGATTACGAAACGAACAGCGCCAGTTTCATAATTTTCATACGGGTGTCATAATTGCCATTATAGCCAAGTTGCTTACGACTGTCTTTGTTCGACCATAATTAAATGTTTAAGTTTTGCATTTTAGATTCACTCAAACAAATGGGCACGCTGCCCTTCGCAATCAGCTGTTCGCGTAGTTCTTCCTGTCTGCGACAGATGGCAGCTCATGCCTTCTAGTCAAGTCGAAGTTTCTTTTTGGTCGTTTTATTGAAACAGCGAGTTTTGACAACGGGGAATGAATTCATCTTAGTACTATATTAAAATTAAGCGGACAGAATTTATTTTATTTTAAATACAAGTTGTTTATTATGCAGTTTGATTTGCTGCTCTCAAAGTTCCAAATCGTTCCGTATTCGATAGTAATCGATACCGTAGCCATGTTATAATGAAAATCACACGTAATGGGCGTATTAGCCAAATTTATCCACAGAAGAACTTTTACATCGTCCCTGCAGAGATCTCTACGGTAGGTGTGACTACAACACATTCTGGGGTCGTATAAAGGGCGACCCATGACTACGTGAAGCTTAGCATTAACCTTAAGAGTGTTGCTTAAGTAGAGAAATATTAAGTTGTGTAACATAGATAAGACAATGTTTATATTCATGGAAATGTGACGGAACATCTGGAATCAGCTACATTTTCTACTTAAATGAGTCCCGAATCTCCGACTATAAAGATTGCTACCTAAAAATGAAGCACAAAACTTCCTCCCCACAAATAAAAGTTAGCCTTTTAGTAGGCCTATAGTAAATTATGTAATAATAATCTCTTCATGTAAATTGGTTGTAAAAATGAAGAAAATGTCGTTACCACATCACATCGCATCCCCGAAGGATACATAACCCAAATAAAATCTGATTAATGCACTCACATAACTTTCTTTGCCCTAAATGTGAGCAATATTCTGATATAGAACAAGAGGCCGCATTGCAAAGAGCGCGTATTCACTTGTTTCAACCTGGTGCAAAACTTTATTGTACTCGAACAAGACTGAATTTGCATATATGGCACATGGCTTCAGAGATTGTTTTCGAAAAATGTTTCAAATTAAATTTTAACTCTTAGTATAAAGTGCCAAATTTAAAAAAAATCGTTGAGCCGTTTTCAAGTAAATTTTCTTCACACAAAGTGGGGTTAAAAGTAAGAGTAAGTCGCCCCCAAAAGGTACCTAACCCAAATACAGCGTTTAGTTTTCATACGATTTTTCGTTCTGGAGCTAGGCTATTCATAGACACACACACGGACATCTTTCTGAAAATAGTATTTTTTTATTCAAGGGACCTCAAAACGATCTGACGTTTTATCAGATAAAATTGCATCCTTGCGATCCCAGGAAGGATTTTAACATAAACGATCGCGATTGGTCTGTAACCGAGGAATTGCTAAGCGTTATTGGTCAATTTCAAACACGCGGCGTTTGTGTGGAGTAGTCGACATAAACAGGTATATATATATATATATATATATATATATATATATATATATATATCGTATATATACTATATAATAACAACAAGCATTATTTAAATAAATGAGTGAACAGTCCACAACTGCTCAAACACTGTCATGGACTACATTCCTTTTTATTTGCGTGATTAAGCTTTTTTTATCATAGGTAATCCCACGAGAGTTAATAATAATAATAATAATAATAATCTTTATTGGTCCAAGATCAAAATAAATTTGAATAGGACTTCATCATAAATGCAAGTAAATTAGACACAATATAGCATCGATTGGTACAATATAATATAATAAGATTATGTGAATTAAAAATTAAAAGTTAAAATTGTATATTTACATTGGTTTCAAGAAACTCATCAACAGAATAAAACGGATTCAATAAGAACCAATTACACAGTTTTACCTTAAAAGTGTTGAAAGGAACAACTCTAGTTGAGATAGGAAGCTTGTTATAAAAATCTATACCCTTGTAGAAACTTGTATCATTGGTCATCTGTAGTCTACATCTAGGAAGATTCAATTTAGAGTTATTTCTTGTATTGAAGTTATGCACATCTGATCTGATCTCAAGACTACTAATATTCTTATGTATGTTGACCAGACTGGTATAAATAAAGATACTATAAACTGTCATTACATTCAGCTGAATAAATAAAGGCCTACAAGGTTCATTACATTTCTTATTAAGCATAATTCTTAGTGCCCTTTTTTGACATTTCAGTATTTCATCACAGCCAGATGAATGACCCCACAAGTGAAGTCCATAAAGTATATGGGTATGCAAGAGTGCAAAATAAACATTTCTTAAGGTAGAAAGTGGAACGCAGGTTCTCAATTTGCGAAGGAGGAAGGTGGCTCTGGAAATTTTAATACATACAGAGACCGTATGAGGTTTCCATGATAATTTTGGGTCTAGCAATAAGCCAAGTAATTTTACAGATGAGCAATCGTTTGAAATTTCTCTTAAACTAAAATTCATAGTTTTAGTTTTGGTGTCATTAAGCAAAAATCCATTAACAGAAAACCAGTGCTTAGCAATATCAGTACTTTCTATGGTTAAAAGATCCAATACTTCAATATCACAGTGACTCATCCTAAGGGTCGTGTCGTCAGCATATAATACAGGTGATTCAGGTATATTATATATTAAATCATTGACCATTACTAAGAAAATAAAAGGACCAAGTATCGAGCCCTGAGGTACCCCATAGTGGATATTAATAAGACCAGAACATTTATCACTGACAGATACATATTGAGATCTACCTGAGAGATAAGACTGCAGCAATTTCACACTTTCATCAGTTAATCCATAAAACTTAAGTTTCATTACCAGAAGCTCATGTACAACACAATCAAAAGCTTTCGAAAGATCGCATAAGATAAGACGGGCAAAATGTTTGTTTTCAAATGCATCAATTATATACTTCACTAATGTTTCAAGCGCCAGGACTGTTGATTTCCCAGATCTAAAACCAAATTGCAAATTTGACAATAAACTATGATGCTCAAAATACATTGAAATTTGTTTGTACATTATAAGCTCAATTATTTTTGAAATTACAGGTACTAGACTGATTGGACGATAATTACCTAATACGGAGTAATCACCATTCTTGTGAAGAGGTATAACTTTAGATATTTTGAGACATGAAGGAAAATCACCTTGTGTGAGACTTAGATTAATTAAGAAGGCAAGGGGAGCAGCCATTACATGAATAATTTGTTTGACGGTATAGTTGGATAAACCATAGATATCACAACTTCGTGATGAGGATAAGTTATTTACCGATTCAATAATATCATGCTCTGAGATTGTTTTCCAGTTAAATTTGACATCATTTCCAACCGGAGGAGCATTCTTACAAAGCTCCATTGCACTATAAGCATTATAGTCCACGGAGGAAACAATGTCCTTAACAGCTTGTACACAATAGGAGTTGTATGCGTCCGGATTGATATCCACCAATGACCTACCAACATTACCTCTTTCTATGTTTACTAATCGCCAACTGGCTTTACATTTATTATTCGACTGGTTAATAAACTGAGCGTATGCAGTACTCTTAGCTAACCTAAGCTTCTTTATATATTCTCGATTTTTTTGTAAATATAGTTGTTTTACAAAGTCATTGTTAGTTTGTCTATATAAATTGTAAAGTTTTAAGACCTCATTCTTAAAGTTTTTTAGCTCATGCGTGTACCAACTAATACTTTTCCTTTCATTTGTGAGCTTTACACGTCTAACAGGAAAGCATGTATTAAAAGCTTCAGTGAAAACAGCCATAAATTCTTTGTAAGCATCATCCACACTAATAAGATTATCTTGTATAAAATTCCAATTTGAACTGAACATAATGTTATTAAAACTCGCATAACCACATTCTGTAAAATTCCTAGTTAAAATAAACTTGGATTTCGTCAAATCTTTCTTACCCTTTAACTTTAAAAGTACACCTAAATGGTCAGCAATAAGTAAATTAATTACCTCGACTGAATATCTGCTAGTCCAGTATGTGGTGAAAATGTAATCTAAACAAGCTTCAATTCTCGTAGGCAGCAAGCTGGTGCAATATAAGTTGAACGACCTGATTAAAGTGCAAAAGTTATTAATAGAATTGTTGGTTAAATTAAGGTCCAAATTTAAATCCGTACCAAGAATAATGTCGGTATTAAATTTACTTATATAACTTAACAATTCTTCAAATAATGTCAAAAATATATTAACATCTCCTTTAGGGGGCCTGTATAATGATATAATAATGACTTTTAGATCATCCAAGGCCACTGCATGCGCCACCGCCTTGAGAACTAGATCTACAAAATGAATTTCCTAAATTGAAACCTGACGGCACATAAGGTTCGATTTGATTGGCCCTCAGCCAATGCTCACTGATACATAGAATATCAAGTTCATATTCGTGTATAATTGTATCCAACTGTGGCACCTTATTTCTCAGGCTTTGAGCATTTATTTGCAGAATTCTTAATGAATCACCACAATTATCTGGCTTATCACTGCGCCTTTTCAGCCGACTGGGGGTTTCACTCTTGGGA
Organism: Ectobius pallidus; assembly: GCA_964059195.1. Lineage (NCBI taxonomy): Eukaryota > Metazoa > Arthropoda > Insecta > Blattodea > Ectobiidae > Ectobius > Ectobius pallidus. The sequence goes on from CAXKWD010000362.1 coordinate 1,064,605, forward strand.
GAAAAAAACGGCGAACACATACATTATTAGGCCACATGTTTGGATTCAAGGCTGAATCTAAATTGTCTTCGAAAATATCAACTTTAAAGGATGAGTACACTTCCGGGTGGCGAGATTGAAGTTGTTCACATTTTGCCTCCGGGAAACTAGGTTTCAGGTAGTTCATGATGTTTTCAGCCTTTGTGCTTGGGGGCAGTCTGTAAACATGAAGCGATGTCATTTTGGGAACACCTTGTAATTTTGGAGCATCACTTTTCTCACTTTTACCTACAACAGTCACACGTTTACGATTACTTTTCACAACTTGAGACCATGAGCCATTAGTAGAAACCGACTCAGCAGGAGGCTTAGTGTCATTATTACAATTAGATCGGGAGGCACTCTGCATGCTGACGTGTGCACTAACTTTAGATACACTTAGTTGTGTAGTACTGTCAGTTAATTTAGAACCAGGGCTAGCATCAAGCTGACCGTTATCAGAACTAGTTGCAGGCAGATCGCTATTTTTATCTAGTATACATTCATCAGACCTTTGTACGATAGTTGACGAGTTTATCGATAGATTCACGACTGCGAAGCAGGAGATCACGGCATACTGTGAATCAACCATCCATGTATCGATTCGAGCTACCATGGAGTAATCAGCACTACCAATGGTGCATAGTTAACTTCATTCAGGTAAGCTAACAGCAGAACAGAATAAAAGCACACGAACTGGCTTGCACCGAATCGAAATTGTGTTCTTAATCAATGTACATTTCTATTATTTCAATTTTCAAACAAGTTACGTTGCATAAAATAATCTGATTTCATGCCACTTAGTGGCAGCATTTTACTATTAATCACTGCACGCTGATTCTTGCGTCTCCAGTAACGAGCAGCTGATTTTACCGCGATAAAATGCCATCCTCGCGATTTCTACAAGAATGTTGCAAGATACACGGCCGTGATTGGTCTATATGCGAGGAATTGCTAAACGTTATTGGTCAATATCAAACACGCGGCGTATGAGTTGAATAGTCCAGGAAATAGTGGATTCCACTCCATCAGAGAGGGTAGTACCCCAATATTGATTGTTTTATAAATTCAATGCAGGGCAACTTAGTCTGTTTGGATTTTCCCAGGGCTTGTTAAACATGAATAAATTATTGTTAAGTGGTCTAAGCTGAATTTTGTGTACCGAGCGACGTTATTTCCTGTAGAAAATAAATTGCAACACAGTATTAATTACTGAATACTAATTGGGCAAAACTACCAATATAATAAAATCAGGTAAACTGATATAACAAAGTGCCAGAATGCTGTTTTAATCAGTGATAATTGCAATTATGATATGCAGAAAAGAAGTTATTTTTGTAATGCAGTGAATAAGAAAAAATACTCACATTAAAATATAATGTAGATATCGGTAGTCGTACATATCGATTGATTGCACAATATTATGCCTATATCAAAATTCAACGGCTAATTGTGTTTTAAATCTTTTATATACGTTTATTTACACTGACATCGTTGTGAAGAAATGAATCAATCAAGTCGGGCTAACAATATCAATAACCGATTCGCAATTTGTTAAGTTATGTTTAATATACTGTGGGCCGTGCATCTTATATCCATTACAAAATTAATATTTATATTCAATTGGAAATGAAAGCATGCTCTTTAATAAGTAATTTCGCCTATTATTTCTACTTACAGAAACTGATACATCTGAACGTGCCTTGTTTACATTAGTTACGGGAGCTCGGCCGCTGATTGGCTGTCAATCAAATTGCTTCGTATTTTCGGAGATCGGATATTATATTATAGCCTAATAGACATGATCGTTAATTAGTCGTTACTCCGTTACTGGTCAACCTATTTGGTCTAATATCAATAGTCGATTTCCGAGTTAAGCTGTAGATCGATTCATTAAGCAGGACTTACGAAAGAACAAGGTGTAAAGTTTGATACTTAATCGTAATTCAAACTAGTATACACTGATATAACATTCTTATAATAATTATGTCAACATTTCAGAAAATACACAGGCGAAGAACTCCACTTAATGTACAGTCGGTCAAATAAAAAACGTCGGGACTCGTATGCTGTTAAAATTAAAGTTTTGACGCATTAGTTCACAAGTTTCCTATAAAAAACACAAAATACAGGTCATTTTCGGAACATATGAGGCCATGCGGCAGGAGGGAAAATATAAACAAGGAGGGAAAAAATGAAAATCGCGGAAAGCGCAACACACGATATTCAACTTAATGCATTGTCATAATTCATTTTGCTTTGTGTCGTCGCCACATACAAATGCTAACGTGAGAGAAAGTGTAGTTAGGGCTGTAATTGACCTGCATTTTTCGGTCTCTGAAGCAGCGAGAAGGTTCCATATTTATGAAAGAGCAGCTCAGAGGAGGGAACTTGACTATAATGCGACCGGAAGTTTTCATAGCAAACGTTGATCTGGCCGGACGCGTATTTCGATGCTAAGATTGGTTGCAGAAGTTGAGCGTAAGTTATTGATTTTGCACTAGAAGTACCGGTATTATAAAATAAAATCTTAAAAAAATGCTCCTTGAATAAACATATTCCTCGCGAATCTATTAATTATTAATATTATAAAAATTTGCAACCAAGAATATGGCGGATTTGAGGCATATAGCCACAGCCTTCTATACATGTTTGTTTTGGAACAAAACTGACTAAATAATCAAGAAAATACATGGATAGACAAGAGGCGTGTGTGAACCTAACCTTAAGTCTTTCTGTACATGCGCATATGCTCGTTCGTGATACTTAATCAAATACCGCCCGACGTTTTTTATTTGACCGACTGTACGTAGGCCTAATTATTTCACAGTAATATATCCCTATGATATAAAGCCACATGGCTGACTCACTCACTCACTCACTGACATTAATGTTTACCCACTTCCAGATGAGCTAGAAACTTGAAATTTGGTACACATATAGCTTTTAGGCTGAAAATCACAGGAAAATTCCAAAAAGTTAATTTTTTTAATTATTAGCCCTAAAAACCCCCGAAAAAGGGCTCGGCTCACCGACAAAAATGTTTGCCCACTTCCAGATGAGCTAGAAACTTGAAATTTTGTACAGATATAGCTTATAGGGTGCAAACCACAGGAAAATTCCAAAAAGTTTATTTTTTCAATTTTTAGCTCTAAACACCTTCCGAAAAAGGGCTCGGCTCGGCTCACCGACATTAATGTTTGCCCACTTCCAGATGACCTAGAAACTTGAAATTTTGTACACATATAGCTTTTAGGCTGTAAACCACAGGAAAATTCCAAAAAGTTTATTTCTTCCAATTTTTAGCCCTAAAAACTTCCGAAAAAGGGCTCAGCTCCACTCACCGACATTAATGTTTGCCCACTTCCAGATGAGCTAGAAACTTGAAATTTGGTACACATATAGATTTTAGGCTTTAAGCGATAGGAGAATTCCAAAAAGTTTATTTTTTTTTTATTTTTAGCCCTAAACACTCCCGAAAAAGGGCTCGGTTCGGCTCACTGACATTAATGTTTGTCCACTTCCAGATAAGCTAGAAACTTGAAATTTGGTACACATATAGCTTTTAGGCTGTAAACCATAGGAAAATTCCAAAAAGTAAATTTTTTAAAATTTTTAGCCCTGAAAACCCCCGAAAAAGGGCTCGGTTTCCAAGGCAACGGTATTATCAAACTGTGTTCACGTATGGCTCTGAAAGTTAGAAATAATTATTTTCGTAAACCTAACGGGGTGGTCGAGATAGTAACGTCTTGGACTTCCGTTGTGAAGTCTCAGGTTCATCATAATTAAATCCAATTAACATATTTTTGTACAGAACTAACAAAATTTTCTTCTATCTGTTAAAGAAATTTCATAATTTATGTTCTTTAATAATATCTCGGAGATGAAGTCCCGCATTCTTTACAACATATTACAACCAATTTTCCTTATCTTTTTCTATGATTTCCCTGGTCGTAAAGGCAAATGCCAAATTGAATATTTACATACCATGAATATTAGTCGCTATTTCATCTTGTATCGTGTCCATTTAAATTAATATAAGTTAAAATGTACTCTATAAAATACACCATAAATTTATGTACACTGCCATTTCATCTAGAAAACTTAGAGTTGGTAAACTGATGCCTATTAGCTTGCAACCGACGGGAAAATTCCGAAAAAATCCCAAAGTCTTCCCACATTTATTTTTTCAGGTTTAATATGGCAAAAAAGGTAATACAGCATACTAAATACACGCACTCTATCTCCCATAGATCTTTTAAAAAACCTTTCCCGAGAACTTCAGCGGGGGTTTGGGGCGGAGCCCCCAATGAGCGAAGCGAATCTTCTGTATGTAACAGTATTCAACTTGATCAACGAAATAAACATCTGACTAGTTTGATAATCAAATGCGAAGGGATGTGTCATGGCTAACTGTATTGCAAATTCCAAAGCCGTGTATGAAAAAAGTAAACATATGTTGTCAGGATAACCGATTTGCATTTGTTAAATTCTTTCTAATATATTACCATAAAAGAGGCACTAAATTTGGTATTGCTCCGATACCGGTCAACCGATTTGGTCCAATATCAATAGGATTCTTTCGATGGACGTTGTAAATGCGTATACCAAGTTTCATAAAAATCCGATAAAGCGTATTTGAGTTATCGCGCGTACAGACACACGGACGGACGGTTAGAGAATTCCCCCCCCCCACAATCTCATAAAGTACCATACTGGCACTTAATAACGAGCTCATTTTTGTGATATATTCACATACATTTTCCTATTCTCTCTTCACATTCTAACATTTAGGACGTGGTGGCATTGCAAGCATTTGTATTCACTTGTGTTGACACTACGTAGAGAAAGTGACGTGTGACTTGTTACAGGAGTAATGTTGGTTTTTTGTGTTACAGGAGCCGGAATTCAATAATTTTTGTGTTTCGTTGGTTATTTAACGACGGGGATGTACTCCATCTTAGGCCTGTGACCGTCGCCGGTGTGTCGGAATTTTTTTCCCCGCAGGAGTTCTTTTACATGTCTGTAAATCTAGAGACATGAGACCTTGGCCGAGATCTAACCTGAAACCTTGAGCACAGAAAGCCAGCGCTATACAGACTCCAGGAGCCGCCACTGACTCACCATTCTGTATGTATGTGTTGCAGGTGGACCCGCCGCCGAATTATGACGACGTGGTGGACAAGGCCCCGCGATACTCTTCCCTCTTCCAGGTCACGGAATCCGGAGAATTGGTTCCGGTCACCGGAACTAGCAGTACCAGGTAACTCACAAATATTTCCTCACTCACCACCCACTGCACGAAATGTTTTGTGACAGAGGAATGTATTTATAGTAACACATGTATTGTGATGTCATGAGTTCATTCCGTACCGTTCCGATTACTATCGGAAAGCATACACAATGTCTGACAATCTGCATAACTCTATCGGTGAGACCTGAGCCAAACAAACGCTTGCGAAGTCGTCTACGACCTTCTTAGCACGTGATGTTCCCTGCTGTACAGACCGTGTGAAAACATCTTAATTATTCAGTAGTGAAGACCCAACAGCAATATCCTGTGAGTTACATACCATTACTTAAATAATATTTCATAACTAAAAAAAAATACTTTATTCACTTTATTTTTGTTTTCAATAGTTACGGGCTGTTATGAACCGCATAGCAGTGTTCCCTTAAATCCTTTTTAGATAGAAAAAAAAGTACTGTTATTCATATTTTATGTATTCTTTATTTTTTATTTTTAATAATTCATAGTAACTGAGCGAAATGGTAGCCTCTTGCACTCGCATTCGGGAGATCCCGGGTTCAGACCAGTTGGCCGGACAATTTCCACGGTTTATTTATGTATTTATTTGCTGAGTTGAGAATATAGCAGGCTAATGACCAATCACAATATTCTCTCTTATATTAATACACTAGATTCGCAACACTGTTTTAAATATTTAAAGTAATACTAAAATAATAAAACTAAACTAAACTCCATGGCGCTACATCCCTGGAGGGATTTGCCCTACCACCCGACCGCTGCGTCATCTACCAGAGGCAGATGGCAGGATTGGGGGCATGTGGTCAGCATGCCGACATTTCATGACCGGAGCCGCTACTTCTCTATCAAGTAGCTCCTCAAATTGAGTTCCAGACCTTCCTACCTCAGAGAAATCCGAGGAGGTACCGGGGATTAAACCCGGGCCGATGGATCTGTAGTCAGCGACGCTAACCAACAAGACCGTCAATTAAAGTAGTACTACGACTAAAGAACACTGAAAAAAGAAACAAGAAATACAAACAATATGGCAATTACACAATGAAGGGACCTTTTAAAAAAACATAAATAGGCCTAATATAATAGTTTTGGAGTTGACCTACATAAGAAAGATTTAAATAAAGAAAAAGACAAAGAGTGTATGATAATTACCATTTAGTCTACAGAATTTACACAATCAATGCTACTGTTTCAGATAATCACTTACTTAAAGTTTTCAAATCTTGATTACAGATACTTTTAAACCGCTTATGGTTAATATTAAATATATCTACGTATATAGCCCATTTTGTGCAATTGATTGTATAGACAGAGCACATTCTAAAGAGGAGTCAGTGTTTGCTTTTGCAATTTATAAGATTTACTAGCATGTGCCCGCGGCTTCGCCCGCGATAATTATTTCAAAAATTAAAAATTAAGAGCATAATAGTTAAATCATTATATTTATTAACACGTAGATCACGTGGACTACATACCACGATTAGATAGCGTCGCCTGGTAAAAGCTACCTCAGATTCGAGTTCCTTGGTCCAGAAACCCCTGTATAGTGAGTTTCGTCCAAATAAAACAATGTTTGACCATATTAGGGCTTACAACATTCAAGCTATCGCGAAAGTTTAATTTCCAAGGTATGACAAAAATAGACAAAGCCTACTGTAATTGTCAAACTTCCATTTAATTTAATTCCAAACCCATCTGAAACCAACTGGCAACAATATGTTTTAATGTCAAATGTGATTCGGATTCGATAATTCTATGTAAAAAGGGATTAAGTATTTTCAAAAACATTTGATTTCTGGCATTTAAAATCAAAATTTTTCAAAATCCTTTCTTAGTGAGCACCTACATTATGAAACGAAGGTACTGTCAAAATTCCAAGTCTCTACCTGTTATAGTTTAGGCTCTACGTTGATTCCTGTCAGTCAGTCAGGACAAAGCCTTTTATATATATAGAGATAAACGTGGAACATAAAAAGACATTTCTTTGAGAACATTAATATCTTCTATTTCGTGGTAAAGGCAAATGACCCATCGCCGCTATTTCAGTTGGAAATAGGAAACAGATGCATGGCCTGCTCTGGTATCAAAGCTGAATTAACAAAAAAACATCAGAATAATATTCTTGTACAGGATTTGAAGCGACAAACAAAACGTATGACTAACGTGAAGATGGTTCCATTTATCCTCGGGTCTGCCCTTGAGGACTTGGCAGGTATAACTTTCCCCGCCTCATTAAGGACATGCCATTGTTCTGAGTCCCATGTGATGTCTATATTAATTGTGCATAAATACAGAGTGTCCACGAATTCATGCCTGCCTCGAAAATTAGAAGCGAACTTGTCTGTTTGCGAGACAGGGTTTCCAAGCGGGCCCTAGCTTGCATTGGTTACCGACGAACTTTTGTCTCATTGGTTATTAAGTGCCAGTATGGTACTTTATGAGATTGTGTGGTGGACGAAAAAATGTCTGTCCGTCTGTCTGTACGCACCATAACTCAAATACGCTTTTTCGGATTTTCATGAAACTTGGAAAACACATTTATAATGTCCATGGGAAGAACCCTATTGATATTGAACCAAATCGGTTCATCGGTACCGGAGTAATGCCCAATTTAGTGCCTATTTTAATAGATTATGGCGCCTTTCTAATAGAAAGGCGTCATCACTCAAATACGCTGTATCGGATGTCCATGAAACTTGGTATACCCATTTATGACGTCCATAAGAAGTGCCTTATTGAATTTGAACCTAATCTGTTGACCGGTACCGGAGTAAAACCCAATTTAGTGTATATTTTAAAGACGCGGTAACTCAAATACGCTTTACCGGATTTTTATGAAACTTGGTATACACATTTATAATGTCCATGGGAAGACGTCTATTCATAATGGATAAAATCGGTTGACCTGTTTCGGAGTAATGCTCAATTTAGTGTCTATTTTATGGTAATACACGTATTCGAAAGAATTTATAAAAAAATGAAAATCAGTTATCTTGACAACATAGCCTATTGTTTTACTGTGATCTTATAAGGCCTTGGAAATTAAAATACAGGTAGCTATGACAAAAAACATATTGATTTACATGCACTTATCCAACTAGACCGTTAAAATGACCCAGGTGGCCGAGATGGTAGACCTTTCTTCTTCCGTAAGCCCTGCTTAATGAATAAATCTGGAGCTTTCCTTGGAAATCAATTTAAAAAAAACACATTCTGCATATCATAATTGCAGTCATAACTGATTTAAAAAAACATACTGGCACTTTGTTACATCAGTTTACCTGATTTTATTTATATACAGAGTGGGCAACTGCTTCATTCATGCGCAAACTATATTCAAAGATTCTAGGTTGGTGGCAGTTGGGTTAGGAACAGTGATATTATTGTTCATTGCCATCAAGTTTACAGCCCTGTTTCTGGATCACGTGACCCACAGCTGAGCAGCGCCATTTTATGTGAACTCCTTAGCGATTTTACGTAGGGTATTAAGGAAAGAAAAAGTAGCTTATAGATTCTACAGGTTTTGAAGAAGATGGCGTGAAATCTGATCTTTTCCATTAAGAAAAGTCGAAAAACAGAAACCAGAATCTAAGCTACTTAATAAATTGCAGCCAAATAGCTATATTTGGAAGTTAGTTTACATTGATGGTTTACTTGTTTGCATATTGACATATTGTCATTGTTATTTTTGTACAGAGTTCGATATGGTAGCGATCGCACGGTTTCTCACATAGTAAGCATTCACAGTCGACACTGGGTTCATGGAAGTGTGTGTTTTTGCACATTAGGTGATGAAACCCGTGGACTGCCAATCTTGTAATGACGTGTCTCATTTCGAAGTTTGCCTTTGACCATGATCTGTCTATCATGGCTCCTGGGCCATAGAATTCTGGTTGTACTTGATAAAGTGCTGCAACATTAAACAATATAGCCAACCATACAGAATACATTACACTAAAAACGCATTCCCTAGCATAATAGGGGATAAGTTGAGTAATTACTAATAAATCACAATTTAAAAAGGGGTCTGTGTCGTCGTCCGCCGCACCCTACGTAATTAAAGTTGCTTGTCTATATCCCCTCAATACACAGGTAAAATATTTCGGTCTTATTCATATATAACACCCTTATATAGCTACTATGCGCACAAGACAGTTCAGTGTTGCCAGACTGCCGACCTTTAAGAGAAGAATCCAGGGCTGCACGAGACACCGTATTTATCTTATGTACCTTTACTCTGTGTACGGTGTTAGTACAGTGAGATTAACGCAATATCTGGCAGCGTGAAATGAAACAAACTCTTATTGGTTTGTGGATCACTGAATGGGTGAGCCACACCCATCGCGGAAACCAGTTGCACTAGATCTTATAACAAGAGTCGAACACTGGAATAATCATGGCCGTTCGGAAGGAGGGGGCAGGGTAGGGCCGCTGCCCCTCCCTGGAATTTGTTTACACATAAACCTCTAAATGTAAGCAACTAATGTGAAGTGAGGTTTAATTCTCCAAATACTTTTGTATGTTCGCGTTGTTTGGATGAAAACTAGCTGTAACAGCTGACTAGATATTAGCTTGTAGGAATAATTATTTCCCCTAAACTTGAAACCATTTATACCAAAACATTTTGTTTTAATGAAGATAAGGCAAGAAAATGTCGCATTTTATATGAATTGTACCTATGAAATTGTAAGGTGTATGAAAAGTCATGTGAGTGTATAGGCTACATCAGATGTTTTCTTTGTATCCATGGCCATAGTCCAGCTACAGTAAATGATGTTGATTATATAATAATAATAATAATAATGTGAATAGTAATAATAATAGCAATAATAATAATATGAATAGTAATAATAATAAAGTGGTTGTAGTAGTGGTGGTGGTGGCAGTAATTCGTTCATTGCCCCCCCCCTTGATAAAATTTCTGCGGACGCCCATGGGAATAATGATGATAATAATAATAATAATAATAATTTTATTTCATCCAGTGTATCAATTACATATTGATATGAGTTATCAATCGACTCAGTTTTTAGACATTGCTATTAACAACTACTTATATGGCAAACATGTCAATATACAGTTTTTAGACAGTGTACGGATTCTGCTTTCATCCGGGAACTTTCCATTCCATTCTTCAACAGATTAGCGTACTCCACTGTGCCCATCACTTACCAGAATAACAGAAATATTTCACCTGTGGATAGAAGAGACATACACAAGCAAATTTTATTAGGAGATTTTTTCTCTGTGACGTAAATTGTCTATGCTGCAGGGCATTAAAGTCATTACAATTTGGTGCTCATAAGTCAATAATGAAGCGAAATAGATTTAAAAATTTCGTTCAATTGACTTCACGCCTTCTTAATGATCGATGAAAACCTGATTCTTGATGATTCATCAACAGCTAATCATAATTTAGTGTTTCCATAATCTGCAAAATTTAAAGACTAATCACATGACTGGCCGCCACTGCATTAGTTATTTTATTCATAACTCCTGTGTTAACAACGAAATTCCTTTGTTTTGCATTTTTTCAAAGGTTAGAAGTCAGTGGCGGCCATGCCCTGAGAAATTTTATGCTGCAATAGAAAATATTCAGTCCTTAGAGTAAAAAACTTCTAATAAAATTGTTTGTCTGTGTCCCCTCTATACACAGGTAAAATATTTCGGTGTTATTCATTAACACCCTGTATAACAGTCTCTAATGTGTTTGTTTCAAGAGTTCAGGATATGCTTGGAGGCTATAGGAATCTAATGCTTTTATTTGAATGTGCCTTAAGGGTAGTTATAAGCTCCAAGTGAATACACACTCCTGCAATGGGAATTTGAAGCGAGAAAATTGCACGGGTAACGCGTGTATATAATTCGCGGTGTATGAGTTAGCAGCTGTATCAGTGTTTATGATGATAAGCGCCGCTAATCCTGTAGATAAGATACGGATGAAACGTGACCTATACAGTTATTGTGTTTGATTATTAGTATCATATGCCGCAAAGGAATAAACATAATTATATTCTTATCGTTACCACATGGGATCTGTTTAGTTTATCTTTTTTTGCACGACGTAACTAATTAGTGGTACTTACGAAAATATTGTTGCCGTGGATCGTAACTCGACATTCCCGCACGCAATCTGGTTACCATGAAAACAAAAGAAATCTCCGTGCGGTAAAAATTACAAAAAGCACAAGTGCCGTAAGTAAAATCATCATAATACAAGCCTTTATGGAAGACCGGAACCAAGGGCCCCCCAGTTTGTGGCGATTTTAATAGGACAAATGTTCGGTTCCCATAACAACCAACACAAGCGAATCACTTTCTGAAATATAATTTATTTATTTATTTAACCTGGCGGAGTTAAGGCCATAAGGCCTTCTCTACCACTCAGCCAGGGCAAAAATATGAAATACATAATAATAATAAAAATAAATTAACAATAAATGATATATCTGAATACAAGAAAACATACATTAAATAAAAAGAACAAATTCGAACATAAGTACTTGAATAATATCAATATATAATACAAATGACTAAAAATAAAGAAATAAAAAAAAAAATAGATGAAAGTCTAAACAAATACATTATTAGTTATTACAAAAATAATGAAAACTAAAATATATATTACTAATTAGCATCAATTCCTAATTGTTATTGTATACTAAATTTATTAAATGGCGCTTGAACTGTGAAGTCGTTTGGCACCTCCTGAGATGGCTAGGCAATGAATTCCAGTGACGAATAGCTGTTGTTGTAAACGAATTCGAATGCCCATCTTCAATAATGTATATACATAATATTTTCAGCTAATATCACAATTTATATAATTAAATTGGTATAAATAATCATCGCGAAAAAAAATAACATGCAATACTCGTGCCGTAAGCGCATAACGGATCTCGGAAATTGAAAAAAAAAAAACCTCTTTCCTCGATCCGTATGCATCGCTTACGGCACTTGTATCGCAATATACTATATATATTCTTATCGATACATCGTTCTTTAGAAGGAATGGAAATTAAGTTCTTAGGAAAAGAAGCAATTTAAATGTTTCGACACCGAAACTGTTTTTAATTACGAAAGGTTGACATGTTTGCACGCTATTTACAAAATAAAATAAACATTTTATTCAACAAACTCATGACAGAATTTTCAGTTGTTTAACAAATTGCTTGTTATTGTTACCGATGCTTGCACCGCGTGATTTTTCATTGCTTACACAACCAAACACACCGTTTGCAATCTTCATCTTTCGGCACTTCGGTCGCTTTCAGAGCTCATATTATTTAGATTTTATTTAAGAACTCGTATGTTACTATCGTTACTGTAAAATGGCGACCACACAAAACTTTGCATTACCGTGGCACTTTATTCAATTCAGAACAAAACAAAGATGTACCCAAAACCTTGTAATTAATTACCAAACACAAAGCATAGAAGAAATTAGTAATATCAAATTTTTAGGATTACAAATTGATCGACATCTCGACTGGAAGTCACATATTGAAATGATAATTCCAAAACTAAGTTCAGCATGCTTTACCTTAAGAGTCCTGAATCAGGTATTAAAACAGGATGCCTTACGCATGGTGTATTTTGCAAATTTCCACTCGATAATGAAGTATGGAATCATATTCTGGGGTAACTCGACCCATAGGGATAAAATATTTAAGCTACAAAAGCAAGCAATTAGAATAATGTGTGGAAAGAAAAGGAGAGATTCATGCAAACCGCTCTTTGAAAAATTAAAAGTCCTCACTCTCACAGGGGAGTATATATACTCTGTTATGTGTTATATGGTAGATAATATTGAGAGATTCCAAACTAATAGCAGTGTTCATGAACATATTACTAGAAACAGGAATGATTTACATAGACCGGTTAATGCATTAAAACTTTTTCAGAAAGGCGCTTATTACTCCGCAATACAGATATACAATAAGCTTCCAAACAACATTAAATTATTATGTATTCAAAGAAAAAGCAAATCCTTCAAAGGATCTCTCAAGAAATTTTTAATGACTCACACCTTCTACAATATGGATGAGTATTTCCAGTTTGAATAAGTTTATAGTGTAGTATATTATATATCATTATTTATTACTTCCTTGTATATTGTAATCTGACGTGTTCTATATCCTTGAGTCCCACTCAACACAGGATCTACAGAACGAGATAACTACATCTACTTCCACATCTGTGTTTGTCGATAGGTTGGCTATATTCGGGATATTGTATGAGGCTCTGATGGCTGCTGCCGCTCTCTCTTGAATGTGCATCCTGAACGGTGTTGTTGTTGTTTGCATTGTAATTCCAAGGTATTTGTATTTCCCTACTATTTGGAGTGGCTCATTGTATAGTGTTATTGCATCTCTGGGTGAGGATTTCCCTCCTTTCCTAAAGTTCATTTGCACTGTTTTCTCTTTGTTTATATCCAGGTTGTTTTTCTCCGCCCATGTCTCTAAGCTTTTCATTGCCTTTTGCACGTCCTCCTTTTCTGCGGATCCTATCACCATATCATCTGCGTATAGTATCATGTCTGCTTTCGTGTTTTTCTCCATTATGCTAGTCACGTCTGCGGTGTAGATGTTGAACAGGGTGGGGCTCATGGGGTCCCCTTGGAGTACTCCATTTGTTTGGATGATCTCTTTGGACACTTCGACATTGTTGTTTATCTGGATCATGTTTCTTTGTAGACAAGCTTCTATTGTTTTCACCAGGTAGTCTCCCTCTCCGATCATGGCTTTGAGTTTCTTCATTAAGTTCTCTCTGTTCATTGAGTCGAACGCCTTTCTGAAGTCGATGAAGACTGTATAGTACTTCCCGCCTGGGTGTCTCAGAGTGTCGTCTATCTGGTCCATTAAGTGCTTCACTGCTTGCACTGTGCTCCTGCCCTTCATAAATCCAAATTGGTTCTCCGGGATGTGTTCCTCGGCCACTTTTGTTAGTCTGTTGTCGAGTATCTTTGTGAATACTTTAAAGGACGCATTTTCTAGCGCTACTCCTCTGAAGGAGTCTGGTGATGCTCTGTCTCCTTTTCCTTTGTAGAGTATCTTTAGCGTCGCGGTTTCCCACTTTTCTGGTATCCTTCTTGTCTGTATACATTTGTTCATTAGGTCCTTCCAGAATTCTTCTAGGCTTCCGAGGGAGTCCTTGAGATGTTCCATGTATATGTTGTCTGGACCAGCGGCTTTTTTGTTTCGTCCTTCTCGGAGTGCTTTTCTGAGTTCAGCTGTTGTTATTATATAATTAAGGAATCGCGCACAATGTGCATTATCTTAACCTACCCAGTCCTGAACCCGGGGAGGGGATCTTTCACTACTGAAAAATCCCTGACCCGGCCGCCGGAGTGGAAGGCAGGCGTGCTACCAACTCACCCACGACGGCGGACTTCAGCTGTTGTTATTGGTTCTGCGTTATGTGCCGATTCTGCTATTTCCATGTCGTATGCTCGGTCCTGTTCTTGTTTGTTTAGTAACTTTGAGAAATGCTTTTCCCATTCCTTCATGTGTATTTCTCCTGTTGCTGGTGTGACTCTCTTCTTTAGTGCTATGAATGGATCTGATTTTGCGTCTTCTGCTAGTTTCATTGCTTCTCTCTCTATGTAGTCCGCTTTTTTCTCTCTGATTGTAGCTTTGTATTTCCTTCTTTTTTCTGCGTACGTGGCTAGGTCTGTCTGTCTTTTTTGTGTTATTGCTCTGTGTAGTGCCAACAGAGCTTCTTTTCTCTCTTTGTAGCACTGTTGGTCGAACCATATTTGTACCTTTCTTCCGTTATTTTTCTGCGCGGCTCCTCGTATTACGTCCGTAGCTATTTCCAGGGCTTCCTCCAGTTTTCCGTTCCCTATTAGCTCCCTTGCCTTCTCGATGCTTTCTTCTCTCTCTCTAATTTTTCCTTGTTGTATTTTCCTGGTGTATATACTTGTCCCTTTCGCTTCTTTCCTCCTTTGCTTGGTTTCTAAGTTGAAACTTGTCATTATAGGGATGTGTTTTCTTATGGGGGCCGCTGCTGATTCCCAGAGTCCTTCTTGTTTGGTTAATTTTAAGTTTTTTCCTTTGTAGAAAACTAAATCTATCGTGCTGGATCCATTGTGAGCGAAATAGGTCGGCATGTTTTCTTCATTCGCGAGACTGTAGCCATCTTCTTCCAGGGTCTCCAGTAGGATGTGTGTTTTTGCGCTTTGTTTGTCGAGCCTGCAATTGAGGTCTCCGGCGAGTATTACATTTTTATCAGCTTTTGTCTGTTCGATGGCTGTTGATATTAGAGATGGGGAATATTTCTTGTAACTGTTACTTTGTAACTGTTACATGTATGTAACGGTAACGACCTGTTACAAAAAATCAAAAGTAACGGTTACCAAAGCTCCTCCTAGGATATCTAATTTTCGTCTCAACCAAAGGCGGAATCAGAAAATACTGAAAGAAGGGGCCGACACAGACGAAAGTTTGCTGTTATTGGGGTGTATGGAATATCCCAAAAATGGGGGTTCGGGGTCCTCCCCCGGGATTTTTGTTAAAAAAAAGGGGGGAAACACGACAAACACACAATAATAACTGCCAAAAAAAGGAAAGAGCACATTTTCAAACATCAAATCTCGCTTTATATGAGCTATCGAGAAACTAGTTATTGATTTGCAGAGTACTCATCAAGAGCTTTTCAACGATACCCCATAAGACGTGGTTTCAAAAATTTCGAATTTCCATCCCCCACCCCCCACTCTTACCCCCAAACCCCCGAATCGTTGGTGTCACTGTGAACTCCATAGGAAGTACTCTAATTTATTCAAACAAAGTTTCTCTCTATACTTCATAGGGGCCGAGATATAAATATTTCAAAATTTCAACCCCCCTCCCCTTGGGCCAATTTTGCTCATTAACGAACTTGTCCGAACTATTGGGCCTAGAAATAACATAATAAAATTTGGTTCAAATATCTTCAAAATTACGACCGTTAGCATGTAAAGATATATATAAATATACAAAACAAAAAAAAATAACGGGCGGTGGTTTCGTACTTAGGGAGGCATGAAACGCAAAGATATAAAATAATTTTTTCGAAAGTCATGACATGGTATCGATCCCAGGAATTCTGTATGGTTTTTCCAAATTTCTCAGCAACTCTCCTTTTTCTCAGGATTTATTTAAATACATTTATTTTTGGTTTTGGTTTTTATTTTATTTATTTATTTACTTATTTATTATTATTTTTTTATTTATTTTTTAGTTGTATTGATAATATGTCAGTGTCGAGCGAATGTAACTGGTCGTAACGTGACGAGAGTTACACCCGTTACCATTATTTTCACCCGTTACAGTAACTCTGACCCGTTACAATTACTCTCACCCGTTACAGCTACTTTGACAGTGACAGTTATTCTCGCCAGTTACAGTGACAGCGGCAGTGACAGTGACAGCGGCAGTGACAGTGACAGCGGCTGTAACAGTGACAGCGGCAGTTACAGTGACAGGGGCAGTTACAGTGACAGCGGCAGTTACAGTGACAGGGGCAGTTACAGTGACAGCGGCAGTGACAGATACTCTCACCCGTTACAGTTACTCTGACCAGTTACAGTTACTTTGACCCGTTACAGTTACTTCTAATATTTCTGTTACAAGTGTTTTATCCGTGACTTTGGCCTTGTTCTGTTACATCTGTTATTTACAATGTTTGAAAAAATAAAATAAAAACATAATAATAAAAAATAAAAAAATAAATTTAAAAAAAATGTAATTATCGTAATTATAAGCTTTTCATGCCACTTAAAAATGTATTAAAATACGATATTGCCTTTACTGGATAATTTAAACTTACAATATGGATATATATGGATTCGAAATAATAATATTGATAATTTTACTACTAATAATAAAATCCCTATAATATAGGCCTAAAGCCACACGGCTGACTCACTCACTCATTGACATTGATGTTTGCTCACTTCCAGATGAGCTAGAAACTTGAAATTTGGTACACATATAGCTTTTAGGCTGTAAACCACAGGAAAATTTAAAAAAGTATTTTTTTTTTAATTTTAGCCCTATAACCCCCGAAAAGGGGCTCGCTCACTGACATTAATGTTTGCCCACTTCCGGATGAGCTAGAAACTTTAAATTTGGCACACATATAGCTTTTAGGCTGTAAACCACAGGAGAGTTCCAAAAAGTATTTTTTAAATTTTTTAGCCCTAAAACCCCCCGAAAAAGAGCTCGCTCACTGACATTAATGTTTGCTCACTTCGAGATGAGCTAGAAACTTGAATTTTGGTACACATATATTTATTAGGCTATAAAACCACAGGAAAATTCCAAAATGTATTTTTTTAAGTCTTTAGCTCTAAAAACTCCCAAAAAAGGGCTCGCTCACTGACATTAATGTTTGCCCACTTCCGGATGAGCTAGAAACTTTAAATTTGGCACACATATAGCTTTTAGGCTGTAAACCACAGGAGAATTCCAGAAAGTATTTTTTTTTAAATTTTTAGCCCTGAAACCCCCCGAAAAAGAGCTCGCTCACTGACATTAATATTTGCTCACTTCGAGATGAGCTAGAAACTTGAATTTTGGTACACATAAATCTATTAGGCTATAAAACCACAGGAAAATTCCAAAATGTATTTTTTTTTTTTAAATTTTTAGCTCTAAAAACTCCCGAAAAAGAGCTCGCTCACTGACATTAATGTTTGCTCACTTCCAGAAGAGTTAGAAACTTGAAATTTGGTAGCCCTACACATATAGCTTTTAGGCTGTAAACCATAGAAAAATTCCAAAAAAAGTATTTTTTTAAGTTTTAGCCCTATAACCCCCGAAAAAGGGCACGTTCACTGACATTAATGTTTGCCCACTTCCAGATGAGCTAGAAACTTGAAATTTGGTACACTTATATTATTAGGCTGTAAACCACAGGAAAATTCCAAACAGTTTATTTTCATGTCGATAATCGATGTTTCTTTACATCCATGGAAAATAACCGATGATTTTGCTACATCGATGTTTGTCCCCGACATCGATGTTTTTGTAACAAAAAAAATTAATGGGCTACCTTGGTTCTACGATATAATTTAAATTACAGGAGCTTAATTTCCCAAAAGAATGATTTTTTACAACGATAGTTTTCATGGAAATATTTCTGTTGGTTTGTGAATTTTTCCTAATTTTCTGATACCATGGAATTTTTAAAGGGTATGGTATGCCGGAAGGCACGACTCTACTAGAATTCCACGCGCCGTGCTGCAATCGTTATGCGGGCCCTCGGTTGGGAACCAACACGTATTTGCCAACACTCCCATTGGAAGGCGGCCATTTTCCCAAAGGCTTCTCCAGTGCTACCAATAGTTCTATATTCTCATGCTTTCCATTTGAGTTATATGGTTAGGTTCCCCCGTTAGTTTATGATAAGTACCGCACACCAAGCTCCCGGTGTGAAGGGGGTCTGATGGAAGCTTGGAAGAGGGTCCAGGGGCGAAGCCCCTGGTGGGGCTTGGGGGCAAAACAAGAAAGGGATCCGGGGCTAATGCAAAGTTACCGTCCTCGGTTGAAGGGGTCTGGTGGAAAGCAGGAAGGGGGTCCTGGGGCTTGGGGGCAAATCTGGGGTAGATATGAAGTAGGTACCTCGGCCTCGATACCGACTGAGCCATTGAGACCGGGTTTTTACCGTTAGGTTTCCAGTATTGGATTATCAGCACGTGACCGATTGTATGAAAACAGAACATCGGCCAGCGCATGGAGATTCGTGTTTTGACAGCTATTCCCAGCGCCATTTTAGGTTAATTTTGTCCCTACTTCACGTTTTTACTTATATTTAGGACCTTTGAACAAATATATGGTGCTTATAAATGGAATCTATAGGTTTTAAAGGATAATATAACATCAAATTTGGTCGTTTTCCGTGCTTTTAAAATAAAAATATTAGCTTAATTTTACAACTGTTATTTTATTTCGAGGGTCCCTACCTAGAGCCCCAGCCTTGGCTACGGCCCCAACCGGGGGGGGGGAGATAAAAGGGCATTCCCCTACAAGTGGGAAGTGATCTGGCGATTAACTACGTAATATAAAAAAAAGTAACAGGTAACTGTTATAAATAACAGTTACTTTCGTGTAACTGTAACAGTAACGTAACTGTTCCAAAAAAAGTAACAGGTTCCCATCTCTAGTTGATATTATGTCAATTAGGTTTGGGCACGTTTTTAAAGTCATCAGTAAATCCACCGGTGGAAAAGTGCGGTGAAAGTCCGGTGAATGTACGATGAACGTCATCCGCCATTTTTTTCATCTGATGAGCCGTTGAATTTACGAACGGGTTGATGGATTCCAGCGGGAATATTCGAATTGTATAATAATTATTGTATCACTGATTTGCTAGAAGTGGAAATAATAACATATGATGGGCAGGGAACTAATAACTGAGTCCTACCATTTTCATAAATAATATTTTGAGCATATTAAAATCCATAAAATATTGTACAGTAAAGTTAAATACGGTACCTGACCTCATTATGGATAGCCTGTGCTATCAGTTATTCTACTGGCAGAGTTTCGGCCTTATCTTCCATTCAATCAGGGGGGAAAAGGATACATACAAGTTAACAATATTACACAAAATAAATAAAATAAGTTTTAAGATGATAGGCCTACTTAACTATTTACAATTGCATCAAATACCCTTAAAACTAAGTAAATTAAACAATAAATTATATTATGTTATGTGATCAATTAAAGTACCATATACTTATAAATATTAATCTGGCCTAATTAAAATTGTATGTCCATTCCATGTTTAGGAAATCATTTACATTACAGTATAAAATGCTTTTGATATGAGCCAGCTTTTTAAGACTTTCTTAAATTTGTTAATAGGCACTTCAACAGCCGAAAGGGCACATTATTATAAAATGTATATTGCTTATATAGATGACTGTCAACACATTTATTTAATCTGATTGACGGCCAATCTAATTTCAAATTGTTTCTAGTTCTGTGTTCGTGTATATAAAAGCGTTGTGTGAATTGTTGTAGGTTTTCTTTCACGTGTACTAAATTTAGGCCTATATAAAGACTAGGAACTGTGTTTGTTTTTAATTGACGAAATATCAGGTAGACCTACACAACTATCTCGATGTTTTACTCCTGCTAAAATTCTTATGATTTTTTTCTGACATAGGAACACCTTTATTGACCCTGAACTACTGCCCCATAACCGGATGCCATATAGGATATGTGGATGAAAAATACGCTGTTATTATCTTGACTAACTGAGGCTTTTAGCTTAAGGAGTAGAAAAATAAATAACTCGAGACAGCTTAGCAGTAGCATTTGTTTATTTGTTGGTCCCATGAAAGCTTATTATTCGAGATACTTGGAATTAATAGATTTCTTATGTAGAGTATTTTTTCTTTCTTTTCTCGTCTTCAAACAAAATCAACTCATCACTTTCATTTTCGGAGGACTCAAACTCTGATGAAGAGCAGTTCGTTAGCTTTCGCACGAAAATAAACTCAATGTATTAATGCTAGTGGCAAGTATCGTCTGCTTCTCTGCTCCGCCATGTTTGTCATCCAAAAAGCATCGTACTTTAAGTTCGGTGAGTCTGGTTGCAATCGGTGACTTCCACCGGACTTTCACCGGTGAGTTTATGAACGGCCTGATGCTTTCCCGGTGGATTGTCCGTTGACTTTACAAACGCCCTGGTGAAAGACCGATGGCACCGGTGGAATCAATCGATGACTTTAAAAACGTGCCCTTTTCGATGGGTGCTGTCGGTTGGATATATATGCCTATTATGCCCTCTATCAATACACTGCAATAAGAGCAATGTTGACTGTACAGAAGCTGGTGCATTTGCACGAGACACTGCCTCTCAGATAATACTTAATCTACATCTTCCAGTTAAATAATGGAGTATTGCGGAAAGAAACTGGAAGCTATAATTAATACAATTTCAGTTGAGTAAGCGAACAGCGTGTGGTGAATATAAGTTGTGTGTGATACAGAATGGAGCCCGTATTTAAATCAGAGTATAAGATTGAAATCAAGGAAGAGATTCCTGAAACGCAACCAAAGAGTGAACCTGTACCAATTACGTTTGATACAATACAGGCACAAGAAGTCAAACGTGAGGATTCAGTCTACACTGATTCTACAGCATGCAGCACCGTTCACAACTTAAAGCAGATTTCAGGAGTAAATAATGAAGAAGAGAATCAGCTAATACAATCACACTCACCTGCTGTAGGTCCAAGCACATCCTCTGCTGGAAACAGTAAACAGCTAACTGGCACTCCAGACAAACGTTTCTCTTGTGATATATGTGCCAAGAAATTTTGCAGAAGGTGGGATCTCAAAAGACACATGCTCACGCACAGTGGACATAAGCCATTCATGTGTGATATATGTACCAAGAATTTTACCAGAAGAGATCTCAAATCACACATTCTCACTCACACTGGACATAAGCCATTTATGTGTGATATATGTACCAAGAATTTTACCAGAAGAGGAGATCTCAAAAGACACCTACTCGCTCACACTGAAGATAAGCCATATACATGTGAAATTTGTAGCCAGAAGTTTTCCCAAAGAGGGAGTCTCAAAACACACATTCTCACTCACACTGGACATTTGCCATTCACGTGTGATATTTGCACCAAGAAATTTTCCCAAAGAGGGCATCTCAAAACACACATGCTCACTCATACTGGACATAAGCCATATACATGTGATATTTGTAGCAAGAAATTTTCCCAAAGAGGGAGTCTCAACATACATATGGTCACACACACTGGACTAAAGCCATTTACGTGTGATAGATGTACCGAGAAATTTTCCCATAGAGAGAGTCTCAAAAGACACATTCTCACTCACACTGGACATAAGCTATTCACGTGTGATATTTGTAGCAAGATATTTTCCCAAAGAGGGAATCTCAGAAGACATCTGGTTATTCATGAGAGGAACAATCTGAACGTCAGCCTCCAAAACACTGAAAAATGTGAAACTTCTGGTTGCAAACCTGAGAAGAAGTTCTGCATAGAGTATGCCAGGAAATCTGAAGTCGTACAGGAAGTTCTGTGGTAGTAGTGATGGGAGACTTTAACAAGTTTATTCTACAGTATATGCAATCCCTAATCTATAGGGGACAGCAGTCAGAATTCAGAAAATAATTAATGTCTAAAACATATCGTTCGTGGGCTGCAATAGTGGCACAACTGAAAAAATCAGAAGCTGAGATAAATGATGTCGTATAACTATGGGAGTTCTCGTCCAGTTGGACAAGTTGTTCCAATAATACACGCCAATGTGTATGCTGGTATAGTGGAGACTACTTCTACATATACAACTTTCTTCAAAGCAATGCCGACAGACCCTTATAATCCGCAGTAAATAACTTGAAATGAGGGTGTCTTGGACAATAGAGTTGTATATTCTGGAATTTCAGCGTGTTTTCTTGGGCGTTGAATTTGCCTGACAGCCAATAGAATTTAGTGTGCATCCAATCAGTGCTCATATCTGATTTTTTGACATTTTAGCTATGACTCCACGTGGGGCACCAGACGATTGCCGTTCAGTCATTACCATACCGCTCCTTAAGTGCCAGACAATGGCTTAATCCTCAAAGCATCCCGACTGTCTACATTGGTCTAGCCTCCACTATAGCTGATGATGTTAATTTCTACAGATGTCGAGTTGAACGTGTAATCTGTAGGAAGGCTTGCACACACGTAAATCGTAGGTTTATTTCCTCAGAAATAATACAAGTACTGTTGAAGTTGAGAAGAGTGATTTATTGTATAGCACAAGTTACAAGTTGATGCCGTTGTTGACCACGATGAAATCCTCTAAATTTACATTAATCTGCGTATTTATAACTTCGTAAGGAGGAGGAGCTAGATCAAAGTTATTATGGTTATTATCCAAGAGTTTAATAGAAATTGGTGTTGACTCGACAATAGTAATTATATTGATTATGTTCTACATATGACTAACTCAGCAATCCTCGCATATGACTGCTCCTCCGTCATCATTCTGTCGTTTATTGAACTTCAAGACTAAACAATTTAGCTTCCGCGTATACAGCAATTCATTTCCTTGTTTT
Organism: Ectobius pallidus; assembly: GCA_964059195.1. Classification (NCBI taxonomy): domain Eukaryota; kingdom Metazoa; phylum Arthropoda; class Insecta; order Blattodea; family Ectobiidae; genus Ectobius; species Ectobius pallidus. Next base: position 1,087,976 of record CAXKWD010000362.1, read on the forward strand.
CAAACAATACAGTTTATTAACTTTTAATCTAACTTCTCTTCCTCTTTAGTTCATTGCCTTTCTTTTACTTAAATTTACACAACATCCCTCTTATTTTCTGAATATAATAATAATTATACAACAATGAGTTTGAAGTTTCACCTTGTATTGAAATGCATCATTCATAGGATTCACTGATGGAATAAGTGGCAAACGGTACTAAATGGCTCCGTAAGGGTTCAGTTAATAATAACATCATAAAAATTTTACCCCCTCTCCCTCCTTGTTGTTTTCAGGACTCATTTTTTGAGATGTGCCACTATTGCTGAATGTTTCTAATACATTACGTTGGGCTATCTTGGAAGTTTGTGGCTTATGAAACGAATGTACAGGCAAAAAAAGTAAGCTTTATTAATGCTGTAAACAAATTATTAAAACAGTGTAACGAGTAACCAAGTTGCAACACCAAAACCATAACCATAGTCATGTTAAGTTGCAACAACGGCACAATTCGTGAAGTACACCAGAGATGTCCCACAGAAAACAATTCAATACTTCTGCAACACTGGCACAACTTGAAAAGTGTCACTATTGCAGCCAGAGTAAATAACAAAGCAGAGCATGCAACAGCGACACTTCAGCAGAGATGCCAACTGCTACGGAATTTCCGTAGTTTCTACGATTTTCTTGAATTTGCTACGGCAATACGGAAATTGTACTGAATATTACGGATTTTAAGAATCCCAATGCCTATTTTTTAAATTTATCATTTCTCCCGCGAACAACAAAAAAGTTAATGAATGTGTCAGCAGAGATGCGAACTGTTATAATGAGAAATAGTTTGTAAAAGAAAACACCCATTGTGTTGGCGACATTGAACACTACAATCTCTGACGTGAGTGTGTGTTAACGAAAGATGTTATATCTTACAGTTATAACATAATTGTAGTTAACTTATAACATCTTTGGTGTTAACGTATTTTCTCTTTTTGACACTGTAATGCTGCTGACGACTGCCAACGCTGTTGCTTGCTAGAAGTTTTATTGAGTGTTGCAGTGCAAGTAGAATACTGAGGAAATATGTCGTGTAAACATAAAACCAGTGATGGACAAAAACGAACTGCGGCAAACCAGCAGTATCGAAAGCATTATACGGAAGAGTTTCCTTGCCTCGGACCTTCAAAAATTTCACCGAATCACGTATTTTGTGAAACCTGTAGTTGTGATTTTTCGGCTAAACATGGAGGACGCGATGACTGTAGACGCCATGTGATCTCAAAAAAGCATGAAGAGTACGGACGTGTCAAGGGACAGCACAAGAAGACGTATATATTTATTTGCCCGAGACATCGCCCCCCCCCCCATCCAATTAGACTCACACTACTGATAACCACCTTTCAAGGTTGGCATCTCTGCTTCTGTCATCTGTTTGTAGAATACTGTACTATAAAATATGCTGCTGTTGCTGCTGGAAAGTAGACCAATCTGCAATTCTGAAGAGTGCATTAACTCAAAATTCGTAAATTTTGAGTTGTGCCACTATTGCAGCCCACGAGCGATATAATAAAGAAATCTGCTTAATTAAGGCAAGTTCCATGATTCAGCCTTAGGCATCGTCCTCTCACGTTTGTAACGCTTAGAATATCACTAAATTTAGGTAGGCTAATTACGATTACAGAAATATCTGGAGAGCTTCGAGATGTGGTGTTGGAGGAGGATGGAGAGGATTCGATGGACTGATAGAATCACAAATGAAGAAGTTTTAAGAAGAGTGGAAGAAAAGAGACACATCTTGCAAGATGTAAGAGTGAGAAGAGCCAACCGGATAGGACACATTATGAGAAGAAGAGGACTCTTGCTAGATGCCATAGAAGGAAAGAGAAGACTAGGAAGAAGAAGAATTGAGATACTGGATGACATCAAGAAGAAAAGAAATTATGGAGAGTTGAAGGATGCAGCAGCAAATAGAAGGAGCTGGAAAATGGAATTTTACATGGGAGTGTAGACCTGCCGTAATGCAGAAGTAGGCCTACCATGAATGATTGAATGAATGACCATTCTGAAATGATGCACTTGTTTAATAAACAACAAATGTTACTGTATTTACTTGAATATAACGCACAACTTTTTTGTCCATTTGTAGCTTTCAAAACTGAGGTGTGTGTTAAATTCGAGTAAATATCCGTTTTGTAGGTTAGCAGTACTGGTAATTTTTATCTGTCTAACAATGCATTGCTGTAATTCTCGACTTCGTTAATTTTATCGTTGGCCTATTACTAGCATTACATAGAGCATATAAAAATACTAGTTAGTAGTCACGAAATGGAGGGCAAGAAGAGAAGAATATCTTATGATGCTGCTCATAGCTTTTAGCATAAGCACCTCATGTGTAAAATTTAAACAAAATCGAGGATTCCAGTGACGAACACATGAGTGAATATACTTGTAGGCCTACAACTGGCAGTTAATTTTAATGGTAATTTCAAATGTTTATGTGGTGGTTGTACTGTGCCTTACCTGAAAAACTGCAATAATTCACGCGCACAGTACATTAATACATTTAGATAGAAGGACCCCAGAGACACTACCGTAGCATGGTTCATTATTCCCTTAATACTATGGAAAAATTCCAAATAAAATACCTATCCTACCATTGATGAGCATTACATTCGCCAACAAACTTTTTTTTTATGATTTAAAGTTTTCAAAATCGTGGTGCATATTAACTACCTGGGATTATGAAAAAAGTTTGAAACAAGAAATGTAGCTACATAGATTCTGCACAGAAAAGGTTATTACAAGTTTTATGTAGGATCAACCGTTTTCTCATAAAAAGTACTTTTATATTTTTCAAAACTAAAAATGAAAATGTCTCAGTATGAGGGTTTTGCAAGGGCATATTTACATGCTTGACATTATTTACATGGCCACTGGATAATTCTAATAATAATTAATACGTTACACACTAATAAATTAAAAAATAACCCCTTAACCTTATGTTGTGCCATAGGAAACTGAAAGATATAAAGTACCACTATAGTTTTAACCTTTAACGAAAATATTGAGGAAGAAATACAATGTTTGCAGATTTATAGGCCTATAGACAGAGTGGATACACTCCTACAATTACATTTTTAGTTATAATCATCGTCACTTTCAATTCAAATCTCACTTAGACCTAAATCTTCATCATCTTTCAGCTCGCACTCTCCCATATTGTCACAATTATTATTATTATTATTATTATTATTATTAACGGAAGGGATTACCTTCGCAAGTGCACATTTCAGTACACCGGAGTCCATTTGACTGACATATACATGGAGGAGAGCAACGCCTTTTGGAGCATGAGCTTCGACAAAGTTCCAAGATAAGCTCTGGTGCACAAGGATTGGTACAAGCAACAGGCTCGTATGCACTCCCTACTTTTTTCCATCCCAAATCTGAGGGCGGTGGGTTATTGGGATGCTGAATTAGGTCCTGGTTCCATGAGCCCTTAGCAATGTCGGATCCAGTGCAGATCTTGTTGGAGGAAGGTTCTCATCTTCATAGGCGTAACCAGGCCGACCATATGGGGGGGTTATAACATCTGGTGAGGGGGGTTCCGGGGTCCTTCCCCCGGAAAATTTTAAAAATTAAGATGCACAATAACAAGTTTTATGCTTCCCACGCTTTAAACTCATATTAAGTAATTTATAAGCAGATTTTTAAAAAAGGTGATATACCACAATAATGAAATAAATAGTACAATTTTCCCTTTTTTAATCAATGGGGGGGGGGGTTGAAACCCCAAACCCCCCCCTCGTTACGCCCATGCTCATCTTGGCATTGTTTCTATGCACACCTCCTATGTCGGTTAGTGTTGTTTTAGGGATATAAAGCTGACAAATGAATGCTTTTAACTTAGTCCTAACATCTTCAGTGAGTGACAGTGTGGTCCCCAATTTAGCCCAAGCTTCTAGCAGCGTGTCGCTTGCAGAATTAAAAGCTTTCCACCACTTTATTTTACCTTAGCCAGCAAATGATCCTGTTACATCAGCTCCTGAAAGTGCGTGTCATCCAGGGAGTGTAGAAGCTTTCAGAGGTCCAAGTGCTCTGTAAATTGAACCTAGCTGAACGAACCTTTTCATGCCATGGCCGAGGAACAATGCAAATCTTTCGAAAGCTGATGATATCGTCTTAGTCCTAAAATTAGGACATCAGTATCGAGGCAGAACACATGAGTAGTTTTAATTCCTTTCTGTGCTAAATAAGCTGCACGTAATATCCTCCTGATTGGATATATTATCGCCATGTGATGAAGCTGCTTTATCCCTCGAACTGAGTACAAACCTTTTGTTATTGGTCACGCCAAATAGCAGAATCTGATCGGAAAGGAACTCTGTTATTTCATCCTTCTTCTTATAATGGACCAATAATTTGTGCATTGGTACACTTCCAATTTTCGTTTCTGGTCCGATTTATTACTGCATTGGATCTGAGCCCTTTTGCCAAATCTCTTTCATTGCTTTCTTCACTGAGTTTTCTTTGTATGAGTCAAAAACTACATGGACCTCACTGTAATTGCTGAATTTTTGTCCGATCCATTGGCTGAAGCTTACACCTAGGTCACTACATGTCTTCACAGTCTTAGGTTTGTGGTAGGTATGATGAAGTCTACTATCACAGCTTTTCCCTGTAGCTCTTCATTTTTTTCTAAAACGTCACGTGTGGTGGAAGCATGATCATCTTTGTTTCCTTTGGCAGGTGTCTCTTGAATTGGTTCAAGAGCATCCGTAAGTTTGTACTTAGCTAGACAATGGTGCATTCTACCGACAACTGCAAACGATGACTTCGGTAGTGCTGAAAACTCGTAGTGCAACGATGGCAAATATTGGTTATGTAATTAATTTTTATAAGCGTTGCTAAATTCCAGAAAAACAGCAATAGGAAAATCCAATAACCTAACCAGATACTATAATTTAATATCTCAGAAACCAGGATAAAGATAATAATGTAAATTGAAATATAAAGGTATATTTATATTATCAAATCACTTACTAGAACCCTAATTTCTTTCCGACAGGAAAATATCAAACTCAGAAGGTGCGTGAGGAAATGCCCAACAGAGGGAGATCGAATTCTCCAGAACAAGGCAATATAGAGGGCAGGTTAATAATGCACCATAGAAAACAGGCAAGATGAACTCGCAACAACTGTGACCTAAAACATGCAACAAATAAACAACCGGCTCATACATCAGTACATCATCAGACATTGTGACTGTTGTATCTCAAAATTCTGAACTGAAGATGATGCAACTTGCATCGAAATGCATTTTCAAGTAATAGACGCATCTGGGACCAAGAAGAAGTTTTAATAATATGACAACAGTGTTTTTAACGTGTGCTTTTGCCTTCTATGTTGTTTTATATTTTATAAAAGGCCCCAGATAAGTAAAACGACAAGGGTTCTAAGGTGGACAATCTCTCTATTTAAAAAAAAAAATTATTTACACTAATTCAACTGTTAGCATAATAATGCAATATTATACTGTTAACAATACACTGAACGTAATGTACATGTTTATTACAATTTTAGTACCGTTATTTTTTACTCTAAATCTTGAAGTTTGTTAATAAAATGTGCTGGATCATAAACAGTGTGACGTAGAAGAGTGAGAACATTTGAACAGGCACCACTCACTCTTATAGACAGTAAACCACATACTTGACTAACCTTCCAGAATGTGTCACAGAAATTATTTCCGGTAGCTTCAGCTTAAAGCGGGGTGAGTCAATGTTAGGAAGGTTTCTTAATTCATCCTTATGAAAACGAGGCATGTTTTTCCAAAACAATTTGAACAGGATTTTATTGAATATTACGAAGGACTTTCGATTTTTAAATTCTAGCTCCTTATATAGGTATTTATAATTTGAAATAGGAAGAACGACTTATTACACTCAAACTATTCCCTCAGAAAACTCTTGATATAGTTTTTTATGGCTCATAGAAGATGTTGATTTTTGCATCCCATCGCTTGTACAGTGCACAGCATGTCTGGTAGAGATTAAAATAAGAAGAAACAGAAATTCCTGTAACATAAAATTGTAATATAGAGGCGGAAATTTTATTTCCCACTCTCATGTTACCATAAAACTGTTTTGGGGGTGAAATTAAACAGAAAGCAATATCACTTTCATACTTCTCTCTCCAAAAACCTGCGATATAATAATATACACATTACCATACCTCGTTTTGTTTTCTCTATGTCCAGGGTAGAGAAAAGTTATGTGACTGCATTATTTTCGTGGATTTCATTCTGTAATATTTATTTATAACATGAATTATATTGATAACTTCTCTTATTTGTCAAACTTGCATTTCATTTTTTTCCAAATCCTTCTGATACCACTGGCAACAATATGTTCTGTGATTTGGATTTGGTAATTCTGTGTAAAAATGGATTAAGTATACTAAAAAACATTTGATTTTTGGCATTTAAAATCAATTTTTTTCAAAATCCTTTCTTAGTAAGCACCTACATTATGAAACGAAGGTACTGTCAAAATTCCAAGTCTTTACCTGTTATAGTTTAGGCTCTGCGTTGATTCTCTGCCAGTCAGTCATTCGTTCAGTCAGGACAAAGCCTCTTATATATTCAGGGTGTTAATAAATAACACCTAAATATTTTACCTGTATATAGCGGGAACTTAGATGAGCAACTTTATTAAGAGATTTTTGCTCTATGACGTAAAATGTGTATGCTACAGGGCATTAAAGTCATTACAATTTGGTGCTCATAAATCAATAATTACGCGAAATAGGGTTAAAATGTTCATTAAATTGACTTCATGCCTTCCTAGTGATCAATAAAAACCTCACTCTTAATAATTCGTCAATAGCTATATCATAATTTAGTTTTTTCATAATCTGCAAAATTTAGAGACTAATCACATGACTGGTCGCCACGGCATTAGTCTTTTTTTTATATTCATAACTAGCTGAAAAGGCCCGGTGTCGCTCGGGTTTTGTATTTTGTAAATGCGAAAAAACTTCTGAAGGACTTAGGATTTTCAAACGCTAGGTATTTAAGGTCTTTATATACGTATTTAGAATTTAAAATGGGGAAGAACGACTTATCACACACAAACTATTCCCTCAGAAAACGCTAGATAGGTTATAGCTTATTATAGCTTATAGCAGATCCCCGTGGTTTCGCCCAAGATAATTAATCGAAAGATTAACAATTAAGAGCAAAATAATTAAACTATAATATTTATTAACACTTTGCACACGAAACATTCATAGGTCTAAACTAAACGATTGATAGGCCTAATTAATGAAACAGCTATAGGCCCTAGGCCTAAATTCGGCTTTGAAGTGAATTCCACGATTAGAAAGCGCAGCATGGGGAAAATAACCTCAGATTCGAGTTCCCTGGCCCAAAAAACCCTGCATATTGAGTTTCGTCCAAATCGAACAATGTTTGCCCATTTAGGCTATATTCATTATTCTTCTTCCGTCTAGGGTGAAAATTTCATGTCTGCGTGCCTTGGCATTATAGAAATAGAAATAGAAATATTTTTTATTGTAAGAACAGATGAGAACATCAAATGTATTACAATCGTCAAGAACTATAACTGCCAGTTTGGCTGCAATAAAAATATATTATATATAACTTATTACAAATACAATTTTTGATTCTCGTTCCTAATAATCATTTTGATTCCACTCTGTCCATACTGTACAAATCAATCAAATCAATTTCAACTGGTGAAACTTATATAAAAAAATTCATCAATATTATATATACAATTAACTGTCAATACATTATGTATTTGTTTTTTAAACTTATTAAAGGGCAACTGTTTTAATGACAAAGGAAGAAAACTATAAAATCTAGTTGACATGTAATAAAAAGTTTTCTGAGTCTTACTGTAACTACACCTAAGAGACCCTAAATCATTCCTATTTCTTGTCTGGTAGTTATGTGTAGATCCCACTTCTTCATACAGATGAACGTTTTCCTTAATATATAATAAGCATTGAAAAATGAAAAGTGCCCTGACTGTCATAATTCCTAACCTAACAAAGTTCGATCTACAATGTCCTCTAGCAGGAAGTCCACACATTAACCTTATACATGTTTTTTGTAATTTTAATAGTTTGAAAACTGTTGTCTGATTGCCCCAAAGCAAAGTACCGTAACTCAAATGACTATAAATTTGTGCATAGTAAACTGTCTTCAAAACTTCTAAGCTCAGACTTTGCCTTAGTCTACGTATTAGAAATATTCCTTTCGACACTCTAGAGCATACTTTTGATATATGATCCTTCCAATTCATATTTTTATCAATGAGAAAACCCAAAAAATTTAATGAACTATTATTATCTTCTGTGGCATTAGTGCTGTATGTAAGAACTGATTCTTGTATTTTACCAGTATTAATACACAGTAAGTTTGCATTGGACCAGTTTTGTACCACTTTTGACGTTGATTTTATTTGTAAATCTAAAGTCTTGCGATCCTTTCCATTAAAACAAATACTAAGATCTGCAAATAAATAGCTATTAACTGTAGGTACTGAGATGTTAATTGGTAAGTCATTAATATAAATTATAAACAAGATAGGACCAAGGATGGATCCTTGTGGAACACCATGCACAACTGGCAAAAGACCAGATTCTGTTCCATTTATCACTACCTTTTGATGTCTCCCACTTAAATAAGATTGCATGAGAGATACAGCACTTTCCTCAAAGCCATAATACTTTAACTTCTCAAGTAAAAGTGAATGGGACACAATGTCGAATGCCTTGGATAAATCATACAATTTTACACTGACAATGTCCCTGCTGTCAATCCCCGAAATACACTTAGATAGGAATGAAATTGCTGCTTTAACAGTGCCCAATCCAGATCTATAGCCAAATTGTGAAGAATCAAATAACTGATTCTGTTCAAAATAATCTACAATCTGGCTATTCAGGACAATCTCCATTACCTTTGATAATACAGGAACCAATGATATTGGTCTATAACTCTCTACAAGAGAATGGTCACCTTTTTTGTATACTGGTACAACCTTAACTAATTTAAAATCTTCAGGAACAATAGAATCAAGTATACAAGAATTAATAATGTGAGTCAATGCTTCTTTTATAAATTCTACACCATACTTCAAAATCATTGAGCTTAAATTATAAATATCTTCACATCTGCTGGGTTTCATTCTTGTTATAGCTTTTTCAATATCCTTTACTTCAACCAACCAAAGTTTTTGGTTTAGGTAACTTATTTAAATAAATAAATAAATAAAGTCATTATCTTTAGGCATTGTTAAAACCACATTTAAAAGTTCTTCAACTTTATCTATAAAAAAGTCATTAAATTCAAAAGGACTTACTTGACTATTAAAATTCTTGTCATCAGATGACAATTTACTTTCTTTTCTTATAATATTCCACATGGTTTTTGGCTTATTTGTAGCATTCTTTATTATACTATCATTTAATTTGATTCTGGTCTCCTTTACTAACCTATATAAACTCTTTTTACATCCCTTATATATTTTCTTTATATTGTCAGAACCAGTATTGATATACCATTCAAAATAAAATTTACATTCATTTTTAAGTTGGACAATATCCTTACTCCATACTCTATTAGGCCTAGGAAGAGTAGACTTATTGGCAATTTTTTTAAGCGGAAAGCAAGTGTCAGCCAAGCAGGAGAGTTTCAACATTAAAAAAAATTGTTTTATCACAAGTACTACGCAGTTCATTGTACATATGATTCCAGTTAACTATTGATAATCTATCTCAAAAGATTGCAACATTCTCTTCACACATTACCCTCTTCAATTGCTGTTTAATCTTGTATTTACCATTACCCTTAGAATACTCAACTTTAGATAAATTGAAGATCGCCCAGTGATCCGATACCTCAGTTCTAATAATTTGGCTCTTAATGGGTCTGTCCCTGCCATTAACAATATTGTCCAGGCAACTGCCTCCCCCATATCTGGGTCTCGTAATACTGACGGTAGTAATATACATGTTAAAAGATGTAAACAAGTTCTTTAGAGTAATATAATCTAAACTAGTTTCTAATCTAAAATCTAAATTAAAATCTCCACATAAAATTAAGTTCGCATTAAAAGAGCTTAAGTGCTCAAGTAACCTATCCATCCTATCAATAAATTTATTAAAATCCTTACACTAGACATTAGGTCTATATAAAGCTACCACAATCGTGTTTATGTCAACTAGAAAAGTAGCACTAACTTCAAATATCATTTCAATGGATATATTATTTACTGTCCGAACTGGTCAAATGAATCGGCCAGAGTGGACTTACAAAATTCAAACGATCGCGATGCTTTTATTTCCAAGAAATGACGAAAGTAGGAAAGCCATCTGCAATTGATTTGACAACTGAAATGTATTACTGAAAACTGATGCTTCGAAAGCGCAAAAGCGTTCGTTTGGAAAGAACGGGCTTGAGCAGTTTGTATTCGATCAGCTTCTAATCTTGCTTCCCGTTGCTCGTCTGTTTCTGAAGCTCGTAATGCCTTTTTATTTTGTGCTTGAGATGTAGATCGACCAATCGATTTCCGTTTGGGGGCATAATTGTCGACGATGCTCGCAAATTCGCAAAAAATAATAATAAATAAATAAATGGAAAAATTCAGCATTCGAAAGATTATGAGAATTGAAATCGATTAAACTCACGATGAAAAAAGTGTGTAAATGTACTATGTGACAGACAGACATATAACTTATTCGTTTTTATTTATATAGATGAAAAATGGAATAAGCCATTGAGGCCGTGGTTTCTATATTCATTTGTCCACGCTTATAATTCCGTTACATTTCAGGCAGATTTAACGACCCTACATAAGAGATTTTAGTTACGATTACATATAGAAATGTTGTAGCCAGGACCCCGAACTAAGCAACTTCCCCAGAATTTTCTGTAAACCATCTTTCATAAGAAGCATATTCCATCTTAAATAAATATTTAATATTACCTTATTATAAACTTCTTTGGCGTTTACAATAACTTGCGATATCCATTGCCTTCCATAGTGATCGCGATGCTTTTTTTTCCCCAAGGTATGACAAAAATATACAAAGCCTTCTGCAATTGATTTGACAACTGAAATGCACCGCCGTCTCGAGAATAATACAGTTTAGAAGGCAGTGCTGAAAAGTGCACGTCTCATTCCCGTTTTCACTCATAACTCGTGAACGAAAGCTAAAATTAAAAATGTAATATTTCAGAAACCTTCCCGGGAATGTACTCAACAACTTCCCAAAGTTTAATGGTGATTGGTTGAATGGTTTAGTAATGCATAAAGGACAAACAGACATACATTCAGATTATCCTGCCGGTTGTTATTATTTGAATGTGAGACATGGTCGCTTACTCTTCGGAAAGAACATAATCTGAAATTGTTTGAAAACAGGGGGCTTAGGAAAATATTCGGGCCTAAGATAGATGAAAATGGGGACTCCATAACTACGAGCTTCATGACCTGTACTCGTATATATAGTAAGGGTAATTAAATCATGGAGGATGAGATGGGATGGACATGTTGCACGCACGGGGGAGGAAAGATATCTCAAAAGTATTGACTGGGAGAGAGGAAAAGACCACTTGGAAGACCAAGACGCAGGTGGGAAGACAGTATTAGGAAGCATTTGAGAGAGATAGTTGGAGTTAGCATAGAATAGGGTTGAATGGCGGTTTTAGGTAAACGCGGCAATGAACCTTCAGGTTCCATAAAGTAGATAATATTCTTTTAGCCTGCTTAGGGTATCAGAACAGCTACAGTAGTACAGGTCTACTGTGTTTTAAAAAAAGTTGAAATTGACCTCTCAGTAAGCATTGGACTAAGGGAGTGATTTTTTTGGTGGGGGGGGGGGGAAGGTGAGTGAACACCCCAATATATTGGGTAAATATGACGTCATGGCAAAGAGAGACTTTGTTGACTGTAGAGAAGGTGATGCAATTCTCCGAGTCACTGCATTCTAGATAATACTTAACAGTTAACATACATCTTGTCTTCCAGTGAGACGATGGAGTATTGCGGCAAGAAACTGGAATAAAAAATTAATACAATTTCAGTTCAGTAAAGGAACACCGTGTGTAAGTTGTTGTACAGAATGGAGCCTGTAGTTAAATCTGAGTATACTAAGATAGAAATTAAGGAAGAGATTCTTGAAACACAACCAAAGAGTGAATCTGTACCAAGTACGATTGATACAATACAGACACAAGAAGTCAAACGTGAGGATGCACTCTACACTGATTCTACAGCATGCAGCACCGTTTACAACTTAGAGCAGAGTTCAGGAGTTCCACAAGTAAATAGTAAAGAAGATGATCAGCTAATGCAATCACACTCACCAAGCACATATTCTGCTGGAAACAGTCAACACCTAACTGGCACTCCAGACAAACATTTCTCGTGTGATATTTGTACGAAGAAATTTTCCAGAAAATGGGAACTCACAAGGCACATGCATATTCACACTGGACATAAGCCATTCACGTGTTATACATGTGCCAAGAAATTTTGCCAAAAAGGGAATCTCACAAAACATATGCTCACACACACTGGACCTAAGCCATTCACGTGTGATACATGTGCCAAGAAATTTTGCCAAAGAGGGAATCTCACAAAACATATGCTCACTCACACTGGACATAAGCTATTTACGTGTGATATTTGTAGCAAGGAATTTTCCCAAAGGGTGCATTTTAATTCACATCAGCTAACTCACACTGGACATAAGCGATTTATTTACGTGTGATATATGTACCAAGACATTTCCAGAAGACAAGATCTCAAAAGACTCATTCTAACTCACACCAGACATATACCGGTAAAGCCATTTATGTGTATTATATGTTCCAAGAAATTTTACGAAGGAGGGAATCATATAACTCACACACTGGATAAAGGCCATTCACATGTCATGTATGTTCCAAAAAATTTCCCAAAGAGTGCATCTCACAACACATCTGCTCACTCATGAGAAGAACAACCTTTCCTAATGTGATGTGTGTAGTAGTGATGCGAGACTTGAACAGCTTTTAATTCAGTTGGGAAATACAGCAATACATCGTGATATGAAGACGTTAATCCAGAACCAATAACACTTTCTAAGAAAAGGCTTATTCAACTCTGACTTTATTCTGTGTTCTGTCAATGTATTGAGTATTCTACTTCTACATATGGCGTGTTTTAACCTCACTTTCCTATCATAAGTATGATACACTTTAATGTTTGCAAGTGTTAAGAAACTGAATTTAATCACAATTTGTGGTCGTTTAGGTATTGCATACTTGTCCCACAAATTTTTTGGTCAAAGACATTTTTTGGTCATTTTTGTTGCCATTTTCCACTTCAATTTTGAAATAATTTTATTTCATAATTTTTTTACAAGAGTCTTAATGGAAAAGTCGCATAGGACTCGACCATAATTTCATCTCTAAGATTTTAGATTTCACAACCAACGTTGCGTTCCAGGCACTTTATTTTTATTTTTCTCGTTGCAGAAAATATGATAAAAATGATGTGTAATTTTTATTGAGATAAAAATATTTCCTTTAATTAATCAACATTATCGTCTTAATGATGTCTTTAAAAGTTTTTTCACGGAAAAGAAACAATCCACAGCAAGCGAAGTTTGTAAACGTGCACAACTGATACAATCGCTATTATCTTTGCTTTCTTTACGAGAATCGTTGAAAATGAGCAAAAAACTGAGTTCATTAGTACTAAAATTACAGAGTTTTACTAAAAGAGTATTGTATGCACCACAGCTGCTAGATTTGTTCTCTAATGCCTTGCTTTGCTTTCTTGACACATAAATAGCTATTCTAAGCTAATTGTCTTCTTTTATAAACAACTCATCAATTTTATTTTCGGACTCTGATGTGGAGCAGTTCATTAGCTTTCACATGAAACCGAATTTCACTTTTCACCCGAATGGTGACTGTTGCCTGCTCCTTCGTCTCTCATCTAAGTCTGATATGCTTAAAAACATCTTCATACTTCGTTCCTCTCATGCAGCGGGCCCTGGTTCGACTCCTGGTTGGGACATGTATTTTTACCGGGGTTTCTCTCACCTGTGAAACGGATGTCATAACTTAGGCCCTCGCCTTGTTGTGTGACTGGTGTGTCTCGTCCAATGCGTTTGTTTGTCTCGGACGTGGCCCCCGACATTGTGCTGATCACTCATCCGAGGAGGCCTTCCTTGTTCTTGTATTTTCAAAGAAGTATGTACCGTACTGTACGGGCTATATGACGCTCCGGGCCATAAGACGCACCTTGATTCTAGGAAGGAAATAGGCCTATAAAGGAAAAGAAATTTAATGAGACTCTAAACGAAACATTTTAAAGGGAATAAAATACTTGATCGCATAAACAAATTATAACCTTGTGCAGTGGATCACTTCTAACTTAAAACCTGCGTTGTACAAAAATCTCTTCCGTACAGGTGGCATAACGTAAATTTTAACAACTGAAATGATTTGTCATGAAAGACTGAAAATACTTTTACACCCTGTGAACCTCAGTTCAGCCTACGGTTAGTGTAGAGGCCATGCCTTACATTTAAACCACCTGGCGGAGACAACTCCTTTTGCATAAAAGAACTCAACATTACTTTCCTTTTCGCATCGTATACCTGGCTTCCAGCTACCCTCATTTTGCGACTGTGACAAGTGCATTGTTGTTCAATCTGTGCCACCTTGATTATAATTATGGTGTTCCGGCAATATTTACCATTTTAATTTTTTAGTGTACTTCGGACCATTAGACGCACCCAACTTTCAAGGCTCTGTTTTCAAGATAAAAAGTGTGTCTTATGTTCCGTAAAATACTGTATATGATCCAAAGGTAGTTCCACTCCCGGCAGGTAGCAGTGCTGTAAGGCCCGGGCGGCATTGCAGATTCACTATACTATTTTCACTTTAAGGTCAAAGTAGATGTAAACAAACTCTAAAGTACCACTCCGCCGAGCATGTGACAAACCATGTGGAGTTTTACCCGCCACGGAATGAGGATTTGTGTGTATTCCAGTGTTCTCAATAGTACTTTTAAAATATTTTTTATGACATGCACCATTGTTGAAAAATGTGATATTTATTTTGAAAAGATCGATACATCTGTACAAAATTAGACTTAATATTAGTATTTAAGAAAGTCATAGACAGTTAACAAGAAGATATTAACGAGTATAAAAAATTACTCTCAGTTTGCAATGTTGGCTGCCCACTTCAGAGGCGTTTCCTTGTTGAATTCATTAATTTCTGTTTGTAACCGCCCCAATCCTATCAGAGCTGTAAGTTACATTTAACTTTTGACGAAATTTCTAGCACACGACTTTGTTGTTCTCACGTACGTGTTGTAAAACCGATATAAATAAATAAATGAACGCATATTCAGCAGGTCTTACCAAGTTATTGGGAAGGGACTGTGGCAAGTTCATTCCAAGATGGCGTACTTGAGCATTCACACAGCTGTCGTAAACGCCTACAATTTACATCTGTTGTAACGGTTTAATTAGTTCACTTAGTTATTATGCGTCATGAAAACCTGATCAAATTAATTTTGTTTCATATAGAGATCTGCTTCAGAAACGTGTTTTTAAATTTCTCTGCACGAAAATAGCTACAAAAAGGTACGGTTTGAACCGAACTATTTTATTAAGAGCAAGAGTATGCATACAAAGCAGCAAAAGTTACAGTTCGTCCACTAGCCAATGAGGCGCTACCTTGTCACGTGGCTTTGTTTACATCTACTTTGAACTTAAAGTGAAATTAGTATACCTACATGTGTTGTCAGATGTTTTATGAAAAGTAATTAAAACACTTGCTTGGAATTTGCTTCCTTCACGTGTGACGTCATTAATGTCAGGACCAATCATGATGAATTTCGGTATCCTATGTGGCTCTATTGTTTTGCATCAAATAACGTAAACTTCTTGTCTCAGAACTCTGAAAACACAGTTATTGCTAATAATTTATCTTAAAAATTAGTTTCTGGTATAACGTTATCAGCACAGAAAAAGTAATTGACTGATAATTAAATATTGGAGCCTCTATTCTACTGACTTTCCTTCCCTATTCTGTCTCTTCTCACGAGGGTTGACCTATAGGCTTTATTTTTTAATTTCCCCCATAAGTAACAATCACATATTGTTAGAATAACCTAAAGACAACATCACAAGAGAAATTAACTCTATCTCGGAAGCTGAACTTATGCATGTGAAAAAATATAGTAAAAAGGTGCTAGTATTGTGTGGATGCAATAGGAGAACATTTCCAACATTTCTTGTGATGAGGTACGTGGTTATTTTCATTGTAATTGTGAGAACCTGAATCATTACATCGTTAGCAGCTTTATTTGCGTAGGCATTTCACCCGATCTCTCGGGAGTTAGCGCTGTGGCAACCACGACGCAGAAACCCGCACGATTCGTCAACTCTTAGGTGAAACGCACTGTAGTACAATGAGATTAACATCTGCCAGCGCTGGATGAAATAAATCCCTATTGGTGTAAATGGGTGAGCCACGACCATTGCGGAAACCAATGGCAGTAGATCTTATAACACGATTAAATTGCGGGTTGGGCATTCGAATATCAATCGAGTCAGTTTTTAGTAGATTCCATTTCTCATATCTCGCATTGAATATGTTCGGATTCTGCTTTCATCCGGGAAGTTTCCATTCCATTCTTTACGTTACTCCTGAACTCCATTGTGCCCATCAGTTACCAGAACGTTACAAATACAGGGTGTTAATGAATAACACCGAATA
The DNA here is from genome assembly GCA_964059195.1 of Ectobius pallidus. Classification (NCBI taxonomy): domain Eukaryota; kingdom Metazoa; phylum Arthropoda; class Insecta; order Blattodea; family Ectobiidae; genus Ectobius; species Ectobius pallidus. The sequence continues at coordinate 1,104,774 of CAXKWD010000362.1, forward strand.
TTTTACCGGCGTATAGAGGGGACACATACAAGCAAGTTTTGTTAGGAGATGTTTGGTTTATAACGTAAAATGTGTATGCCACGGGGTATTAAAGTCATTACAATTTAGTGTTCGTAAGTCAATAATGAAGCGAAATTGGGTTAAAATTTTCATTACATTGATTTCATGCCTTCTTAGTGATCGATAAAGACGAATACTTATTCACTCATCAACAGCTATATCATAATTTAGTGTTTCCTTAATATGCAAAATTTACAGACTGGCCGCCACTGCATTGGTTATTTTATTCATAACTCAAGTGTTAACAACGAAGTTCCTGTGTTTTGCGTTTTTTTTTTTTTTTTGTCAAATGTTAGAAGTCAGTGGCGGTCATGCCCTGGAAGTTTTTATGCTATAATAGAAAAAACTGAGTCCATAGAGCAAAAGTCTCCTAATAAAAGTTGCTTGTCTATGTCCCCTCTATTAAGAAGTAAAATAATTCGGTGTTCTTCATTAACCGTCTCTAACGTGTTTGTTTCAATTGAGTTCAGTTTATGCTTGGAGCCTATAGGAATTTAATACTTTCATTTGAATGTGCCTAAGGGTAGTTATAAGCTCCAAGTGAATACACACTTCTGCAATCGGAATTTGAAGCGAGCAAATTGCATAGGTAAGGCGTGATAAGGTGTTAAGTTCCGCGATGCTTTAATTGGCAGCTCCAGCAGTGTTTATGATGATAAACGCTGCTAATCCTGGAGATAAGGTACAGATGAAACCTACAAAGCAGAGTTCTATACTCCACTCTTTTAGTTAGTGTTGGAGAGCTCATACAGTACCCTAATGTACTAAACTGAAAATATTCAACTGAAGGAATTGAAATTAGTAATGAATAAAACACTACCAATAGCCTATTTTAAAATATGACGATTGTCATCAGTAGACTTCGGACTATTAGGTCGCTAAAAATGCTGTTTTAGGCACCTAAAATGGGCTCTAAAAATTGGAAAAAAAGTTCTAAAAACCGTAAAATAGTCTCTTATAAAATCGTTAAGTTGCCAATTTTCTGAAATATCTCAATTGCAATGCAGAATATTATATTTATTGAAGTCACCACTAATCAATAATCATGATAAAACACAGATTGAGACCTATGGTACACAGAATTATATAGACCTATTACTAGAGCATGTATTACTAACATAATAGTGAAAACCTATCCCTGCGCCCATAAGCTATGCACGCTAGCATACTCAACCCCTTGTATTCCGCAGTGATTCAGAAAACTACTTTTTTTTTTGTGTTACTGGATGTGGGAGTCGGGAGAAAAACACTAGGCTACATTTTCTTTGGAATTCCAAGGAATTTGTCTACTGAAGACGAAACATTTCTTACTATTTAACCACGTCACAAATGTGTCATGTACTGCATATTCCGAGAATTTAGTACGAACTGAAAATAAATGCTAGAATTTATAACAAAAAATACCTTTTTTGAACTTTAGACAAAAAACAAGTAAAAAGGCAGTATTAGGCTCTAACGTAAAAATAGGCTGTTTTAGGTCCTATAAAAATATCAGTTTTAGGCATAGTCATTTATGAAACATGCATATGGTACAAGATTTCGTCCATATATCACTTAAGGATTAAAATAGGTTTTACCTAAAATTCGAAGTCTAGTCATCAGCATGGTCCGGATTCTGATGACCTAAAATTGTTTGAAAAATGACCTATAAAGTGACCTTCGATTTTAAAGAAAATGACTTAATAATTATAAAAAATTACCTAAAAACTGATATTTTATTTATAAAAATTATTATTGTACACACAAAGTTATAGACTAGTTTGTACATAATTGTACAATCCGTAAATAACTGTAATGTTGTGAATGTTCTATTCTCATGGAAATTTATACTGGCACTGAGGAACTGGTGAGTCAAAATTCGGCATATCCTTTTGTGGTCTGCCGGATTATATTGTTGTTTATTGAGGGTAAACAGTAGTTTGCACTCTCAAATCCAAGCAGGTGGCAGACTGGTACCAAGTCAATCTAATAACAATAGTAATATAATACAAAATTTTGGCGTATCTTTGATTCTCACTTCCGACTGAGACATGTCAACACTTTAACGCCGAATTTTTCCTTCTTGCATTAAACAAACAGCACTTCAAAGACAGCACCGCTAGCAACGAAAAAAGTTAATACACTCAATGTAAATACATGAAAATGACTAAATAAGGAAGCAAACGACATGAAAATAACAAACTAGTGACCTAAAATGGAAATAAATGCCCTAAAAATATAAAATTCCATGATGACAAAAGATGACCTAGTAAAAATGTATTCCTATAATCTAGAGGTCATGATTAAGATTTATCTACAAGTTGGAAATGTCTATGCAGCATCAATAAAAAGATGACATGTCATCAAAATCCGGGCCCTGGTCAATAGTAATAACTCGTACAACCCAAATTCATCTCTTCATTGTTTCAGCGAACCTTTCCTTTCCACTCTCTGGCATATTTTATTATTGGCACCTGCCGTTGTAGTCCCGTTTGCACGTGTTCTGCTGCGCTGCTCTAACGTTTCTGCTGTCTTCTGCGCAGAATTTGTCTACTTCTTTAGTAAATTCATTTACTACTTTAGTTACAACTAAAGAAGTAACTATAAATTGAAAAATCGTAGCATGCATCGTTCGTGGCTTCGATTGCTTAGTGAATGGTTGGTGGTAATTTGCATGGCTGCGTTTTTACAAAAAAGACATAAAGGAGACATAAAGAGGGCCATCAATTACAGAAAACAAATGAAAAATAATGAAAATTATGGTTAATGCTTTCTCATCACAATCTTGCTCAGCATTCGGTTAGTAGCCAATGCTAACAGATTTCCCCGAAGAGCACAAAGTAAAACCTACGATATGCTAGCATTCCCTTCATAGCAGAAGAATTGAAGGGCCTAGTTTCATTAGGGCGTAAGACACAAATCTTTAATTTTGAGTTTTTACCATTCATGCCTTCTCCTAAATATTCTTAAATACTCAGTGAACTATTTGTACTTGTGTCTTAAACCTCTGCTCAGTTATAAGAAAAGACCTTTGAGACTGCACATTCAGTTCCATACGGGATCATTTTTTGGGGTAATAGCACCAAAAGCGCATCGATATTTAGGCTTCAGAAAAGAATCGTTAGAATCCTACATGGAGCAAAAAGAACTGACTCATGTAAGCCTATCTTGACTACGATTTTATGCATACCGCCCAATGACTTCTATTTCTGAAATAGAAAATAATAGAAATAAATATGAAAATAAAAAGTAGACATAACATACAGAGCCTATTAGACTCAGGCAGCGTGGACAAGACATTTCATGTACCTGATTCGCCATGTCCGAGATTTAGGCAATTTTATATGTAACAGTAACTATAAACCTTTATAATAAAAATTCACTGCACGTTTTGAAATATTCGAATTTTTAATGGAAGAGTTAATTGTAAAATAAAAGTTGAAATTTGTAAAAAAAAATGCTAAGGATATATTGTCCAAGTATCAGTGGATGGGATTTTTACCGACTACTGAAATGGCAGACTTCTACCCATCGTTTGCACGAACTGTAGCTTCCATGAGGTGGAGATAATTGAATACGTACTTTTTGCAATGTGGTATCTTCTCAATATAATTATATATGTAGTGAGAGAATATATTATCCACGCCCAGTGTATACGAAGTATAGATTTATACGAGGTGACACAAAAAAACGTGAACTTTTTAACATCCAATAATAAAACCAAGAGTGATGGAAGAAAACATTTTATTCATAGTAATTGAAACCTTAAAACTTGCCATTTAAGAAACATTAATGAAATGTATCATTTTTTTCGTCCTTTAGATGGCGTCCTCCTGTATGAATGCATTCTTGAAACCTGCTGTGGAGATTCCTCATCAGGGTTGCCAGATCAGAAACGTAGAACAGTCGTACCCATATTCGAAAATACTCGTATTCTAGTCAAAACTGTCGTATACTTTGTGATTTTTCAGTGTAATGAACGTATTGCGTTAATAATAATAATAATAATAATAATATAAAAATAATTCATAATCGGTTTTTTACACCTTACATATGTCATGTAATTGTTAATCAATCATCTTATTTCTAATGATTAGGCGTGTTTCATTATCTTCCGATGTGTTAAATTAAATAAAATACAATACAATTAATAAACAGTAGTGCCACAGTGTGGTAATTACTGCAAAAGGAACAGGACTGCTTTCCAATCATATTGATTTTAACAGCATGCTTACAAACAAAAAACCCATGAGAAAACAGAAGCTGTATGTATGTATATATATATACTTATCTGTTATCTTACTTGTTATCTTACCTGTTATCTTACTCTCTCTAACTAATTTAGTGCCTTTCTCCTTGAATGCTTCTAGATTAAAACAATTAAATTCTCTCGAACATTTTAAATTAATAATCCATAACTCAGATTCTGGAGACCCTACAGTCTGTAAATGTCATTCTCTGAAAGTATCTGCAGATGTTAAGTATTTCGGGATTATCTTTGATCAACATTTGCAATGGTATAAACACTTTTCTTATAAATGTAATATAATACAAAAAATATACACAAAAATCAACTTTTAAAATTCAACAGCAGACTGGTTAAAAATATAAAACTCTATGTTAAAAATAGTCGTACAGATAGGCGTACGACTCATGGTTGCGTCGTACGTCGTACAAATATATGAAATAGTCGTATGTGTACGACTATAGTCGTACGTATGGCAACCCTGTTCCTCATTGACCATAGGTTGCGAGGTCACACGTCATAATTATATCGCTTAGTTATGACGTCATGGCCCTCTATCAATACACTGCAATAAATAAATAAGGAGCGCTCGAAAGAGCATTAGGTATGTTTAGTCTTTGCTATAGTCGATTATAGGTTTGGATCTCTCTGGGCACTTAATCAGATGGTAGCGTTCACATTTCCCGTTGCACAACACGCACACACAATCTTCATTTGGTTGATGAAATCGTTGGGTTCTACAGATTTTATGATGGAAGCCATGGGTTGCGAGCCTGGTCACGACGTGCCTTTGGTCCTGACATGCCTCGATCCATTTCCTGTCTATCATAGCGCTTGTACCATAAAATTCCGGGTCGATGTCGTCCCGCTTTCTTCGTCTTGAATTTAGCTGTGCCTGATATGGACCGGTAGATGGTAGCAGCAGTTTCAGCTTCAGATCTTCTATAAAGAAAGATTCCCTCGCCAGTTCATATGCGATCCTGGAGGGGGCATATATCCCAACTCCTAGGACTTTCTTGATATATCTAGCTTTCACGCCTTCAATTCTGGCCAGGTCGCTGACAGTCAGTTTTTCCCATATTAGATCCAGTCCATATGAGACTATTGGGCTTATAACTGCGTCGAAGATGGACATAGCTGTGGACAGGGAGAGTCTGTTGATGTTTTGAATCCTGTACTAGAGATGGGGAATATTTCTTGTAACTGTTACTTTGTAACTGTTACATGTATGTAACGGTAACGACCTGTTACAAAAAATCAAAAGTAACGGTTACCAAAGCTCCTCCTATAGGATATCTTATTTTCGTCTCAACCAAATGCGGAACCAGAAAATACTGAAAGGAGGGACCGACACAGACGAAAGTTTGCTATTATTTGGGGTGTGGGGTATGGAATATCCCAAAAATGGGGGTCGGGGGTCCTCCCCCGGGATTTTTATTTAAAAAACGAGGGAAAAACAGGTCGTCCCTTTGGCTCCTCCCACTCGTGAAATCTTCAAGTGAATGGTGGAACTACTAGCAGTGTTGAAAATTCTGACCCCCCTTTCTCCCCCCTTTCTAGTATTCAATCCGGGGTACGCTGTAGCGTAATGGTTGAGGCGCTGCGCTACAAACCGGAAGGTCCCGGGTTCGATTCCCGATAAGGTCGTTGAAATTTTTCAATTGGCCTAATCCTTCTGGTGGCACTAAAGCCCTGGGGTCGACTCAACCTCTAACAGAAACGAGCAATCCTGGGGGTAAAGGCGGCCGGTGCGCAAGGATGTCAGCCAACACCTTCATGTGCCGAGTGTCCAAAATCTGGGAGCCTCAACCTCCTAAAACCCTCTGGGCATCCATGGCCTGTATAGGGATCACCTTACTTTACTATTCAATCCCTTTTCTCCTTCACCCTACCCATCTATTCCTATCCATTAAATGTTCGACCTAAGGAGATTCGAATACGGACCCTTCATCTTACCCACTACGCCATCGAGTAATCATTACGATAAAAAGCGAAAATTCATCTATTTAAATTTAGAGATCTGCATGAAATGGCGGAGATTGATAATTTTCTATTAATTGCATTTGTGTGAAGTGAAATAAAATCCCTTTAGGCAGACCTACAGGCTGAGGTAGATTTCGAAGTGCTTTTGGGTTAATTTATTGTCACTGCGCGGTTCTCTTCTTCTTTAGCCTTGGCATGATAAACCCGCAATAATAACTGCAAAAAAGAGGAAACACCACTTTTTAAACATTCAAATCTCGCCTTATATGAAAGCTATCGAGAAACTAGTTATTGATTTGCAGAGTACTCATCAAGAGCTTTTCAACGATACCCCACAAGACGTGGTTTCGAATTTCCATCCCCCACCCCTACTCTTACTCCCAAAAGCCCCGAATCGTTAGTGTCACTGTGAACTCCATAGGGAGTACTTTAATTTATTCCAACAGCGTTTCTCTATACTTCACAGGGGCCGAGATATAATTTTTTCAAAATTTCAACCCCCTCCCACGACCCCATCCCCTTGGGCCAATATTGCTCATTAACTATTGTGCCTAGAAATAACATAATAAAATTTGGTTCAAATATATTCAAAATTACGGCCGCTAGCGTGTAAAGATATATAAATACGAGTATATAAGAATTCTGTATGGTTTCTCCAAATTTCTCAGTAGCTCTCCTTTTTCTCAGGGTTTTTTGAATACTTAAAGTATATTTTTTTGTTTTTATTGTTATTTTATTTTTTAATTATTTTATATATTTTTTAAATTTTTTGTATTATTTTTTTAATTTTTATATATTTTTATTTATTATTATTATTATTATTATTATTATTATTATTATTATTATTTATAGTTGTGTTGAGAAATTTGTGGGTGTCGAGCGAATGTAACTGGTCTGGAACAGAGTAACATATCGAGAATTACACCAGTTACATTATTTTCACCTGCTCCAGTAACTCTGACCTGTTACTATTACTCTCACTGCTCCTGTTACTCGAACTGTTACTAATACTCTCACTGCTCCAGTAACGCGATCTGTTACTGGTACTCTCATCTGCTCCAGCTACCTGACCTGTTACTGTTATCTCTCCTGTTCCAGCTACCCTGACCTGTTACTAATACTTTCACCTGTTACTGTTACTTCCACCTGTTACTGTTACTTCCACCTGTTACTGTTACTTCCACCTGTTACAGTTAATTCTAATATTTCTGTTACAAGTGTTTTATCCGTGACTTTCGCCTCGTTCCGTTACATCTGATATTTCCAATATTTGAAAAACAAAAATAATTTAAAAAAATAACAAAAAATATAAAATAATAAAAATAAAAAATAACAAAAAATATAAACAATAACAAATAATTTAAAAAATGTAATTTTGATGTTTGCCCACTTCCAGATGAGATAGAAACTTGAAATTTGGTACACATATAGCTTTTAGGCTGTAAACCACAGGAAAATTCCAAAAAGTATTTTTTTTTTTACTTTTAGCCCTAAAACCTCCCGAATAGGGCTCGCTCACTGACATTAATGTTTCCCCACTTCCAGATGAGCTAAAGACTTGAAATTTGGTACACATATAGCTTTTAGGCTGCAAACCACAGAAAAATTCCAAAAAGTATTTTTTTTTAATTTTAGCCCTAATACCCTTCGAAAAAGGGCTCGCTCAGTGACATTAATGTTTCCCCACTTCCAGATGAGCTAGAAACTTGAAATTTGGTACACACATAGCTTTTAGGCTCTAAACCACAGGAAAATTCCAAAAAGTAATTTTTAAAATTGTTAGTCCTAAAAACCTCCGAAAAAGGGCTCGCTCACTGACATTAATGTTTGCCCACTTCCAGAAGAGCTAGAAAGTAGAAATTTGGTACACTTATAGCTTTTAGGCTGTAAACCACAGGAAAATTCCAAAAAGTATTTTTTTTTACTTTTAACCCTAAAACCCCCCCCGAAAAAGCGCTCACTGAAATTAATGTTTGCTCACTTCGAGATGAGCTAGAAACTTGAAATTTGGTACACATTACGCTATTAGGCTGTAAACCACAGGATAATTCCAAAATGTATTTTTATTTTATTTTTATCTCTAAGAACTCCCGAAAAAGGGCTCGCTCACTGACATTAATGTTTGCCCACTTCCAGAAGAGCTAGAAACTTGAAATTTGGTACACATATAACTTTTAGGCTGTAAAACCATAGGAAAATTCCAAAAACGTATTTTTTAATCTTTAGCCCTATAACCCCCGAAAAAGGGCTCGCTCAAAGACATTAATGTTTGCCCACTTCCAGATGACCTAGAAATGTTAAATTTGGTGTAAATGTAGCTTTTAGGCTGTAAACCACAGGAAAATTCCAAAAAGTCTTTTTTTATATTTTTAGCCCTAAAAACCCCGAAAAGAGGGCAGCTTACTGACATTAATGTTTGCCCACTCCCAGATGAGCTAGAAACTATAAATTTGGTACACTTTTATATCTTTTAGGCTGTAAAATACAGGAAAATTCCAAAAAGTTTATTTTCATGTCGATAATCGATGTTTTTTTCTACATCGATGGAAAACAACTTATGTTTTTGCTACATTGATGTTTCTCCCCGACATCGATGTTTTTGTAACAAAAATAAGATTAATAGGCTACCTTGGTTCTACGATATAATTTTATTAATTTCCCAAAACGTTGATTTTTTACATAGATTGTTTTCACTTCTGTTTATTTGTGAAATTTGCCTAATTTTCTGATACCATGGCATTTTTTAAAAACATACATAGTTTTTTTTTCTAAATACATCGATGATTTCAGGTCGATATTATCGTCATATCGATGTTTTCAGGTTGATATTATCATCATATCGATGGTTATATCCGATTTTAACCTCGATATTTTAACTATCGATGCTCATCCCTAATTGAAAGCTTAATTTTACAACGGTTATTTGATTTCGGGTGCCCCTCCCTAGAGCCCCAGCCTTGGCTACGTCCCTAACCGGGGGGGGGGAGATAAAAGGGCATTCCCCTACAAGTGGGAAGTGATCTAGCGATTAACTACGTAATATAAAAAAAAGTAACAGGTAACGGTTATAAATAACAGTTACTTTCGTGTAACTGTAACAGTAACGTAACTGTTCCAAAAAAAGTAACAGGTTCCCATCTCTATCCTGTACATGGCTTTTGTTGCTGCTGCTGTTCTTTCCTGCAATAAGAGACTTTGTTGACTGTACAGAAGCTGGTGCATTTCCACGAGACACTGCCTCTCAGATAATACTTAATCTACGTCTTCCAGTTAAATAATGGAGTATTGCGGAAAGAAACTGGAAGCTATAATTAATACAATTTCAGTTCAGTAAGCGAACACCGTGTGGTGAATATAAGTTGTGTGTGATACAAAATGGAGCACGTACTTATTAAATCAGAATATAAGATTGAAATTAAGGAAGAGATTCCTGAAACGCAACCAAAGAGTGAACTTGTACCAATTACCACGTTTGATACAATACAGACACAAGAAGACAAACGTGAGGATACAGCCTACACTGATTCTACAGCATGCAGCACCGTTCACAACTTAGAGCAGATTTCAGGAGTAAATAATGAAGAAGAGAATCGGCTAATACAATCACACTCACCTGCTGTAGGTCCAAGCACATCCTCTGCTGGAAACAGTAAACAGCTAACTGGCACTCCAGACAAACGTTTCTCTTGTGATATATGTGCCAAGAAATTTTGCAGAAGATGGGATCTCAAAAACCATATTTTCACACACACAGAACTCAAACCATTCATGTGTGATATATGTACTAAGAAATTTTCCAGAAGACAGGATCTCAAAACACACATGCTGACTCACATTGGACGTAAGCCATTTACTTGTGATATATGTACCAAGAGTTTTACCAGAAGAGAAGATATCAAATTACACATTCTCACTCACACTGGACATAAGCCTTTCACGTGTGATATATGTGCCAAGAAATTTTCCAGAAGACAGGATCTCAAAAGACACGTGCTCACACACACTGGACATAAGCCTTTCACGTGTGATATATGTACCAAGAAATTTTCCGAAAGAGGGAGTCTCAAAAGACATCAACTAATTCACACTGGACATAAGCCATTCACGTGTGATGTATGTACCAAGAAATTTTCCCAAAGAGTGCATCTCACAAAACATCTGCTCACTCATGAGAAGAACAACCTTTCCTAATGTGATGTGTGTAGTAGTGATGGGAGACTCTAACAGGTTTTCATTCAGTTGGGAAATACAGCAATACATCTTGATATGGCAAAGTTAATCCAGAACCAATAACACTTTCTAAGAAAAGGCTTATTTAGCTCTGACTTTATTCTGTGTTCTGTCAATGTATTGAGTATTCTACTTCTACATATGGCGTGTTTTAGTCTCACTTTCCTATTATAAGTAGGCTGCACTTTAATGTTTGCAACTGGAGTTAAGAAATTGAATTTAATCAGGATTTGTGGTCATTTAAGTCATGCATACTTCTCTTTGTATAGTTGTCCCAGAGATAGCTGGGTTTCGCTTTTTCGGGCAAAGCCATTTTCAGGTCAATCAATCGAAAGTGAATATTGTTGCCATTTTTTACTTTTAATTTTGAATCATTTTGATGTTCGTATTGTAACTTTTCTACAAGTCCTATTTACCATTATAGGCAAGTTTCTTATGATATTTGTTCTTTGTCTATAGCAATAGACTTGAGAAACTCAAGTAATGTCAGACATGAGACGATCTGCAGTTCAATAAACACATCTTGAGTTGCACTTGAGAAGATATCAGGTGAGAGCTGGTCTTGACAGCAGTATCCTGATAGGCGAGTGTTAAGAGCAGTAGTCGCTGAAACTGGCCTTGAGAGCATTTTCAAATAGGGAACAATCTTGTATTACCCAAATAATGTTCGAGGGTTAGCTTTTCAAGTGTGCAAGTTTATTCTACACAATATACAATCCTAATCTATCGGGGACAGCAGTCAGGATTCAGAAACTAATTAACGCCTAAATCTTGTAAAAGAAATCTGTTTATTTAAGGCAAGTTCCACAATTCAGTCTTAGGCATCATCTTCTGTCATTTGTAATGTCCAAAATATCACTTAAATTGAGGTACTTTTGATTCTGAAAATGATGCACTTCTTTATTAAACAACAAAGATTACTGTATTTACTCAAATATAAAGCACACCTCCTTTGTTCATTTGCAGCTTTCAAAGCAGAGGTGCGCATTAAATTAGAGTAAATATCCGTTTTGTAGGTTGGCAGTACTGGTAACTTTTATCTGCCTAACAATGCATTCCTGTAATTGTAGACTTCATTAATTTTATCGTTGGCCTAGCATTACATAGAGCGTATAAAAATACTAAGTTAGGAGTCATGAAATGGACGGCAAGAAGAGAAGAATATCTTACGATGCTGCTCTTAGCTTTTAGCATCAGCACCTCATACGTAAAGTTTAAACAAAATCGAGGATTCCAGTGGCAAACACGTCAGTGAATATACTTGTTGGACAAAAACTGGCAGTTACAATTAATGGTAATTTCAAAAATGTTTACGTAATACTGTGATAAAATGTCTATCCTACTATTGATGCGCATTACCTCCACCAACAAACTTTTTTTTAAAGTGAAACTTCTTTAGCTGTGGTGGGGGTAAATCAAGTGCTTGTGTAACGCTCAAAATCGTCACAAGATTAGTCTTAAGCTCAAAATTGTCAGGAAATTAGTGAGGTGTGACGGAATGGACCGTGCAGGAAACAGTCACCTCAATGATTAGGCTTATCCAAAATTTAAAAATTGAAAATGCAATTTTGGAATTTAAAAAATCTAAAAATCTAAACAATAAAAAAACAAAGATCCAAAATAAAAATAAAAATTCAAAGATAAAAGACATTAAATGTCCAAAAAATAAAAAATTGAAAGTTTCATAATTTAAAAAATAAAAAATTAAAAATTAAAGATAAAAAAATCTTAAATTAAAAATCTAAATATCCAAAAATTAAGACATCAAAATAGTCAAAATTTAAAAATCCAAAATAAAAAATTGAACATAAAAAATAAAAAATTAAGATCTAAAATTTAAAAAAATCCTCAATCCAAAATTTAAAAAAAGCCCAAAAACCCACTATTAAAGAGTCCAACAATCCAAAATTTAAAAAAAATCCAATAATCCAAAATTGAAAAAATTAAAACAAATCTCACTTCTGTTGCGTGGCGTTCCATGCACACTGTTTTTTAATGATTTCAAGTTTCAAAATCAGGGTACACATTAAATTCAAGAGCGCATTATACTGGAGTAAATACGGTAAAAACTAAATTTTTCTTGATTTTGTCAGCAGTGGATATAAATGACTGAGGAATAACGGTCACCTTTGCACTGGGGTAATAGATTCAAACACGAATTTTCATCTGGTTTGTTTAGCTCTGAGGTAGCGTGTGGGCTTGATAATGTAAAGGTCATGCATTCAAATCCTCACCAGGGAGCATTTTTTTAGTAGGGGGTATCACTTACGTAATCTGTATCCCTTTACAAAGATTATTACAAATTTAACAAGGCAACTGTATATTATTTAAATTATTTATGGTTTTACTCTTGCTTTAGCTAAAAACTGAAGTAAGATAGCTCAGAATTATAGCTTCCTTGCTGAAGAATACATTCAGTTTCACCAACTGACATGGGCCAAATACTAACAAACTGGTTAATACGACTGGTGAACTCAATGTACAGCAATAAAATTAAATTGTTTGTAAAGAGTCAGTGGGTAAGTTAAGAATGATGAAGCCAACTTGCATTACATACAGAAAAATGGGGTCATTTAGAGAATAAAGCAATTATAAATAAATGGTGCAAAATATGTTGCATAAACTTTCTCACATATAGACCTACGTGTTAAAGGCTAGTACATAAAACAGTAAATTTTATTCATTACATTTGCATAAAACTTACAAGTATCTAGATCGGAAAGCACTAGCAGTGTGTCCAACAGTCCTTTTTTTAAAGGACTGAACCTTTAAAATGGTAATTATTAAAGATGTCCTTTAATTGTCCTTTTTTTTTAGTTCTGTCCTTTTTTCAGAGAGTTGAGAACAGTTTCCAGTCAATTATAAATGTAGAAAATAGATTTATAAAAAAAATTAAGAATTAAAAATGTGCGAGGAACGGAATGGCTATGAGGGGTGAAGAGGAGGCCACTTTTGTGTTGTTGAAGATAAATTAAATAGCTAAACTTATATTTAAAGGAAATTTTATTTTCTACAATTATTTTCCTGACGACTTTGCTCTAAAACGAAAGAAGTTAGAAAGACAAATGTAGCGAAAAACGTGAGGTAAAAATTAGTTTTTGGAAAATTATTGATATCCAGCAGCCTATATCTCGAAAACAAATATAGATACGACAAAAGTGCATTTTGAATGCAGTTTGAATACACTTTTATGCAATTTTAGCGGTCTTGGTTTTTTTGTCAAATGTTAGAAGTCAGTGGCGGCCATGCCCTGGGAGATTTTATGCTGTAATAGAAAAAAATTGAGCCCATAGAGCAAAAATATCCTAATAAAAGTTGCTTTTCTGTATCCCCTCTATACACAGGTAAAATATTTCGGTGTTATTCATTAACATCCTGTATGACCGTCTCTAACGTGTTTGTTTCAAGTAATTCAGGAAATGCTTGCAGGTCGTAGGAATTTAATGCATTTTTGAATGTGCCTTAAGGGTAGTTATAAGCTCCAAGTGAATATACTCTTCTGCAATCGGAATTTGAAGCGAGAAAATTGCATGGGTAAGGCGTGATAAGGTCTTAAGTTCCGCGATGTTTGAATTGGCAGCTCCAGCAGTGTTTATGATGATATATGCCGCTAATCCTGGAGATAAGACACAGATGAAACCTACAAAGCAGAGTTCTATATTCCACTCTTTTAGTAACTTACTCTTTTAGTTAGTGTTGGAGAGCTCATACAGTACCCTAATGTACTAAACTGAAAATATTCAACTGTAGGAATTGAAATTAGTAATGAATAAAACAGTAACAGTAGCCTATTTTTAAAAAAATGACGATTGTCATTAGCAGGACACGGATTCTGATGACCTAAAATTGTTTGAAAGAAAATTACTTTATTAAAAAATGAACTAAAAACTGATATTTTATTTATAAAAATTATTATTGCACACACAAAGTTATAGACTACTTTGTACACAATTGTAAAAAGCTGTAAATAACTCTAATGTTGTGAATGTTCTTTTCTCACGGAAATTTATACTGGCACTGAGGCACTGGTGAGTAAAAATTCGGCATTTCCTTTTGTGGTCTGCCGGATTGTTTATTAAGGGTAAATAGTAGTTGGCACTCTCAAATCCAAGCAGGAGGCGACTCTGGTGCCAAGTCAATCTAATAACAATAGGAATATAATACAACATTTTGGCGTTTCTTTGATTCTCATTTCCGACTGAGACATGTCAACGCTTTAACGCCGAATTTTTCCTTCTTGCATTAAACAAACAACACTTCAAAGATAGCACCGCTAGCAACGAAAAAAGTTAATACACTCAATGTAAATACATGAAAATGACTAAATAAGGAAGCAAACTACATGAAAATAACAAAATAGTGACCTAAAATGGAAACAAATGCCCTAAAAATATAAAATTGCATAAAATGACAAAAGATGACCTAGTAAAAATGTATTCCTATAATCTAGAGGTCATGATTAGGATTTATCTACAAGTTGGAAATGTCTATGCTGCATCAATAAAAAGATGACATGTCATCAGAATCCGGGCCCTGGTCAATAGTAATAACTCGTACAACCCAAATTCATCTCTTCATTGTTTCAGCGAACCTTTCCTTTCCACTCTCTGGCATATTTTATTATTGGCACCTGCCGTTGTAGTCCCGTTTGCACGTGTTCTGCTGCGCTGCTCTAACGTTTCTGCTGTCTTCTGCGCAGAATTCGTCTACTTCTTTAGTAAAAATCATTTATTACTTTAGTTACAACTAAAGAAGTAACTATAAATTGAAAAATTGTAGCATGCATCGTTCGTGGCTTCGATTGCTTAGTGAATGGTTGGTGGTAATTTGCATGGCTGCGTTTTTACAAAAAAGACATAAAGGAGACACAAAGAGGGCCATCAGTTACAGAAAACAAATGAAAAATAATGAAAATTATGGTTAATGCTTTCTCATCACAATCTTGCTCAGCATTCGGTTAGTAGCCAATGCTAACAGATTTCCCCGAAGAGCACAAAGTAAAACCTACGATACGCTAGCATTCCCTTCATAGCAGAAGAATTGAAGGGCCTAGTTTCATAAGGGCGTAAGACACAAATCTTTAATTTTGAGTTTTTACCATTCATGCCATCTCCTCATAATTCTTAAATACTCAGTGAACTATTTGTACTTGTGCCTTAAACCTCTGCTCAGTTATAAGAAAAGACCTTTGAGACTGCACATTCAGTTCCATACAGGCACACTTCCTATGTGTTATTGAGGTGAATTTAACAACTACATGGAGCAAAAAGAACTGACTCATGTAAGCCTATCTTGACTACGATTTTATGCATACCGCCCAATGACTTCTATTTCTGAAATAGAAAATAATAGAAATGAATATGAAAAAAAAAGTAGACATAACATACAGAGCCTATTAGACTCAGGCAGCGTTGACTTGACATTTCATGTACCTGATTCGGCATGTCCGAGATTTAGGTAATTTTATATGTAACAGTAACTATAAACCTTTATAATAAAAATTCACTGCACGTTTTGAAATATTCGAGTTTTTAATGGAAGAGTTAATTGTAAAATAAAAGTTGAAATTTGTAAAAAAAAATGCTAAGGATACATCGCTTTGACAGGCCCTTCGGACTCAAATCTGACGATAAAAGAAAAATTTCAGGATCAATGGGTTAAAAAAAGGTTTTATTAGATCTTAATACCATCAACCTTTCTTCTCTTTTCTCAACTAACACAAAGCCTACAGGAAAGGATTTCTAACATAGCCCACTCTGATTATGTTAAAATGTTGACATAAACAGTGGTGATATTCAGCCGTTTCGCGAGAACCAGTTGTCCTACTGTAAGGAACAGGAGTTCCTACTGTAAGGAACAGGATTTTGAATGCTGCGCAGCCAGAGTGGAAACGGATAACAGTACATTTGTAATACTGACCATTTACAGAGCACCAACAGGTAATTTCAATTATTTTACAAATCAGTTAGAAAAGGTTCTTAACTATCTGTATAGTAATAATGTAAATATTATACTGTGCGGCGACTTTAATGTAGACTTCTCAATTGATAGTGAAAAAAAGATCAGACTGATATCCCTACTAGGTAGTTATAATTTAGACTCTGTAGTAAACTTTCCAACTAGAATCCAAAACAACTCTCAAACAATAATAGATAATATATTCATAGACATAGAAAAGCACCCTAACTTTAAAATATTACCAATATTAAATGGATTATCGGACCATGATGCACAAATGTTAGTGCTAAACGATAGTAAGGTAAACGCAACTAAAAAACATACTCATATGACTAGAGTAATGAATGATGCTTCAATTTTAAACTTCAAACAAGATCTGAAGAATGAAAACTGGGGATCTATATTTTCCTATGACAAAGTAGA
Source organism: Ectobius pallidus (assembly GCA_964059195.1). Lineage (NCBI taxonomy): Eukaryota > Metazoa > Arthropoda > Insecta > Blattodea > Ectobiidae > Ectobius > Ectobius pallidus. The sequence goes on from CAXKWD010000362.1 coordinate 1,121,653, forward strand.
CTGTAAATTAAATGAATTCCTAAATATTGTGTTGCGGCATTTTGAAACTAACTTTCCAAAAAAGAAAACTGCTAATTTACCTAATGTAAGGAATAAAACATGGTTAACCACTGGCATTAAAATATCATGTAGAAACAAAAGAGAGCTATATTTAAAATGTAGAACCAGTAACAACCCAGCTCATAAAGAACACTATAAAATGTACTGCAATACACTGAAGAAAGTAATTAAAGAGGCAAAGAGTAGGCATTTCTCACAAATAATTAATAAATCAGACAATAAAATTAAAACTATATGGAATATAATTAAAAACGAAACAGGGAGATCAAAGGGAAACAATGATTGCATGTCACTAACATACCAGAACAAAAAGCTAGATAATGTATCAGATATCACAAATGCTTTTAATAATCACTTTATAAACATTGCAGAGAAATGTATTCCTACAACTAATATTAGCATTAATGCAGCAGACCTACTTAAAACACCTATAGTCCAGAACCATACATTTCAAATCAAATTAACTTCCTCTAGAGAAATTGAAAATATAATCAAGTCACTCAAAAGCAAAAACTCTTCTGGATGGGATGAGATAAGTAATAAGTTGTTAAAAAGCTGCTCATCTGAAATTAGTAAACCTCTTAGTCATATTTGTAGCCTAATTGTTCGTTAAAAAGTGGAATATTTCCAATAAGACTAAAGCATGCTATTGTTAAGCCCCTCTTTAAGAAAGGTGACAAAAATGTTCCATCAAATTATAGACCTATATCACTCCTAACCTCATTTTCAAAAGTTTTTGAAAAAGTTATGTACAACCGCTTAATACACTATCTTAATTTGAATAACATTCTTACACCATCTCAGTTTGGATTTAGAAGTGGCATGTCCACTGATAATGCTACATTTCAACTCACTACAGAAATATTGGAAGCGTTAGATAAAAAGAAACATGCCCTAGGAATTTTTTGTGACCTAGCTAAGGCGTTTGACTGTATAAATCATGAAATTCTACTTCAAAAACTGAAACACTATAGGTTGGATAATATAACACTAAAGTGGTTCAAATCATACCTGTCTGATAGAACTCAAAAGGTAATAATAAATGGAAATGAATCAAAATTAGGGACTGTTAAAAATGGAGTACCTCAGGGATCGATACTGGGACCTTTGCTCTTTTTAATTTTCATCAATGACTTACCAGATAACTTAAGTGACGAATCAAAGGCATTGCTTTTTGCAGATGATACTAGTGTACTCGTAACAGGAAAGTCACAAGAAGATTTAGCAAGACTAGCTACAAAGACTTTTCACGAATTAAATACTTGGTTTCAAGCTAATAAAATGTCACTTAATATTGATAAGACCCACTTTATTCAATTTAGAACAAAAAATAGATATATCTCAAACATTGTAATCAATTATCAAACACAAATCATAGAGGAAATTAGCAACATAAAATTCTTAGGACTACAAATTGACCAAAATCTTGACTGGAAGAAACACATTGTAATGATAAGTTCTAAGCTAAGTTCAGCATGTTTTGCGCTACGAACTTTGAATGATATATTACAACAGGACGCATTACTCACGGTATATTTTGCATATTTTCACTCTGTTATGAGGTACGGAATCATTTTTTGGGGTAACTCGGCACATAGGGAAAAAATATTTAGATTACAGAAGCGAGCAATAAGAATAATATGTGGAAAGAAAAAACGAGAATCTTGTAAACCGCTGTTTGAAAAATTAAAAGTCCTCACTCTCACCGGAGAGTATATATACTCTGTTATGTGTTACATGGTAGATAATATTGATAAATTTCAAAGTAATCACAGTATACACGGGCGTACTACTAGAAACATGAATGATTTACATAGACCAGCTAACTCATTAAAACTTTTTCAGAAAGGTGCTTATTATTCCGCAATACAAATATACAATAACCTTCCAAAAGAGATTAAATCACTATGTATTAAAAGCAAATGCAAATCTTTCAAAAGAGCTCTGAAGCAATATTTAGTAACTCACACCTTCTACAATATGGATGATTTCTTTTCAGCTTGAGTAAGTGTGACATAACAATTCTTGTATCATGTTTTTTTTTTTTTTTTTTTATAACATGCATGTATGTTTTTATCTGACGTGTTCTATATCCTTGAGCCCTGCTCAACACAGCGCACATTTTTAGCGCTAGTGGCGTTGGTGTGTGAGGACGTGCTCTGTGCGAGCTCCGAGAATTTGTATATTTTTAAATATTAGTGAGCTATTATTTGAGCTGTAACTTTTATATATTATTACAGGTAGTATACTTTTGTTCTCCAAACATAAATTTTAACCATATATTAATTTTAAAGCCTTCATTTAGTAACTTCAAAAAGTCAATAGCCTACTGGTAGTTAGTCCGCCATTTTGTTACCCGCGAAATCAGCTGTTCACACACACTAGCCACTACTTGCTACGAACATTAATTATTGCCTTGCTTTTTTTTCTTTTTTTATTGTGCCTTGTTATAACCTGCTTTGTATTTACTAACATTTTTCTTTTATTCTATTTCTTAGGACAATTTGGAAATGGCGATTGAAGAGTTATGTGGTAACTGTTGTACAGCTGTTTCTGATGGTATTCAGTGTGACTCATGTGATGTTTGGTATCACTTTGTTTGTTCTAGGGTATGTGCCGACGACGCTCCTGATGGCGATTGGTTCTGCAAGCTGTGTATGAAGAATAGGGAAATTAATGATTTGAAATATGTTATTGATTTATTACAGGAGGATGTCCGATCTCTGAATGAGAAACTTAATGTAACTTCTTTTTCCAAGGTAGAGTCCTTCTCAGAGGTAGTGCAGAGACCCAAAGGAAGACCGTCAAGCAGCAACGTGTCACCCTTGCAGAAGACTTATAGCCCTGTAGCTACTAATAATCGATTCTCTGTTTTAGTTGGCCTAGAGGAAGTGGAATCCCCAGCTGAGCCAACTGTAGCACCCAGGCAAGCCAAGAAGGAGCATAGGCCTAGTAGTAATAATAAGAAAAAGATCCTTGTTCTAGGTAGCAGCCACGCCAGACATATGGGAACTACCCTGCAAGATGCTGTTGGAGAGAACTTCAAAGTTGAATGTATATGTAAGCCTAATGCTGAATTTAGAGATGTGATTTCAGGTATAAAGGAGCTGTCTAAAGGCTTCTCAAAGGACGACCACATAGTGATTGTGGGAGGTGGCGGTAACAGCCTAGACAGAGACCCCAGCTTTGATATCGAGCAGGATCTACGCAGCATCTCCAGCAGCAGCTCTCACACTAATATAAATTTTGTTGAATTGTTTCACAGGTATGATAAGCCGTCGCTTCGAGACAAGGTGAAAGCTGTGAACGACAAGCTGTGGAACTTCTCTGCTAATAATGGTAATATCAATGTTTTGTCTGTTAACAGCATAAGAAGAGAAGAATACACCAGGCATGGACTCCACCTCAACTCTCGAGGGAAGAAGACTCTGGCAAAGCTGATTGCTGAAGAATTTAATTGTAACAGGCCTATTCCTGTCATAGTTGGTGGCTCCTCTCGTTTTTTAGGGAGATTTTAGATGAAAGGGAACAACAACTTACATACTTGCCTCGAGTAAACATTGGTAATATATACAAGCCTGCAACTAGAACTAGTAAATCATTTGCATTATATCATCAAAATATAAGGGGGCTTGAATGTAAATTTGAAGAATTTAAGTTAGCTTTTCAGGATACAAATAATTCTAACAAGCAGGAAATTCAAGTTATTTGTTTAACGGAACACCACTGTGCAGAAACAGAGCTGGAACAATTAAAAATTGATAATTTTTCATTGTGCTCAAATTTCTTTAGACGTTCCATGAAAGGCGGAGGTGTGAGTATATTCATCAAAAGTAACTTAAATTTTAGTGATATAGACACCAGTTCCTACTGTAAGGAACAGGATTTTGAATGCTGCGCAGCCAGAGTGGAAACGGATAACAGTACATTTGTAATACTGACCATTTACAGAGCACCAACAGGTAATTTCAATTATTTTACAAATCAGTTAGAAAAGGTTCTTAACTATCTGTATAGTAATAATGTAAATATTATACTGTGCGGCGACTTTAATGTAGACTTCTCAATCGATAGTGAAAAAAAGATCAGACTGATATCCCTACTAGGTAGTTATAATTTAGATTCTGTAGTAAACTTTCCAACTAGAATCCAAAACAACTCTCAAACAATAATAGATAATATATTCATAGACATAGAAAAACACCCTAGCTTTAAAATATTACCAATATTAAATGGATTATCGGACCATGATGCACAAATGTTAGTGCTAAACGATAGTAAGGTAAACGCAACTAAAAAACATACCCATATGACTAGAGTAATGAATGATGCTTCAATTTTAAACTTCAAACAAGATCTGAAGAATGAAAACTGGGGATCTATATTTTTCCTATGACAAAGTAGACTGTAAATTAAATGAATTCCTAAATATTGTGTTGCGGCATTTTGAAACTAACTTTCCAAAAAAGAAAACTGCTAATTTACCTAATGTAAGGAATAAAACATGGTTAACCACTGGCATTAAAATATCATGTAGAAACAAAAGAGAGCTATATTTAAAATGTAGAACCAGTAACAACCCAGCTCATAAAGAACACTATAAAATGTACTGCCATACACTGAAGAAAGTAATTAAAGAGGCAAAGAGTAGGTATTTCTCACAAATAATTAATAAATCAGACAATAAAATTAAAACTATATGGAATATAATTAAAAACGAAACAGGGAGATCAAAGGGAAACAATGATTGCATGTCACTAACATACCAGAACAAAAAGCTAGATAATGTATCAGATATCACAAATGCTTTTAATAATCACTTTATAAACATTGCAGAGAAATGTATTCCTACAACTAATATTAGCATTAATGCAGCAGACCTACTTAAAACACCTATAGTCCAGAACCATGCATTTCAAATCAAATTAACTTCCTCTAGAGAAATTGAAAATATAATCAAGTCACTCAAAAGCAAAAACTCTTCTGGATGGGATGAGATAAGTAATAAGTTGTTAAAAAGCTGCTCATCTGAAATTAGTAAACCTCTTAGTCATATTTGTAATTGTTCGTTAAAAAGTGGAATATTTCCAATAAGACTAAAGCATGCTATTGTTAAGCCCCTCTTTAAGAAAGGCGACAAAAATGTTCCATCAAATTATAGACCTATATCACTCCTAACCTCATTTTCAAAAGTTTTTGAAAAAGTTATGTACAACCGCTTAATACACTATCTTAATTTGAATAACATTCTTACACCATCTCAGTTTGGATTTAGAAGTGGCATGTCCACTGATAATGCTACATTTCAACTCACTACAGAAATATTGGAAGCGTTAGATAAAAAGAAACATGCCCTAGGAATTTTTTGTGACCTAGCTAAGGCGTTTGACTGTATAAATCATGAAATTCTACTTCAAAAACTGAAACACTATAGGTTGGATAATATAACACTAAAGTGGTTCAAATCATACCTGTCTGATAGAACTCAAAAGGTAATAATAAATGGAAATGAATCAAAATTAGGGACTGTTAAAAATGGAGTACCTCAGGGATCGATACTGGGACCTTTGCTCTTTTTAATTTTCATCAATGACTTACCAGATAACTTAAGTGACGAATCAAAGGCATTGCTTTTTGCAGATGATACTAGTGTACTCGTAACAGGAAAGTCACAAGAAGATTTAGCAAGACTAGCTACAAAGACTTTTCACGAATTAAATACTTGGTTTCTAGCTAATAAAATGTCACTTAATATTGATAAGACCCACTTTATTCAATTTAGAACAAAAAATAGATATATCTCAAACATTGTAATCAATTATCAAACACAAATCATAGAGGAAACTAGCAACATAAAATTCTTAGGACTACAAATTGACCAAAATCTTGACTGGAAGAAACACATTGTAATGATAAGTTCTAAGCTAAGTTCAGCATGTTTTGCGCTACGAACTTTGAATGATATATTACAACAGGACGCATTACTCACGGTATATTTTGCATATTTTCACTCTGTTATGAGGTACGGAATCATTTTTTGGGGTAACTCGGCACATAGGGAAAAAATATTTAGATTACAGAAGCGAGCAATAAGAATAATATGTGGAAAGAAAAAACGAGAATCTTGTAAACCGCTTTTTGAAAAATTAAAAGTCCTCACTCTCACCGGAGAATATATATACTCTGTTATGTGTTACATGGTAGATAATATTGATAAATTTCAAAGTAATCACAGTATACACGGGCGTACTACTAGAAACATGAATGATTTACATAGACCAGCTAACTCATTAAAACTTTTTCAGAAAGGTGCTTATTATTCCGCAATACAAATATACAATAACCTTCCAAAAGAGATTAAATCACTATGTATTAAAAGCAAATGCAAATCTTTCAAAAGAGCTCTGAAGCAATATTTAGTAACTCACACCTTCTACAATATGGATGATTTCTTTTCAGCTTGAGTAAGTGTGACATAACAATTCTTGTATCTTTTTTATAACATGCATGTATGTTTTTATCTGACGTGTTCTATATCCTTGAGCCCTGCTCAACACAGGATCTACAGAACGAGACATCTACATCTACACATCTACATCTACAGAACGAGACATCTACATCTACATCTACATCTACATACAAATATCTTGTAGGTTCTCCGAACCGGTAGCTTCACAATGAGTGATTGCCTGTTTCCAAGATCAGATTCACGCCAATCCACAACAGTGATAATACGTATTCGTCCCCTGTACGGCAAACTAGCGAAAGTGCAATGCTTAAGCAAAACAGAACCAAAACACGCCATTTATGTTCGCTAGCGGTGGCCACAGATATATAAAGATAGATCGGCAATGGTGTATGCTGTACTATTGGCGGCAGTGTAGCCACGTTGATGCACGGACCGCCATATTACTACACTGTAGCAGCTGATCGAGTACAAGCCACAAGAGCGTTACAGCGATGTGAATTTTAGCATTTTAGCTAATATTGTAATTGGACTGAGGAGTATATTTTTTTTTTTCTAAAATGGTGAATACCTGTGTGGTATTAGGGTGTAATTTTTCGTACTACGACAGAAAGAAACAAGGAAAGGAACACGTTTCAAGTAGGTCTTTCATTATTATTGTTAGCCATTTCTTGCATTATACATGCTTTAGTTTCTAGGAATGTATTATATGGTTGTAAATAACCATGACCTAATATTGTTAACTATTTCATACACTGTAAATAGTCATACATTACTTTAGCATTTAGAAATTGCAAATAAACTTAACCTCAATTTATGCGTATTTTTTGCATTGTAAATAATATTATGCTTTAGTTACTAGGAATGTTTTATATTTTTATAAAAAACTGTAAGCATACATTGATAGATATTTCTTGTATTATTCATACTTCCTTAAGAATTTATGAATGTGTTATAATATTTGTAAGTAACTATAATAATAATAATAATAATAATAATAATAATAATAATAATAATTTATTTGCTGTCAATTGACTTGATACAAGTTTCTGACATTGTCAAGCTTACAGACTAAGAGCTAATTTCTACAACCTAGATCTAAGGATAAAAGTGTGTGATTGATCAAAATATAATAATGTATAGGCCTATGTGCTAATCAGGTATTACAATTCGTCTAAAGAATATAAACATTTTTCTATTAAGTATTTCTTCAGAAGTGTTTTGAAATTTTTCTTGTCAGCATTCTTAATTTCTGCAGGTAGCTTGTTGTATAATATAGTTCCAATTACACTTACGTCCTTAAACTATTAACATATAAGCCATCTTATGCACTATAATTAATTTAGGATTTTAGCATTTTTTATTTTATAAATTTTAGCCTACCACCATAGGTAGCTGGCGTGCGGCAGACTCTCTTCTTTGCGCACGGCCGATCGTCTCGACACTCGCTCCCTTTGCTTTCGATGTTCGATTACAAATCGGATTGTGGTCTTCTTTTGTTGTGTAAGGTTATGTTTTAAGGAAGCTGAGTAAGTTTAGTATGGGTATGAAAAGACAAAAATAACAAAATAGCACATTGGGCTATTTTGAATCAACATCAAATACCCTGATCAGAATTGGTTGTTTAGTATGAGTATGAAAAGACAAAATAGCATATTAGGCTATTTTGAATCAACATCAAATACCCTGATGAGAACCGGTTGCTAAACTGTTCGAATATCACCACTGGACATAAACAATTTCTTTTGTAAACGTCCCTTTTTCTTCAAATAATTCAAAGCCTATCGAGACAAAGTATCAGTGGATGGGATTTTTACCGACTACTGAAATGGCAGACTTCTACCCATCGTTTGCACAAACTGCAGCTTCCATGGGATTCGACTTCCGGCTCGCGGTGCGGCTGGGTAGTTTCGCTCAGCACTAGTTCTTTTATCAGTATTCTTCTCTTTATATATGTTTTATACAGTGATTTTAAATGTTTCTTCGGTTATTTTATGGTGTTATATTCTTTCTACGACTCAGTTCTCTTTTGTGATATTTCTCTGGCTATAAGGCGTTTAGCTGAGGCCATAATTTCCGTTAGGTTAGAGAGGCATTCCTAACCTAACATATCATGATACGTCTATTTATTCCTTTATATAATATATATCGATATAAAGATGATTGGCTACATGGCCGCATCTAGGCCGAGGCCACTACATTGAAGAAGAAGAAGAAGCAGCTTCCATGAGGTGGAGATAATTGAATACGTACTTTTTGCAATGTGGTCTCTTTTCAATATAATTATATATATAGTGAGAGAATATATTGTCCACGCCCAGTGTATACGAAGTATAGATTTATACGAGGTGACACAAAAAAACGGGAACTTTTTAACATCCAATAATAAAACCAAGAGTGATGGAAGAAAACATTTCATTCATTTATTCAAAATTTAAAACTTGCCAAACATAAATGGAATTTAACTTTTTTTTTTTTTAATTACGTCCGTTAGATGACGTCCTCCTTGAAACCTGCTGTGGAGATTCCTCATTCCTCATTAGCATGCCCTATTAAAACTATAGCTTTTAACACTAAACACAAGGCCAATAAATTACGGCTTGATAGTAGTACGACTAACTTAAGGGAATATATGAAGGACATGTATGAACTTTATAAATCAACAAATACTTAGTATTACAAAAATAAATATAAGCAAGCAAAACAACAGTATCTAAAAGGCTTAAATAATTTAAAATGTAATAATATAAAGGAGAAATTAAATGACTCTGATAATATTAGTTAAACTGCTTGGAACATTATAAATGATGCTCGAAAGGGAAAACAGATTCATAAAAATTTAGAATTAAATCTAAATGGGAAGTTAGAGACAGACCCAGCTATACTGACTGAAAAAATCAATACTTTTTTTTGTGGAAGTTGCTAAACCAACTAGAACCAATTTGGAGAATAAGTGTAACATTAAGGATAATGATGATACGTTCTTTATAAGCCCTACCTCAGAAACTGAAATAATAAAAATAATAAACTCCTTGTCAAATAAACATAGCAGTGGTTGGGATAACATCAGTCCTTTTATTCTAAAACACTGTAAATATGCACTTGTTAAGCCATTAGAACACTTAATAAACTTTTCTATTGTAAATGGGATCTTTCCAGAATGTTTAAAATTAAGTTCAGTTCGGCCCCTGCATAAAAAAGGAAATGAAAAGGATATAAATAATTATCGTCCTATCACAATGACATCAGAACTAGCTAAGATATTTGAAAGAATAATATGCGATAGACTATTACATTTTCTGAATCTGAAACATATAATAAATAAGCAACAACATGGTTTTAGGATGGGTTTGTCTACCATAACAGCTCTAAATGAGTTTATCTATGAAACAATTTCAAAAATGGAAAGTAACGTAAAGATTGGTCCTGTAATATTTGACCTATCTAAGGCTTTTGACAGTGTAGATCATAACATCTTATTACACAAATTAGCAAAATATGGAATACGTGGTGTAGGTAATAATCTTATAAAAACTTATCTGGTAGGAAGAAAACAGTCAACACAAATATATTCCAAGCATGATAATTTAATTAATAAAGTACAATCAAAATATGAAATAGTAAAATATGGAGTTCCACAGGGAACTGTTTTAGGTCCCATATTATTCATTCTGTATGTAAATGACATGTGCCAAACACACGACACACAAATAATTTCTTATGCTGATGACACCACACTATTATGCTGGGGGGAAGATATCGATATTTTAAAAATAAATTTGTTACATGCAGTTGAATATTTACTAGATTTTTTAAAGCAAAACAACCTAAAATGTAATATGAGTAAAACAAAAGTAATACAGTTTTTTCAGGGAAGCAAAACATTACAAGAGAAACTAGATATTCAGATTGAGAGTTCCAAAATTGAAGAAGTATACGAATATAAATTTTTATGAATCAATGTTGATAGTAGATTAACTTGGGCTAAGCACATAGACAAATTATGTAATACTGTTAGTAAATCAATATACTTGCTAATTTACTTTAAATCAATAGTTGACAAAAAATGTTTGAAACTGATATATTATGGAGTCATATACCCACATATAATATACGGCATAGAACTGTGGAGTGGTGAAGCAAAGACATATACACAAAGATTATTTATTCTACAAAAGAAGTGTATAAGAATAATATATAACCTTGCACCTAGAGAATCATGTAGGGATGTATTTATTCTGAACAATATGCTAACTATATACTCATTATATGTATATCGTGTAATTATGTTTATTACTGAAAGACAACCAATAAAAAATAATAAAATTCATCAATACAATACCAGAAATAAAGAAGACTATCACAAGACAATACATACCAAACAAATATCAAATAAAGATGTCAGTGTGATAGGAGTTAAACTGTACAACAAATTACCAACAACATTAAAATCACTATCTGGCACAACTTTCAAACGCCAACTTAAAAAATTTCTTATTAATAAATGCTTGTATAATATTGAAGAATTGTAAAAATAATTAATAACGATAAGTTGCTACAACAGATAGAATTGTCATATAACTGCAAAAAAATGATAATAGAATTAATGATAAATGTAAGGTTAATCTGACTAATTTCGTATACTGAAGTGTCATGTAGCTACCTGACATAGCTACCAGCACTATTGATCTAATGTATTATTGTATTATATTGTAATTGTTTTTTATTGTATTATATTGTAAGTTAATGATGAAGCTGAAATGCTACTTATAGCTACCAGCACTATTGTTCTAACATTTTTATTATATTGTAATTGTTTTTATTGTAGTATATTGTAATTTAATGACGAAGCTGAAATTCTTAAGGAATCTACAGCTAATAATAAACTGAAACTGAAACTGAAACCGTGCGTAGGTATGACGTCATGGCCCTCTATCAATACACTGCAATAAGAGACTTTGTTGACTGTACAGAAGCTGGTGCCAGGCTGGTGCATTTGCACGAGACACTGCCTCGCAGATAATACTTAATCTACTTCTTCCAGTTAAATAATGGAGTATTGCGCCAAAAAAAACTGGAAGCTATAATTAATACAATTTCAGTTCAGTAAGCGAACACCGTGTGGTGAATGTAAGTTGTGTGTCATACAAAATGGAGCCCGTACTTAAATCAGAGTATAAGATTGAAATTAAGGAAGAGATTTCTGAAACGCAACCAAAGAGTGAACCTGTCCCAATTACTTTCGAGACAATACAGACACAAGAAGTCAAACGTGAAGAGGCAGTCTACACTGATTCTACAGAATGCAGCACCGTTCACAACTTAGAGCAGAATTCAGGAGTTCCACAAGTAAATAATGAAGAAGAGAATCAGCTAATACAATCACACTCACCTGCTGTAGGTCCAAGCACATCCTCTGCTGGAAACAGTAAACAGCTAACTGGCACTCCAGACAAACGTTTCTCTTGTGATATATGTGCCAAGAAATTTTGCAGAAGGTGGGATCTCAAAAGACACATGCTCACTCACACTGGACACAAGCCATTTACGTGTAATATATGCACCAAGAAATTTTCCCAAAGAGTGCAGTTTAATTCACATCAGCTAACTCACACTGGACATAAGCCATTTACGTGTGAAATATGTACCAAGAATTTTACCAGAAGAGGAGATCTCAAATCACACATTCTCACTCACACTGAATTTAAGCCATATACATGTGAAATTTGTAGCCAGAAGTTTTCCCGAAGAGGGAGTCTCAAAACACACATTCTCACTCACACTGGACATAAGCCATTCACGTGTGATAGATGTACCGATAAATTTTCCCATAGAAAGAGTCTCAAAAGACATAGGCTCACCCACACTGGACATAAGACATATACATGTGATATTTGTAGCAATAAATTTTTCCATAGAGAGAGTCTCAAAAGACACATTCTCACTCACACTGGACATAAGCCATTCACGTGTGATATTTGTAGCAAGATATTTTCCCAAAGAGGGAATCTCAGAAGACATCTGGTTATTCATGAGAGGAACAATCTGAACGTCAGCCTCCAAAACACTGAAAAATGTGATACTTCTGGTAGCAAACCTGAGAAGAAGTTCTGCATAGAGTATGCCAGGAAATCTGAAGTCTTACAGGAAGTTCTGTGGTAGTAGTGATGGGAGACTTTAACAAGTTTGTTCTACACAATATACAATCCTAATCTATAGAGGACAGCAGTCAGAATTCAGAAAATAATTAATGCCTAAATCATATAATAAAGAAATCTGCTTAATTAAGGCAAGTTCCATGATTCAGCCTTAGGCATCGTCCTCTCACGTTTGTAACGCTTAGAATATCACTAAATTTAGGTAGGCTAATTACGATTACAGAAATATCTGGAGAGCTTCGAGATGTGGTGTTGGAGGAGGATGGAGAGGATTCGATGGACTGATAGAATCACAAATGAAGAAGTTTTAAGAAGAGTGGAAGAAAAGAGACACATCTTGCAAGATGTAAGAGTGAGAAGAGCCAACCGGATAGGACACATTATGAGAAGAAGAGGACTCTTGCTAGATGCCATAGAAGGAAAGAGAAGACTAGGAAGAAGAAGAATTGAGATACTGGATGACATCAAGAAGAAAAGAAATTATGGAGAGTTAAAGGATGCAGCAGGAAATAGAAGGAGCTGGAAAATGGAATTTTACATGGGAGTGTAGACCTGCCGTAAGGCAGAAGTATGCCTACCATGAATGATTGAATGAATGACCATTCTGAAATGATGCACTTGTTTAATAAACAACAAATGTTACTGTATTTACTCGAATATAACACACACCTTTTTTGTCCATTTGTAGCTTTCAAAACTGAGGTGTGTGTTAAATTCGAGTAAATATCCGTTTTGTAGGTTAGCAGTACTGGTAATTTTTATCTGTCTAACAATGCATTGCTGTAATTCTCGACTTCGTTAATTTTATCGTTGGCCTATTACTAGCATTACATAGAGCGTATAAAAATACTAGTTAGTAGTCACAAAGTGGAGGGCAAGAAGAGAAGAATATCTTATGATGCTGCTCATAGCGTTTAGCATAAGCACCTCATGTGTAAAATTTAAACAAAATCGAGGATTCCAGTGACGAACACATGAGTGAATATACAGGGAATCCATTTTATGCGGATACTTTTTAACAGCGTTGCTCCTGCTCACACTTTCCCCGCTGTTGTGCTTGCACCGGCCAGGACCGTATTCCGTTACTACCGGCAAATCGGCAAATCAAGACTTTAGAAACAATACAAAATAGAATAACTCAACCAATTTATTATCAAAATAGGCCTAAATGTAGAGGCTTATTACTCACCATTTTGTACGGATGGTACAGTCAGGATATTTACGAGAAAATCTCCGAACGCGCCTTCTATGGTTATTTCTCAATAAGTAACATTCCACCAAATAAATTCGCTGTTCAACCGTATACATTTTCGATTATTGTCTTATGTAACACACAACAATAGACAAGCGTCTCACTACAAGACACCGAAGCAACTAACCGCTTGTAGGGTCTATGCTTTGTACAATGCTAGCACGGCAATGTGGCAGTGATGCGAGGTTTCCTCATAAAATGGACTCACTGTACTTGTAAGCCTACAACTGGCAGTTAAATTTAATGGTAATTTCAAATGTTTACATGGTGGTTCATTATTCCCTTAATACTATGACAAAATTCCAAATAAAATACCTATCCTACCATTGATGCGCATTACCTCTGCCAACAAACTTTTCTTTATGATTGCAAGTTTCAAAATCGGGGTGCACATTAAATTCGGGGGCGCATTATTGGAGTAAATATGGTTATAACTGAATTTTTCTTGATTTTGATGACAGTGGATATAGATGAGGAATAATGGTAGTAGTAATAGATTCAAACAGGAATTCTCATCTGGTTTGTTTAGCTCTGATAATCTAAATCATGTGTTCAAATCCTCAGCAGGGACCATTTTTTATGGGAGGGGGTATCACTTACTTAATCTGTATTCCTATTACAACTATTAAAAATTGAACAAGGCAGCTGTTTATTATTTATTTAATTTATGGTTTTACTCTTGTTTTAGCTAAAAACTGAAGTAAGATTGCTTAGAACTATAGCTTCCTTGGTTAAGAATACATTCAGTTTCACCAACAGACATGGGCCAAATACTAACAAACTCTGACTTAAGGTTAATACGACTGGTGCACTCAATGTACAGCAATAAAATTAAATTGTTTGTAAAGAGTCAGTGGGTAAGTTAAGAATGATGAAGCCAACTTGCATTACATACAGAAAAATGGGGTCATTTACAGCCTTACTAATAAAAGCTGCTTATATCTGCGTTGAACGGTTGTTTGGTTGTTCACCGTGTAAGTTCTGCATAAGCCGCATTACCAATAACGAGTGTGTAACTGCCGAGTTTACATCGGGTTTGTACGTCCAACGTCATCAAATACGTCACTCTATTTGTGACGTTACTAGCTGCTGGCTATGAAGGGACTGCTGAACGCCATCTATCGGTGCAGCGACAAACAACGATGGATCGTCTGCAGACAGTAATTCTAGTCCCAGTATTTCATTATATTGCTTTCAGAAAACTGTAATCATGGGTACAAGTATGGAAATATGTCCCGCAAACAAGGAACAATGTTTATAATTCCGCAAAAGCAGCTCAGAATATGCGTAGCCTCAAAATTCAATCTCAGACATCTACGAAACGACCAACTCTTACGGATATCGGCCATCTTGATTATTTACGCCAAGTTTATACAAGGGTGCCAGGCTGTGTAAAGGTTGCACACATTCAGCCTTATGCAAGGATTATTAGTACTGTTCTTCTCCTCAGCTGTGTATATTCCTGGTATAAATGTTACAACTGGATTATTAGTAAGACTGTTAGAGAATAAAGCAATTATAAATATATGGTGCAAAATATGTTGCACAAACTTTCTGGCATATAGGCCTATGTGTTAAAGACTAGCATAGAAAAGAGTGAATTATAGACACAAATTCTATTTATTACATTTTCATAAAACTAACTAAAAGCATTTGCAGTGTGTTCAACAGGTCTTTTTTTTTTAAGGAGTTTCCTTTAATATGATAACTATTGAAAAAAGTCCTTTAATTGTCCTTTTGTAGGTAGTTTTCGAAGAAAAATCTACCTATTGCAATGGATACCATGTCATGATTTTCGAAAAATTCTTTCATATCTTTACGTTTCATGCCTCCCTAAGTACGAAACCACCGCCTGTCCAAAAAAAATTGTTGTGATTTTATATGTATCTTTACACGCTAGCGGCTGTAATTTTGGAGATATTTGAACCAAATTTTATTATGTTATTTGTAGGCCCAATAGTTCGGACAAGTTCGTTAATGAGCAAAATTGACCCAAGGGGGTGGTCGGGGGAGGGGGTTGAAATTTTACAACATTTATATTTCGGCCCCTATGAATTATAGAGGGAAACTTTGTTTGAATAAATTAGAGTACTCCCTATGGAGTTCCCTGCGACACCAACGATTCGGGGGTACGAGTGGGGGTGGGGGGATGGAAATTCGAAATTTTTGAAACTACGTCTTGTGGGGTATTGTTGAAAAGCTCTTGATGAGTACTCTACAAATCAATAACTAGTTTCTTGATGATTCTCATATAAGGCGAGATTTGAATGTTTGAAAAAGTGCTCTTTCCTCTTTTTTGCAGTTATTATTGCGGGTTTGTCATGCCAAGGCTAAAGAAGAAGAGTGCTAAGCAACGACAATAAATTAAATCAAAATCTCTTCGAAATCTACCTCAGCATGTAGGCTTGCCTAAAGAGATTTTTTTTTGTTAGTTCTGTCCTTTTTTTCAGCGAGTTGAGAACAGTTTCCAATCAATTATAAATGTAGAAAATAGACTTTTAAAAATAAAAAATAAAGAACTAAAAATGTGGGAGGAACGGAATGGCTATGAGGGGTGAAGAGGAGGCCATTTTGAAAAAAAGAATATACTATTTCCTTTATTTAATAGATATATGTTAACAAACTTAAATTTAAGCTGAACTTTTCCTCCAAAGAACTGTGCAGGTTTTCAGATTGTTCAGACTCTTATTCAGGTCCGTTTTCAGTTGCTTCAGATGAAAGCAGTGATAAAAACTAACTCCAAACTTTACCATATTGTTATTAACGGTATATTAGTATAATGTGTTGTATTTAGCTTCGCCCCTCCTTTTCTCTCGGTATGTCTGTCCTTTATTTTAAAACTTTTCAGTTGGACACACTGCATTAGGGTCGATCTACCGTGAAATAGTAATAATAATAACAATAATAACTCGGGGTTTGCATGTTTTCCTCAATCTCAACACATAAATGCAGGATACATTGAGATACAGCCGAACAAAGAAGCAAATGCTGCACAGGTATTACAAGAGCCTACTGGTAAATTTGGGTGATCACGAAATTTGGTTTGAACCCAGGACCTCTTCCCTATTACCCTATACCACCTCGCTCTAATTGATTTATGTGTGTTCATTAGACTGTGGTAAACTGACTACATTTCACAACACTAATTAGATTATAGTAGGCCTATTCTTGTTACAATGGCCAACAAAAGAATATTCATATTTTAATCAAAATGTTTGTTCTGAAATTCGCATTACGTCATGTTATTTCGTTTTTATCTTGACATAAAAAATGTTCAGTGCAGTCATGTTGGTAGACCTGCCAGTATGGTATTTTGTGAGATTGTGTGTGGGAATGGGAAAATGTCTGTCTGTCCGTCCATGTGTCTGTACGCGTGATAACTCAAATACGCTTTATTGGATTTTAATGAAACTTGGTATATGCGTTTATAATGCCCATGGGAAGAACCTTGTTGATATTGGACCAAATCGGTTGACCGGTACCAGAGTAAGAACCCTATTTAATGTCTATTTTAAAAGCGCCATAACTCAAATACGCTTTATTGGATTTTCATGAAACTTGGTATAAACATTTATAATGTCAATGGGAAGATGTCTGTTGATATTGGACTTTATCGGCTGGCCGGTACCGGAATACTGCCCAATTTAGTGGCTTTTATGATATTACATAACTCAAATACGCTTTATCGGATTTTCATGAAACTTGGTGTAAACATTTGTAACGTCCATGGAAAGAAGCCTATTAATTTTGGACCTAATAGGTTGACTGGTACCAGAGTAACAACTAATCAAAGGTCACATTTTTTTTGAAAATCATGTCTATTCTACAATGCCGCATTTTTAATCATTTGAGGGCTTTGTCTGCAGTGCAGTCAGATGTTTCTTTACTTTGTTGATGTATTTGAAATTGAGTAGGCCTACTACATGAATATTGTTATGCACAGAAGGTACATTAATGTGAAAATTAGCGGAGTTATATGCCACTGAATTTTGCGAAATGTTGACATATTTTAAGAATTTCAAATTGCAATACATTGAGATTTGACAAATAACACTATTCTTTCACATAAGCTTATCAAACTACAACGTCATACTAACTGAGTTGGCCGAATGGTAACGTCTTGGATTCGTATTTTGAAGGTCCCTGGATCAAATTGCGGAGCCGGCCGATTTGACATGGATTTTTTAAATTTTATTTTTATGTGAGTGCGCGATTGTCAAGGTATCATAAATCTGTAGTTCTGCTAACTCTGGTCGATTTTAATCTGATTAAAAAAACTTATTTTCTGCTCATCATAATTGCAATTATAATTGATTCAACAAAAGCATACTGACACTTTGTTATATCAGTTTACCTGATTTCATATTTAGCCTATTCCTGAATGCTATATGAACAAAATAAACTGAAATATTTTAAATATGTAACATTACATCAGGTAATACCAACAGTTAAGTTAGTTTAACTGCAGACACAGTGCAGTCATGTTGGTAGACCTGTGGACGTAGCGAAAATGGCTGGAATTAATGAGAATGTGTTAAATGTTCCACCGAAAAAAATCCCTTAAAGCAGGCTTACAGGCTGAGGTAGATTTCGAAGTGTTTTTTGTTTAATTTATTGTCGCTGCGCAGCACTCTTCTTCTTTAGCCTTGGCATGACAAACCCGCAATAATAACTGAAAAAAAAGAGGAAAGAGCATTTTTCCAAACATTGAAATCTCGCCTTATATGATAGCCTTCGAGAAACTAGTTATTGATTTGTAGAATACTCATCAACAGCTTTTCAACGATACTCCACAAGACGTGGTTTCAAAAATTTCGAATTGACATCCCCCACCCCCACTCGTACCCCCAAAACACCCGAATCGTTGGTGTCACTGTTAACTCCATAGGGAGTACTCTAATTTATTCAAAAAAGTTTCCCTCTATACTTCATAGGGGCCGAGATATAAATTTTTCAAAAATTTCAACCCCCTCCCTCAATCTCCCCCTAGGGCCAATTTTGCTCATTAACGAACTTGTCCAAACTATTGGGCCTAGAAATAGCATAATAAAATTTGGTTCTAATATCTTCAAAATTGCGGCCGCTAGCGTGTAAAGATATATATATATATACATAATTTATATATAATTTGAACGGGCGGTGGTTTCGTACTTAGGGAGGCATGAAACGTAAAGATATGAAAGAATTTTTCGAAAGTCATGATATGGTATCGATTGCAATCGAAATCTACCTAATAGAACTTGTTGTTGATCCAGTGAAAAACTACATAAATCCTCATGGTTTCCGTCTCATAATCCATGATCCGTCAAAATATTTTCCCCCCCCCCATCGTGTAGGTTTGAATTCCGTCATCTTTGACGGAAAAACCTTGTTGTTATGTAATGAAATGAAATAGCATTGAGAATAGGCGATATTTCAAATTTCAGAAATGCAAGGTGAAATGCACACGCTGAACATCGTCTCATGACTGTTTGGATGGCAATTGTTTCACACGAGAAAATGTTAATTGCCGTTCCATAAAGCGAACAATACGTTTGTAAGGCAGGGACAATAGGGACAATAAAAACGAAAACTTACAATTCCCCTGTTAAACGCTAAGAGTTAGAACGGCACATTTTGTTTAGTAAAATAGTCTAAGAGCCGACGACAAAAAGTAACGACTCAGGACTCTCGAAAAGTTTAAATTAAAAAACGCAGAGGTGGTCTAAAGGTAGCGTGCCCGCCTCTAGATCCGAAGGTCGTTGGATCAAACCCGGCCCCAGTCGATGGGTTTTTCAGGACGTAAAAATCCTGGTCACGGAGTCCTCTGGGAGGGACTTTAAGCTGGGAGGCCCGTGTCGTAGATTTACGGCACGTAAAAGAACTCCAAGCCTAAATTAGAACCTCTGTCGGCCCTTTCACGTCCAAGTAATACCTTAGTTTCTGGAGGGGGGTTAAGGAGCGATGGGCTTACCACTTGCCCCTCTGCCCTCTCTAGGAAAATAAGCGTAACAAAATTCTCATCGGTAAACAGAAACCTCCACTTGGAAGCCCTTCGCCCCAACATGGGGGCATAGGATTCCAGAAGACCGAAATTCATTGATGTCATGGGTGAAACGTAATTGTAGAAAAATTAGGATGCAAGACAAGTCATTGCATGGAAAAAACGAAGGAGATCGAAAGTGTTGGCAGACGACATCGAACACGAGACAAGATGGACCCAAGTCACAGTTTGATTTCAAGTTTGTACGCAAGGAACTCTGGTCTGCCTTTCTGAGACGAATACCGATCGATTCAGAATTATGCATTTTTTCGTGTTTTCGATGACGTCTATCAACACTTCTGTATCGCCCAATAACTGTGACAATTATACTTATAACTGGGTAAAATATCTTTTATATATGCATGACTATAGCAAGTCCTAATGCCTTAGGTTAAAGACTTTTAAATGTAATAATTATTTTAGTTTGATTTTTTTGATACGTTTCATACATTTTATAATACAACGTAATTTACATTTGGATGTTTTTTTCTCTCTTTTATTTTTACTACAGTAGTTAGCCTTGTATAAAAAATGTCTGCAATTAATATACTTTGTGGTATAAGGTGGATACTATAAAATTATATACTCTAGTGTGGAAACTTTCCATTCCTTCTGGTTTCTTGTAGTGATTTTCTTTATTTAAAGTTGGTATTGAATCTTCTTATCATCTGCCATGAGTAAGCCAATCTCTTATTAGTTTAATTGAAGACCAAACACACACATTAGCCTATGCACAACGCTCAGGCCTAGGTGAGCGGTGAAATTGGGGTGGAGTACGGAAACATTTTATTTGAATGACTGGAGGTCCTGCCTCACCACGAATGTCCACACCAGCTTGTGACGAGCCGAGTCGTATTGGTTTGATGTCAAAAGCCTGGCACTCAAGCATTAATGTATGCACACAGGTGGGTTTCAGGTTCAGGAACGAAGGAGCGAGGGAAGTAAGTCAAACTTTAAGTGCAAGGTTTGACTCTGCTGCGTACCCTCCAAGATAGGAGCAGGGGTGGGGAGTGGACATTGGAAGATTGCGTGGACTCGACAGTAAATGTAATATTGTTTGTTTTTCTGGCGTACGAATATTTTCTTGCATCGCCACATTTCCATTTTTATTGTTAAGTGGAAAGTGAAGAAACAACTTTGTATGTTAGAATTAACAATGTTATCAATTCGAAGTGTAATAATCTTCAGATGAGCTACGCATGCGCTTTAAGTGGTACAACTTGAGATACTTCCGTTTCCAAACGGATTAAATTCGTGACATGAGATTAGTATTCGGTTACTGCTCTGAATAACTTGCAGTCCATATTCAGTGGCGGCTAGTGTTTAAAAGCTAAGATTATTCTAGTGCCTTATATAATGACTGCCAAATAACTAGCTAATTTAAATTTATCAGGAAATTATGTTGTAAACATCATTTACGGCTCCTGAAATAATATCTATCTGCGCTATTATATTGTATTATTATTATTATTATTATTATTATTATTATTATTATTATTATTATATTTGATATCCAAAAGGATGCCCTGATGTATATTACGTACTTATCATTTCCTTCAGGTATTTTTTAACATGAACATTTCTGCAACTCATTTTGTGTGATTGCTTGAATTTCACGTTTTATTTAGTCCTTCAGTTCTTGTAAATTGTGAGGAATGTTTCGTGTTCCCCCAGAATTAAGAGTTACAGTTGTACTTTATTTTGGTGAGACAACAATGTAGCTGAGATGTGATGACGTCACCCGCTTAATAAAGCGTTCAAAGTTGTAAAGAAATTCTGCCATGTTGTTACGTATGGAGAGACCAGAATGTAAACAGTGATGGCGAATCAACAGAATGAATCTCTTCAGTGACGTCACAGTGTTCCAGGTTAGGTTGTTGACGGGTTGTAAAAGCATACTTAGGCCTATCAGTTGGAACATGCCTTGTGTTTCTCACCAGAAGGCAAGAAATTCTGCTTTGTCCGTTGGTTCTTTCATCAATTTTGGAAGTGAAACTTCTTTAGCCGCGGTAGGGGTAAATCGAGAGCTCGTGTAACGCTCAAAATCGTCACGAAATTAGAGGTGTGACGGAACGGACTGCAGAGAAAACAATCAACTCAGTGATTAGGCTTATCCAAAGTTTAAAAATCAAAAATTAAAAAATACAAAATACAAAAATAAAAAATCCAAAAATAAAACAATTAAGAAATTAAAAACTCTAAAATTAAGAAAATCAGAATTCCAAAACTAAAAAGTTCAAAGATCCAAAATTGAAAATTCCAAAAAATACAAAATTTAAAAAATAAAAAATCCAAAATTAAAAATCGAAGTATCCAAAATTTAAAAAATAAAAAATTCAAAAATAAAAAATAAAATCCCAAAAAAATCGAAAATAAAAAATTTAAAAATCCAAAAAATAAAAAATTCAAAAATCTAAGATTTAAAAAAACACAAAATTAAAAAATAAGATTCCAAAACTAAAAAATTAAAAGGTCAAAAAATCAAAAATCCAAAAGTAAAAAAGTCCAAAAAGTCAATATTAAAAAGTCCAACAATCCAAAATTGAAAAACCCCATAATCCAAAATTGAAAAAAAAAAACCAAAATTAAAACAACCTTCACTTCTGTCGCGTGGCGTTCCACGCACACTTTTTTTTATTTCCCAGTTTCTTTATTAAGCCTTCCTGCAAGGAAATTAGCTAATAGTGTTCAAGGTGTTTAACGAAGGCAGATATAGATATTAGAATGTAAACACCTGAATTACTTTATTGTCAAGCAGACCTCATGAAAATTAAGAAATAACCACACTCATGTGGTGTAAATATACCTAGTAATATTGTATTCAAATGCTTACAAAAGACATGCCACCTCCTGTGTTGCCAGTTTTTAAGCAGCGTGGCCTGTAAAAATAAAGCATATATGCCGGTTGGTCGTTATATCTAAACTCCTAACTGTACAATTGTAATTAAAATTTGACCCAAGTATTTAATAAAACACAACAGTATGTATATATACCTCATATATACAGAGTGCTAATGAATAACACCAAAATATTTCACCTGTGTATAAAGGACACATAGAGAAACAACTTGTATTAGGATATTTTTCCTCTATGGATTCAATTTTTCCAGGGCATGGCAGCCACTGACTTCTAACATTTGAAAAAATGCAAAACAAAGGAACTTCGTTGTTAACACTGTAGTCAGTTGTTATGAATAAAAAGAAGACTAATGCAGTGGCGGCCAGCCATGTGATTAGTCTGTAAATTTTGCAAGTTATGAAAACTCTAAATTATGATATAGCTGTTGATGAAGATTAAGAATCAGGTTTTTATCGATCATTAAGAAGGCATGAAATCAATTTCATGAAAATGTTAACCCTATTTGGCTTAATTATTGATTTATTAGCACCATATTGTAATGACTTTAATGCCCTGTAACATACACATTTTACGCCATAGAGCAAAAATCTCCTAATAAAAGTTGCTTGTCTATGTCCCCTCTATACACAGGTAAAATATTTCGTTGTTATTAATTATCGATTTATTATTTATTATTTATCGATAAGAGAAATAATACTTATATTGCTACCAAACTTCAGTGCTTGCATTCATTTGAGAATTAGATTTTTAAAACAGTCGAGTTCTTGGTAGGCTCTGACAGTCATAACAAGATCATGTACCATTGCTTGCCTTGAGTGTTGTGTTAACGTAATATATACATATATATATACAGTAGAGCCTCGGTGATTCGAGCCCCGGTATTTCGAGGTTCCGTGTAATTTGAGCTGGCCTTAAGAAAATAAAAATTTCCATAAAACTAGAGTAAAATCCCGTTTTTATACGGTGTCCGCATGTAAGTTTTACGCACTTCCGAATCTACTCTTATGCAATTCAACGGCCCTAAATAGCGTGCTTGCTCGCCCGCTTCGTGAGACATCGGGTACACTCGGCGATGTTCGTCTCTCGCAGTCTAAACTTTCATGACTACAAAATTAGGAAGGAAAACCGTTTCTTTATTATATAAGGCCTAAGTGAAATGAACACAATGAACAAATATTCTAATTTTATTTTTACTTACAATTTTCATAGCTCTGAACCACAAACATTTTTAATAATCTACCAGTGTAATTTTCTTAAAAATCCTGGAGTCAATGAATAATGGCGGGCGAAGCGGGGGGCAACAGCTGTAAAATATTGATGGTTTTATCTCTTGAAATATCGCTGATAATAATAATCCAAACAAAACATTCCTTCCCTTGAAACATTATAGCCTATAATTTCTGAAAATTACACTGAATTGATAAAATAAAATTCACATCATATTCATGTTGTCACGTCCTGTGGCAACTTCACTACTATTGTAGGCCTTGGTACCTCAGCCGGGAAGGGGGGGGGGGTTCCTGAATCAATAGAAATGCTTTCTATCAATTTGTACATTTGTCACAACCAAATTGCTTTTTCCCATCAATGTGTACATTTGTCACAACAAAATTGCTTCTTCCCATCAATTTGTACATTTGTCACAACGAAATTGCTTTTTCCCATTAATTTGTTCATTTGTCACAACAAAATTGCTTCTTCCCATCAATTTGTACATTTGTCACAACAAAATTGCTTTTTCCCATTAATTTGTTCATTTGTCACAACAAAATTGCTTCTTCCCATCAATTTGAACATTTGTCACAACAAAATTGCTTCTTCCCATCAATTTGTTTCTAAAATAAAGAAAATTTGTCCAGCACAATCTTATCTGTTCCACAAAACAAAGAAACTGAGACTTCTTCAAAACTATATAAATTTGTCCAGCACAATCTTATATCTTCCACAAAACAAAGAAACTGAGACTTCTTCAAAACCATCTAAATTTGTCCAGCACAATCTTATCTGTTCCACAAGACAAAGAAACTGAGACTTCTTCAAAACTATCACGTTCTCCTTTAGCAGTCACACACAAAAAAAAACACTTCTCCAATCTGTACTCCGTCCAAACTCAGAACACCTTTCAACGCCTTCTTCCTTGTCTCCTGTTCTCCCATCAACTGACTCCCTATCAGAACTTCCCCACTAACCCCCCTTGGGCTCCATTGTTCTTCCCTCCAGCGCCCTCTTGATACCATACTTCACCAATATTTTGTCAGTCACGATTATCACGTGACAACTACCCCCTTCCTCAAGAAAGAATTTTACCCATAAAATTCTCAGTCCTCTGCTTCATATGGCTTTATGTCCTTGGCATGAACTTTGACTATAGTTTTCTTGTCTGGTTTCAGTATCTCAAAAACGTTTTTGCCTAGTACTTTTAGAACCTGTCCTGGTCCTTCATACTTTGGGGCAAGCTTCGTGGTGAACCTTCTCATTTGCTCGCTTTGATAATGAGTCTTGATCATTACTTTGTCACCTTGCTTGATTTCACTTTCCTTTCTACCACGATCATAGTATTTCTTAGTTCTATGATACGCCTTGTTCAAGTTTTCTTCTACTTCCATTTTTCTTTCTTCAAATTCTCTACGTTTTCTTCTAAACTCTCTACCACGATTTCCCATCTGGATAGTAACAGGAATCTCTTCCTGTTTTGAGTTATACAGCTTCATTTGCCTATTAAGCATCAGCTCTGATGGCGTGAAACCAGTACTCTCATGATTTGCTGTCCTTATGGCATATTGAACCTCTGCCAAATGCTTATCCCAGTTCTGATGCTTATCTTTGACATAGCATGCTATCATAGTTTTTATCACCTTGTTAGTTCTCTCTACAGGGTTAGCTTGTGGGTGATAAATCGGAGTAAACCACAGCTTAATACCATACTGGCTCATAAGTTCCTTAAATTCTCTGGAGACAAACTGTTTTCCATTGTCACATATAACAACATTAGGACTTCCCATCTCTAGCAAGACACTGTCCTTAAACTTTTTAGCAACCGTTACTGCAGTAGCCTGCCTCATAGGTACCATAATCACCCATTTAGTATACAGGTCTGTAGTAACCAGAATGTAAGTATGCCCAGCACTAGTCCTAGGTAAAGGCCCGACAATATCTACAGCTATCATCTCCCAAGGTTCTGTCACTTTCCGACCTCCCATCAGTCCAGAATGTCTACATTGCGGCAGTTTATATGTAGCACAGGTTTTACATCTTCTTACATACTTCCTAATGTCTTCACACATCTTAGGCCAGTAATACTGTTCTTGTATGCGTTTCAAAGTTTTTGTTACACCCATGTGTCCTGCTGCTGCATCATCATGCCCTCTTATGAGAGTTTCAAGTCTCTTGGCCTCAGGCACCAGCATTCTCCATCTTCTCCCTTGCTTTCGTCCCACATTTTTGTAGATACAACCAGATTCAATCTTCCATTTCTTAAAAGAGTCAGGATTCCTTCCTATCCTACCTTTTAAGTTTTCATAATATTGGTCATATGTTGCTCCTGTGTCAATTATCTCTATGCTCACGTCAACACTACGTGATAGAGCATCCGGAACACAATGCATTGCACCCTTTCTGTGACGTATTTTAAAATCATATTGCATAAGTTTCATTGCCCATCTAGCTAGTCTGCATTTAGGATCCTTTAAGTTCTGTAACCAAGTGAGACTATGATGGTCAGTTATAACTTCAAAGTGATAACCCTCGAGATATTCCCGGAACTTCTCCACCGCATATACCACCGCTAAGCACTCTTTCTCAGTGGCTGTAAAATTTTGCTCAGTCTTTGTTAGACTCCTCGAGCCATAAGCAATCACATGTTCTCCATCCTCTTCCTCTTGAGTGAGAACAGCACCCAGACCGAAATCTGACGCATCCACCTGGAGAGTAAACATCTTACTGAAATTAGGACAGCTGAGTACCGGAGCACTCATGAGCTTACTTTTTAATAGCTCAAAAGCTTGTTCCTGTTCGTCTTCCCAAGAAAATCTCATGTTCTTCTTAGTCAGTTTAGTAAGGGGGGCTGAAACCTCAGCAAATTTTGGTACAAATCTCCTATACCAACTAGCCATGCCTAAAAATCTTCTAACTTCTTTCATTTTCTTCGGTCTGGGAAAGTTCTTTATTGCTTCCAGTTTTTCAGGGTCTGTCTTAAGCCCCTGTGCATCAATGATATATCCCAGATATTTTAACTGAGACTTACAGATTTCAGACTTCTCTGGATTAACTGTGAGATTTGCTTCTTTTAACCTCCTTATTACTTCTTTCAAAAGCTTAATGTGCTCATCAAAATTCGCATTTACTATAATCAAATCATCAAGGTACACTGCCACATTTGGTTCAAGATCAGCTCCTACCACAGTCTCCATAAGGCACTGAAATGTAGAACTGGCATTCTTCAGTCCATAAGGCATTCTTTTAAACTGGAAAAGGCCCCTTCCTGGAACAGTAAATGCTGTAACTTCTTTACTATCCTCTTCAAGTTCAATCTGCCAAAACGCTGTCTTAAGATCAATAGATGAGATATACTTAGCATCCCTTAACTTGTCCAAAGTATGTTTAATATATGGCAAAGGGTATGAATATGGTTCAGCATTAGCATTAATCTTTCTGGAGTCCAAACATACCCTTACAGCCCCTGAAGGTTTCTTAACTATTACCAATGGTGATGACCAGCCACTCGTGGAAGGTTCAATAATGTTCTTCTGCAACATGTCGTCTATCTCCTCATTGAGAGCTTCCTGCATCACAGGAGACAATGGATAATACCGCTGTTTAATAGGCTCTGCACCAGCCTTAAGCCTAATTTTATGCTTCACTACAGTTGTACTTCTCAGTCCACCTACATCATCACCCGTAGCACATTCTCTTAACAAGTTCATAACCTCATTTATTTGTCCTTTTTGCTTTGTGTCAAGTTCATGTACAGCAGCGACATCTGCAAATTCCCACGCTTGCTGCTTCAAATTAACACTAATGTTAGCTGCTTTCCAAAAGTCCACTCCCAATATAAACTCATGAGGTATGGAAGGGGCTACTAAAACCTTCAACGTTATCTCCCTTGCCTTCAAAACGAAAGTTAACTCAACCTCTCCTTCAACTTCAAGCTGCTGTTTATTTGCTGTAATTAAAGAGATATGTAGATGTAGATGTAGATGTACATGTCTCGTTCTGTAGATCCTGTGTTGAGCAGGGCTCAAGGATATAGAACACGTCAGATAAAAACATACATGCATGTTATAAAAAAGATACAAGAATTGTTATGTCACACTTACTCAAGCTGAAAAGAAATCATCCATATTGTAGAAGGTGTGAGTTACTAAATATTGCTTCAGAGCTCTTTTGAAAGATTTGCATTTGCTTTTAATACATAGTGATTTAATCTCTTTTGGAAGGTTATTGTATATTTGTATTGCGGAATAATAAGCACCTTTCTGAAAAAGTTTTAATGAGTTAGCTGGTCTATGTAAATCATTCATGTTTCTAGTAGTACGCCCGTGTATACTGTGATTACTTTGAAATTTATCAATATTATCTACCATGTAACACATAACAGAGTATATATACTCTCCGGTGAGAGTGAGGACTTTTAATTTTTCAAAAAGCGGTTTACAAGATTCTCGTTTTTTCTTTCCACATATTATTCTTATTGCTCGCTTCTGTAATCTAAATATTTTTTCCCTATGTGCCGAGTTACCCCAAAAAATGATTCCGTACCTCATAACAGAGTGAAAATATGCAAAATATACCGTGAGTAATGCGTCCTGTTGTAATATATCATTGAGCAGTCATGACTTCCAAGTTTAATCTTTTCACCAACTCCAATCCACCCTTGCCCATAATGGATCTCGTGGAGCCTGAATCAAGAAGACATGTATATCCCATATCTCCTATTTCAATATCTATGTGAGGCCTATCATCATTATGTGGGTTTACAAAAATATATTCACTCCTACATGTTTGCCTTACTTTATCCAACCACTGAGACCATTGCTGATTTGAGGTCATTTCAGAACTTGTCCTCAGAGACTGGCGACCTCCTCTCATTCTCTGGGTTCCTCGTTTTTTGTATTTCTGAAATCTGCTGTCTCCTTAACCTCACAGTTTCTTGCGAAGTGCCCAAACTGTCCACACTTGAAACATGTTATTCCACCCTCTTCCTTTAGGTTGATAGAACAATTTCTCATACTGTGACCTATGGATCCACATTTCCAACATCTTCCAACGTTCACTCTTCTACCATCCTCTTTCACTAGCTGCTGAGGCCTCCATGTCTGGTCTGTCGTTAATCCCGATACCCTTGTAGACTGGATCCTTGACTTAACTGCTTCTGCTCTCCTACCCACCTTTCTCAATGTCTCCAAATCAGTTATATCAGTCATCCATAACTTGTCTTGTAAGTATTGATTCAAATTTCCTCTTATTATCTTGAGCTTCTCAGTATCTGACACGGGTTCCTCCAACCTAGACCACAGCCCCTCCATTACTGCAAGATATAAATCTATGGGTTCACAACCACCTTGTTTACGATCACGTATCATACGCAATAACTTCTCTTCATAATCAGCATCCTCAAACACTAGTTTCAGTTCAGTTTTTAATTCTTTCCATGTGTTCAGACGTTTCCTGGCAGAGCGATACCAATTTAAAGCCTGATCTTCAAATAGATCAATGGCTGAGTCATAAACTTCCTTTTCTGTGAGTCCTCTAGCCATTGTAAGATCTTCTACTCTTTCCAAAAACTCTCCAACAGATTTCGTGTCCTTGAATCCTGAGTATTTTAATCCCCACTTATACACAGGTACAGCTTTGACAGTACCTAACCTTACTTGCTCAGTCGGTCCTATTGCTGTTTGCTCAGAGGATTCCCTTACCCTGTCTGTTAGGTTCACGTTTACTCCAATAGCTTTCCTGTCCTCTTCTTCTTCAGTATCTATAGCCACTTGAGAGTCCATATTCTTTAAGAAGTCTTCTATTCCCATTATTAACTCTGCAACCTTACCCTCTATGTCAATATTGAGTTGAGCCGTTAATAACCACTGCAACCTCTGTTGTAGATGCCATAATCTGCTTTCCAATCGCGCTAGAGATCTGACTCCCATCTCCGGAAGTCGTTCACGGCATTGGAAAATTTCCTCAAGTTTTTCTTCACACAATTCAAGTTCTTTGTTTGCGTCTAACTTCTGTAACTCCGAGACGTTGATCTTAATATTTTCAGCCAATGCCTTCCTCAACACCTTCCTATTCTTTGTCAAATCTGTACCAATATTCATACCTCTCACTTTCAACTCATACTCGACCTCATCCTTCCTCAGATCATATGAATCCATGATGTAAACTGAAAGTTGCTGACTAGTTTGGAAATATTAAGTCAAATGTTCAATTCCTGCTATCGTTCAGCAAGTAAAAAATCCCAGTCGAAGCCCCACGCTATGGGCGCCAATGTTTGTCACGTCCTGTGGCAACTTCACTACTATTGTAGGCCTTGGTACCTCAGCCGGGAAGGGGGGGGGTTCCTGAATCAATAGAAATGCTTTCTATCAATTTGTACATTTGTCACAACCAAATTGCTTTTTCCCATCAATGTGTACATTTGTCACAACAAAATTGCTTCTTCCCATCAATTTGTACATTTGTCACAACGAAATTGCTTTTTCCCATTAATTTGTTCATTTGTCACAACAAAATTGCTTCTTCCCATCAATTTGTACATTTGTCACAACAAAATTGCTTTTTCCCATTAATTTGTTCATTTGTCACAACAAAATTGCTTCTTCCCATCAATTTGAACATTTGTCACAACAAAATTGCTTCTTCCCATCAATTTGTTTCTAAAATAAAGAAAATTTGTCCAGCACAATCTTATCTGTTCCACAAAACAAAGAAACTGAGACTTCTTCAAAACTATATAAATTTGTCCAGCACAATCTTATATCTTCCACAAAACAAAGAAACTGAGACTTCTTCAAAACCATCTAAATTTGTCCAGCACAATCTTATCTGTTCCACAAGACAAAGAAACTGAGACTTCTTCAAAACTATCACGTTCTCCTTTAGCAGTCACACACAAAAAAAAAACACTTCTCCAATCTGTACTCCGTCCAAACTCAGAACACCTTTCAACGCCTTCTTCCTTGTCTCCTGTTCTCCCATCAACTGACTCCCTATCAGAACTTCCCCACTAACCCCCCTTGGGCTCCATTGTCCTTCCCTCCAGCGCCCTCTTGATACCATACTTCACCAATATTTTGTCAGTCACGATTATCACGTGACAATGTCAATAAACAGCTGAGAAACAATACGTATTATGTGTTCACAGGTTCTTTGGAACTGCATAATCGATTCTGATATAAGCCTAGTTTTCCCAGGGGGCGCTTTCTAATTTTTAGAATGTACTCTAAAACCGGAATTTTAGCTGTTTCATTAATATTATTAATAACTTAGTTTATGAATGATTCGCGTGCAAGTGTTAATAAATATAATGCTTTAATAATTATTATACTCTTAATTTTTTATTTTTAAAAGAATTATCGTGGCAAAGCCACGGGCACCTCCTAGTGTGTTACATTTTGAGCTTTCTTTCAATTTTTCCATGTAAAAAATTTTTCAATTTTTCCAGTAAAACTGTCCCACTTAGGGTTTTCGTTCATAATACACAGAAATAACCTTGGCTTCAGATTGCTAATGCATTTCTATTACAGATTGACAGAAACCGTTAGGTTCGATCTTTCTTTGTCGGGACCTCGTGTCAATCAATTGTACAGTGCATATAATCCTTTCAGAAAAGAATACTGTATTGTTACAGTAATCCCTACAATGGTAATTAAAAATGTTTTCCTAGTAGCATCGCTTTCCCGTTCCACTCCATTAAGAGTCAGAAATGACTTAATCCTTAAAGGATGCCGATGTAGCAAATTGGAAATATTTGACAATATATATAGTGCAGTTATTCATTGCATGACCAGTCGGCTTCAAAGGTTTCGGTGTTTCTTTATGTTAATTGATCTGACTAAATCAGCCTTGGCTTCCGCTTTCCAAAACAAAAAGCAACGTTGCAATATTCTCTCATTGTTATCACTGACCTCAGTTCTTCCTTCGTTTAATCAATTCACACGTGTTATTGTTTATTGTAAGTTGATCTTGCAACCGCGCATTTCACTCCACGCGGAGTTGACGAGTAGCTGTCAAAATCGTCACAAGACATTCTTAGATTTTGATTGGCTGGGGTAACTAGCTGATTGGTGCGGTAAAACTAAAGAACATGGGTTGAGCTGTCGGCAAACTTTTCCTCCTAACGAAACGAAGCCGCCTGGCCATGCAATGAATAACTGGACTATACATACAGGCGTAACACAGGTATGTAGGCCTACTATATTGTTTATTTATTTATTATTTAAACCGTTTAACATTTATTTGCGATTTACCCATTGATTTAGTGAAATTTCCGTATAATCCGAGTTTTTTTGTAATTCGAGGTAGCCTCAGCCCCAATTAGCTCGAATTATCGGGGTTCTACTGCATATAGATTACTGGTTCTTATAAAATAGTTTCAAAAGGTTCATTACTATACTACCAGGTTAAGTTCAGAGAAATGTTTTATTTCCTACATATTTATAGCAGCCCCCCCCCCCAAACCGTGGAACTGTTTACAACCCAATTTATAAACGGTGCAGCGACATGGCAACTGTGTATTTACGTGACGTCAAGCTCAGGTGGATTCATGACAGTGACCAATACCAAAGGTGTTGTGCTGTATCGTTAGCAATTATGTACAACACTAGCATGGTTATTGTTAATGTTCCTGTTATTTATTTTTTATTTACTAATTTAATATCAAAATTTTAAACCCTGCTTTGCCCCTAGGTACATTCGAGTTTGTTTGCCATTCTATATCTGTGATAACCTTGTACATTGTACATTTACACAATTATTGTGCTTCAAGTGCGACAAAATAAAAGTAAAATCAGATCTCCACCATATTTGACTCACATACTGTAACATTTATACAACACTAGCTTAAAAGGCCCGGTGTCGCTCGGGTTTTGTATTTTGTAAATGTGAACTTATGAAGAATTTTCTATTTTCAAACTCTAGGTCTTTAAGGTCTTTATATAGGTATTTAGAATTTGAAATGGGGAAGAACGACTTATCATACACAAACTATTCCCTCAGAAAACGCTGGAGAGGCTATAGCTTATAGCAGATTCCCACGGCTTCGACCACGATAATTAATCGAAAGATTAACAATTAAGAGCAAAATAATTAAAATATTATATTTATTAACACTTTTCACGCAAAACATTCAAAGGTCTAAATTAAACGATTGATAGGCCTAATTAATGAAACAGCTATAAACAGCTTTAAAGTGAATTTCACGATTAGAAGATAAATGGAAAAAGTCAGCATTCGAAAGATTATGAGAATTGAAATCGATTAAACTCACGATAAAAAAATGTGCGTAAATGTGACAGACAGACATACATTCGTTTTTATTTATATAGATGAATAATTGAATAAGCCTACTGAGGCCGTGGTTTCTATATTCTTTTGTCCAGACTTATAATTCCGTTACATTTCAGGCAGATTTAACGACCCTACATAAGATATTTTAATTACGATTACATATAAAAACGTTGTAGCCAGGACCCCGAACTAAACAACTTCCCCGGAATTTTCTGTAAACCATCTTTCATAAGAAGCATATTCCATCTTAAATAAATATTCAATATTGCCTTATCATAAACTTTTCTGGCGTTTACAATAACTTGAGATATCCATTGCCTTCCATAGCGATCGCGATGCTTCCCCCCCCCCCCAAGGTGTGGCAAAATAGACAAAGCCTTCTGCAATTAATGCGACAACTGAAATGTATTACTGAAAACTCATGCTTCGAAAGCCCAAGAAATGCACGTCTCATTCCCGTTTTCACTCATAACTCTCGAACGAAAGCTAAAATTAAAAATGTAGTGTGCCAGAAACCATCCCGGGAGTGTACTCAACAATTTCCCCAAGTTTCATGGCGATCGGATGAACGGTGTAGTAAGGCATCTAGGACAAACACACATACATTCATTTATATATATATATATATATATATATATATATATATATATATATATATATATATGTGTGTGTGTGTGTGTGTGTGTGTGTATATATATATAGAGTAAACAGAACTGAATTAATTACAGCTAATGGGAGCTAAGTAATAATAATAATACAGTAACAAGGAACTTTTGTTTCAGTAATTTTGAGGTAGCGAACTGTAATTTGATAGCTGAATTACATTATTAAAGTTTGTTGTTAGTAAAATAGTTATTTAAGACTTTAATCTGAGCCTGTTTAATCTTGTTTAGCCTAGCCTTTTGGTCTCATACAATCATCTTCAGGACATCTTATTTTGTAGGGTAAAGCTGTTTTTGTAGAAGCGTCGTTGTAGACATGTTCACTAAAGCTTGTAGCAGTTCTTAAAAACAACAGTAAAATTCACTTCTTCTTTTCGTGTGTTATGAGTATTTGTTGTTGCTGTTGTTGCTGTTGTTGAGATTTGTGTTTGTGTTGTTTCAGTGTTCCGGTCTGAAGCAGTGTTCACCTCTACGCAGCATCGCCCTCCTTCTAGTCTGTGTTACGTCACAATGCATAGGACAGTAGGGTCTCGAACCAGGCAGATCAGTATTAGACAAGCAACTTGTGCCGTCCTTTTGTCAGGCCTCGTATCCAGTTGAAGGGCACCAGGTCTGATGTCCATCTTTTAAATTAAATAATCGCCTTACCATATGATTTACATTTAATTCGTTCAGCTAAATCCGTCATTTGTTATTTTAAAAAACAGGCAGCCATTGCAGGAGACTACCCGTTGTATTTTATGGAATAGTTTTTAACAATATTATTAACCTATTATTATTATTATCCGTTATTTTAGTTATTTTAAATTAATATTAATTTTCTTCATAAAGTGTACAAAATTCTGCCGAAAAACTACAAAAACTTTTTAAAAATCTCGATATGAATGAGCACAAGAAACACTTATGTTTTATTGTTTATAATAATTTCATACAAAATAGTAACTCCAAAACTGTTTGAAGTAGCATCATGAAAATTTACAGAGAATCGTAAACTTAGAA
Source organism: Ectobius pallidus (assembly GCA_964059195.1). Taxonomy (NCBI): domain Eukaryota; kingdom Metazoa; phylum Arthropoda; class Insecta; order Blattodea; family Ectobiidae; genus Ectobius; species Ectobius pallidus. The sequence continues at coordinate 1,156,635 of CAXKWD010000362.1, forward strand.
AATAAGTTTACCTCAGCCCTGGTGTCCTTTAACTTCTCTAGAAATGGAAAGAGAATAATTTGTTAAGCTTGTAGCCATGTGGACTCACTTTATTCTTTTACGATGGCAAAAGGACAAGTGGAGTCAGCCAGATTGTGTCGTTCATTTGAAATAGTTTGTTAACGCATCATAGCTATTGTGTACGATAGAATTGCACATCACTTTCATTAATATATTTTGTATGAAGCTCTTAATAATAAAAATTATATAGGCCTACAGGCACTTTGAACAATTTTACTGATAAACTGCTCGTGTTTCTCCTGACCACCTGAATGCTCATGTACCAATGAAGCAGAGTGGCGGTAGGCCGTGTTCTGCCATGGGATTTATAGCATGGTGGGAAACATCTACTTAAGTGCTTGAAACAACTGATGATTTCAAGTTAAACGATAGTTTATTAACATACCTTTCTAAATGTTCTATGCAACTCAATCCCAGAGGGTCAGGTCGGGTGATCCAGGTGGCCAGGCGATGATAAATGGACATCTCGATGGTGCTGGAGTGGAGCCTCATCTTGAAGAAAAGTTGATCCGGGGGGCAACTGGACAACATCAAAGTTCTGTAACGTCTAGATACATATATCCAGTGGCTTTCTTCTCGATGAAGAGGAATTTTCCAATGACCGAATTTCTTGTGTCCCTCGTGTTCATGTATCATACGAGGATTCTTCATCTCCCATTTTCATTTTTTTTCACATTAATGAAAGATTTCTTGGTGAGAAAAATCAAAGTTGTAGTAGGCTACGAGTTGTTATTGTGAAAACATCCCTGAAGGGATTAGGCCCGGCACGATTGGGAACATGTGGTCTGCTCAGCCGATATTGGTGGTTTACCAAGTAGATGCTCAGTTATCCTCACGAAGCTGAGTGCACTCTGTTCATTAATAACAATAACGGCATCTTTCAGGTATGAGACTGTTGTACACACTTTACAAAAACTTGTCGAGGATTTGCTCCTTTTAAAAGACGGAAACAATAAAAAACAACAAAATCAGATCAACGTCTAAACTGAGTTCCATAAGGGCCCGGGGTCGCTAATGGTGAACCTCGTAGTAGCCGATCCGAGAGAGGTTTTCTCGGGGTTTCCCTCACTCTATCAGGTGGTTACACGACCCTCGATTGACAGATGACACAAAGAAAATACACAGTTCTGTTACTGCTGAAGCAAACAACACACGTTTTCTCATTGATATGGGATATACAAGAACGGGAAACGTTGGGACCGGAGTGTGGCCTCTGGTCAAGGGCCCTGGGGGTGGTGACCTCCAAAGCGTTACGATGGCAACTCAACCAATCGCTACGCTTTGGAGGGGAAGTAGGGGAATGACATCACACCTTGGGAGTACTGTTCGCCAGGCCAGATCTGTAGCTTTGTCTGAACACCCCAACCAGAAGTAGAGGTTAGATTGCAACATACAGCGAACATCATGTAGCTAAATATCGATAGTTTAATTCATAAAGGAATTGCAGAAGCATTTACTTTATAAATGCACGTTGCAGAATGGTTACAAGAACATGTCAGTGCACAGTCTGGACTCGAATTAGGACTCCATTTGGAGTCTGAGGTAAGTGTGTAGTCTAATGTAGAAAGGAAGAGTCAGTTGGAGAATTTAATGTTGTACCGGCATATTGCCATGGTAGCTCATTGATAGAGCGGCGGCACGGAGAACCGACGATCCTGGTTCAAATCCCGGCTACGACATTGAATTTTTCAGTTTGACTCTATCTTTCCATGTTTTTCATTTGACAGTTGAAAGTTTAAATTGCTTCATTCTTGACTTGTCATCAGTTTAGATCGAGTTCATTGTAGAGAAAAATCGTTCGTCAGATAAATGACTACCGTATTTTACGGACCATAAGACGCACCTCGATTTTGGGATGGAAATTTAAAGGAAAAGAAATTTAATGTGATTCTAAAGCAAAAATTTTAAAGGGAATAATATACTTCATCGCATAAATAAATTATAACCTTGTACAGTTGAATCAGTGTAAATCAGTTCTAACTTAAAACCTACGTTGTACGAAAAATCTCTTCTGTACAGGCGGCATCTCGTAAATTTTAACAACTGAACTGATTTCTAATTAAATACTGAAAATACTTTTATATCCTCTAACCCTCAATTAATCATACAGTAAATCTAACGGGAAAAGGTCATTGCCTTAATTTTAAGCACCCAACGGAGACAACTCCTTTCGTATAAAAGAACTCAACATTCCTTTCTTTTCGCATTCTATACCTCGTTTTCAGCTACCCATATTTTGCGATTCTGACAAGTGCACTAATGTACATTCTGTGCCAAAATTTGTAACTATCTTATCGTTTATAACACCTTGTTGATAACTATGGTAGTCTGGCAATATTTACAAAAATTTCAAAATTCATTAGACGCACCCAACTTTCAAGGCTCTGTTTTCAAAGTAAAAAGATGTGTCTTATGGTCCGTAAAATACGTGACTATCACACTCTTTGCAGAAAATTTAGAATTTTTTTCTTTCCTCAACGGCTCAAAAATCTCCCAACGATTTTCGCCTTTTGGCTGTCACAAAATCATTACAAACTGCCCAAGGCAAAGTGGAAATGAGGAGCTTTTGCCGAATATCGGAGACATAGGCCTACCGGTTGTCACAGAGAAAATCTGATGCCTAGGAACAATTCTATTTACAATTTCATACGCTTAAATATAAAATCGCAATAAATTTGAAAAAGTAATTACATTTTATGGTTTTTGTGAAATTATTTACATGTATTTCTTTGTGCCTTTACATATCTGGCCGTCATTGTCATCTTCATCCCATCCTCGCCTTGTTCAGAGCATTAGTGTGTCTCGTCCTATGTGTTCGTGTTGTCTCGGAGGTGGCCCCGAATTGGGGTGATCACTCATCCGGAGAGGCCCTCTGTGTCCTTGTCTGATCAAAAAGTATGTATGTGATTCAAATATAATCCCTCTCCCGACAGGTCGCGGACCTGTAAGGCCCGGGCGGCTTGGGTCGCTTAAATCCTAAAAGGGACAGGTAAAACTAAGACAAAGAAAGACAGAAAGTGTATTTACACGTATGTCATGAGTAGACCTGGGATTTTAGGCTCTAAAACAATTAGTTTTAGGCACCTAAAATAGGCTTTAAGAGTGCAAATAGATAGAAAATAGTCTTTAAAATATTACAATATACACTTAAACTGTAACATGGTTTTTGTTTACTGCAAGGAACGTGGTATACCTATTCTTAACAGAATTAACTGCATAATTAGGCATCACGAACTATATTCACTTAAACAGATGTTCTTTCACTGGTGACTTGATACAGTAGTCCTTCCCCCTTAATCCTCCCCCTCCCCCGTCAGTCAGCATTCCTTTAGCGACAATTGCTTGGAATAATCAAATTTCTGTGAAAAACCCTCCTCTGCTGCTTTGCTTCTCATTGAGGGATAAGATTTAAAAATGACAGAAGTTGAATTTAATTTTAAATGTACAAAATAGGCATTTTAGACACTAAAATAGTAAAATATGCTCTAAAGGTCCAAATAGGCATTTTAGGGTACTGTAAAACCCTATAAATGTAAGTGATTTGTCATGAAACGTCCACATTTAAAAAAAAAAAAATAATGTTATTTCATAAGGAACAAAATAGACATCTGCCTTAAAATCCCAGGTCTAGTCATGAGTATCGCTAACCTGACCTACAAGATGAAACTTAATATTAAGCCACTAGGGTAACGTTTGCTTCCAGATGAGCTAGAAACTTTAAATTTGGCACATTTGGACCTTTTAGCATATAAGCTATGGAAAAATTCCAAAAAAGTTAAATTCTTTTTATTGTTTACCCCTAAAAAACCTTCCAAAAGGCGGACGCATTTGAAAGTCCCTCCTCAGTTCTCATGACAACAATATTGTCTGCACTGTTCACATAGGGCTTTGTAATCAATGATGGAGAATGAAATAAATATCGGGTGCGATGCATCACATAACTTTCTCTACCCTGTACATGGACAATATCATTTTCTCACCTAACTTAGTGTAATGACCTTAATGTTTACCCACTTCCATGTGAGCTGCCTTTTAGCTTGTAACCGAAAAATTCCCAAAGACTTCCCGCACTTTTTTTTAGGTTTATTGTGGTTAAATGGTAATAGGCTATAACTATGACTGACTGACTCTGTCCTATATCCCCAATGTCGGGGCGAAGGACCTCCAATTGGAGGCTTCTGTTACCTATGTGAATTTGGTTACACTTATTTTCTGAGAGAGGGCAGAGGGCCAGGTGGTAAGCCCATCGCCTCACAACCCCCCTTAGGAAACTAAGGTATTACCTGGACGTGAAAGGCCGGAAAATTTCCTCCAGATGCTCTAATTTACGGTTGGAGTTCTTTAACGTGCCGTAAAACTACGACACGCCCCCCCCCCCCCTAGCTTAAAGTCTGCATGCCAGGATTTTCACGTCCGGGTTCGAACTGCGGATCTATAGGCGGGCACGCTACCCCTAGACAACCGCGGCCGACAGGCTATAACACGGACGCTACGGTGTCAGTTCATGTACAAAATAATTAAAATATTAAAAAAAAGACCTTTACCGAGATTGTGGGGAATTGGGGCATTGTCCCAACGAGCGGATCGGGCATAGACTTTTTTTTTATCGCAATTTACTTTACAATGTGTGCAATAAGATTTTTAATTATGACGAGCTTCATAACCTGTACTCTTTACCGGATATAGTAAGAGTAATTAAGTCACGGAGGATAAATGGGCTGGACATGTTGCACGCATGGGTGAGTAAAGACATATCTCAAATGTATTGACTGGGAGGCCCGAAGGGAAAATACCACTTCGAAGACCTAGAGGTACGTGGGAGGAAAATATTAGGATATATTTAAGGGAAGTAGGATTTCCGAGGGATGGTTGGATGGAGTTAGCACAGAATAGGGTTGAATGGGGGGCTCAGGCAAGCACGGCAATGAACCTTTGGGTTTCACAAAATAGATAATATTCCTTTAGCTTACTGAGAAATTGTCTATTGCCATTGAATAAGTAAGTAATAACATGCTTAATTAGATTTTATGTACAGGCCTTAGTTATTTTTTAAATCTAAACATAGGCCCGTTCTTAAAAACTTGTAATTGTTTTGAGTAAAATATGTTTTAATAAAAAATTGTAAGGCTAGCATGAAAGAATCTGACATAAAGAATCCAGTTCACATTTACTATCCCTCGGGGATTTAATTCTTATAAAAAAAAATCTGTGAAAAACAAATTGGAATATTAAAATGAAATTTGAAACGTTGATTTTTTAATGAAATGTGCAAAATTTAAGTTGTTAAAACAATTTTAGAAAACTACTCTCAAAACTTCAGTCATGCCTTAACTGTTTTAAGTTTATATTATGTTAATTGTTGTATTATATTGTAAATTTATTTTTTTCTGCAGCCCTTATACACGATCTTTCCTCAACTGGGGGCTTTCAAAGAAAGTGTATATGTAAGATTAAAAGTGTTTTAGTTTGCGATAGGAATAAATGAATCATATAAAAAGTTAGATAGTTACCCTGAGATCCACTCTATGAATTTGTTTGTAAAAGTAAGGAGAGGTAAGTTAAATGAGCAGGCTTCCCGGGACCGCTGCCGAGTTTACAGCACCGCCTGATAATATGTTTTCACAGTTAAAAAATCCCTTTACGCAGGCCTACAGGCTGAGCTAGATTTCGAAGTGCTTTTGGTTTAATTTATTGTCGCTGCGCAGCACTCTTCTTCTTTAGCCTTGGCATGACAAACCGCAAAAAAGAGGAAAGAACACTTTTTCAAGCATTCAAATTTCGCCTTATATGAGAGCTAACGAGAAACTAGTCATTGATTTGTAAAGTACTCATCAAGAGCTTTTCAACGATACCCCATAAGACGTGGATTAAAAAATTTCGAATTTCCATCCCCCACTCGTACCCCCAAAACCCCCGAATCGTTGGTGTCACTGTAAACTCCATAGGGAGTACTGTAATTTATTCCAACAAAGTTTACCTATTTACTTCATAGGAGCCAAAATATAAATTTTTCAAAATTTCAACCCTGTCCCCCGACCCCCCCCCCCTTGGGCCAATTTTGCATGTCCGAAATATTGGCCCTAGAAATAACATAATAAAATTTGGTCCAAATATGTTCAAAATTACGGCCGCTAGCTTGTAAAGATATATATATATATATAAATTTTTGAACAGGCCGTGGTTTCGTACTTAGGGAGGCATGAAACGTAAAGCTATGAAAGAACTTTTCGAAAGTCATGACATGGTATCGATCCCAATAGGTAGATTTTTCTTCGAAATCTATCTTAAAGAAAGTAAAAACGTGTAATCCTAAGCTGGATCAGATAATATACACTTTTCGAAACACCCTGCTCAACACAGGATCTACAGAACGAGACATCTACATCTACATCTACATCTACACCCTGTACAGCGAGCGTATTCGTTTGTAGATGACAGCAAAATTTCTCTCTCTCTTGTCATATGTTGGCTATAGTGACAACCTGTAAATACGACTATAATACACAGCAGAGGAAATTATAACTTTTTTATGTGGGATATTTCAGTGCGTGAATCATGTTTGAGGAGAGAAATTTAGTTAAACCTTTCCCCCTCCCTCAAGACAATTCCCTGGAGCATAGCAGCGATCGTCTTCTGTCAGTTCCGTCCTGCACATTGCAAAGTGGTTGCGTTCCAGTTAGTGTCGTGATTTAGTGTTAATATGTGTATAATAAATGTGTTATTAGCGTTTACAAGTGTCGTGTGGACAAATAGACACTACAAGAAACATGTGACACTGCTGGCAAGCCAGGATATATCAACTAAAGGTAGGAATTCACATTCTAAGGGGCAGCTAATGTCTTTCATTGTATTGCCATTTGCTACAGAATCGGTTTTCTGAAGATATCTTTGTGAACGGAGCATAATGTCCTCAACTGTACGTAACTGTGGCTTTCTGTTCCCCAGTTCGAAGCCAGCTCATGTCAATGTCATGACATTAACCTAGTACTGTGCATATGGGGGAGTGACGTATTTAGAGGTGGAAGGTATGTAACATCTCAGCTGACGACGTGTGGTAGTAGCAAACCCAAGACTGCTTGAGAATTTGTTGTATTGCGCATGTCCAGTTCATTAACTTATCCGTGGTTTTGCACTTTGGGAAAGGTTAGAAACACGAAAAAGCGATATCATATATATTTCCGTATTAATGAATACTGTAAACAAGAGGTAAAGGATAGATTTATGTTAGTGTAGGAACAATTACTGAATAGCGCGAGGTTTATTGTGTCTCACATTGAATTTCTTCTGCGACGAAACCCTAAACCCCAACTTCTCAGGCGGGTCCCTCTAAAGAGCTGATGGTCGGAGCCTAGTGCGCGGCATAAAACTATTTATTCACAATATTTCTTATTAATTATAAAGCCACATGGTTGACTCACTCACTCACTGACATTAATGCTTGCCCACTTCCAGATGAGCTAGAAACTAGAAATTTTGTACATATACAGTTTTTAGGCTGTAAACCACAGGAAAATTCCAAAAAAGTTATTTAAAAAATTTGTATCCCTAAAAACCCCTCAAAAAGGGCTCACTCACTGACATTAATGTTTGCCCATTTCCATATGAGCTAGAAACTTGAAATTTGGTACACATATAGCTTTTAAGCTGTAAACCACAGGAAAATTCCAAAAAAGTTATTTTAAAAATTTGTATCCCTAAAAACTCTCCAAAAAGGGCTCACTTACTAACATTAATGTTTGCCCACTTCCAGATGAGCTACAAACTTGAAATTTTGTACATATACAGCTTTTAGGCTGTAAACCACAGGAAAATTCCAAAAAAGTTATTTTAAAAATTTGTATCCCTAAAAACCCCTCAAAAAGGGCTCACTCACTGACATTAATGTTTGCCCATTTCCATATGAGCTAGAAACTTGAAATTTGGTACACATATAGCTTTTAAGCTGTAAACCACAGGAAAATTCCAAAAAAGTTATTTTAAAAATTTGTATCCCTAAAAACTCTCCAAAAAGGGCTCACTTACTAACATTAATGTTTGCCCACTTCCAGATGAGCTACAAACTTGAAATTTTGTACATATACAGCTTTTAGGCTGTAAACCACAGGAAAATCCTAAAAGTTTATTTTCAAAATGTTTAGCTCTAAAAACCCCCCCCCCCATAAAAGGGCTCACTCACTGACATTAATGTTTGGCCACTTCCAAATGAGCTAGATACTTGAAATTTGGTACACATATAGGCTTTAAGCTGTAAACCACATGAAAATTCCAAAGGTTATTTTTTTTAATTTTAGCTCTAAAAACCCCCGAACAAGGGCTCGGTTTTCATGACAACGGTATTATCAAACAGAGTTCACATAGGGCTCTGCCAATACAGAAGACTAAATACACGCACTCTATCTCCCATAGATCTTTAAAAAAAAAAAACTTGCACGAGAACCTCAGCGGGGGTTTTTGAAGTTATTGTAATGCTAGTGTGTTGCTTTTTTCTTCACGTGATTTAGAAGCTAAAAATAGGCACTGTTTTTTTACGTATAATGGGATAATATGCTTAATGGTAATACCATATCTAAGCTGACAGGGCAAAACTAATGGCACATTTGGCATCAGCGACCTAAATATACCTAAGAATAGGTATGAATTCTAAGGCACCAAAACGGCTGTTGGTCTGTGTTATCCATGACTTTGTTATGGTTTATCGCTAAACTTGAGAATAACCTGACCCGTACCGCGTCGGTGTGAATGACACATCCCTAATTCGATGGTAATACAGAATGACGAATAAAATACGGGTACCTTAAGAAAAGATTACATTGGACTTGTTCTGCATTAAGGTAAATAGTGGCAGGTAAATTCTAGGTTCGGTTAGGAACAGGTTAGTTTTGCAGCAATATACTGAATATGTAGCGCGGGTTTGTTATTGAATTTCTTCTGCGACGTGAGATTTTACCCTTGCCCCAGTCGTTCCTCTTTTGTTTTTCGCGGCTTGGATGGGCGGAGCTTCCCTCCCTACGCTGTCCTATCATGGGCGTCGGCATGGGGGGGCAAGGGGGGGCAACTGCCCCCCCCCCCTGGATTGCCTTATGGATTCATTTATTTGTGGTACTCTTTGTCAACCTACAGTCTTAGCATGGAGAATAAAAAAAAATAGAATTAATTTATAATGAGTTTAGCAAGTATTAACTAATTATAACTATAATATGTATTTATAATAATATCTTACCAAGGCCATTGCTCAAAAGAGCGTATTCTGTTAACTTAAAAAACTTTGTAGCCTCGTCGAATTCAGCTTTGGTTCAAAATAACGATCCGGTTAACTAAGTGAATATTAATGTGTTTAGCCTAATCATTTGAAATTGAGGTCCGAAATTGATTTTGCCCCCCCTTAATAAAATTCCTGGCGACGCTGCTGTGTCCTATATTTACTTTCTAACCCTTCATGTACGAAATGTCAATCTGCCTGTTTACCAGTAACTTCTTAGTGCATTTTAGGTTGGATAACTGTCCACACTTGTAGTCGTATTTACGTATTTCTAGAAACAAATTCTAAGAGTTTATGACTTCTTTAGATACTAGAAAAATCACAATCCAATTTTTTTCGTTTGTAGTATCCTTTCATTCTTTATCTTAGTTTTACCTCTCCCTTTTAGGATTTAAGCGACCCAAGCCGCCCGGGTCTTACAGGGCCGCGACCTGTCGGAAGAGGGATTATCTTTGGATCACATACATGCTTCTTTGACCAGACAAGGACATGGAGGGCCTCCCCGGATGAGTGATCAGCCCAATGCCGGGGCCACCCCCGAGACAACACGAACACATAGGACGAGACACATCATTCACACACACACGGGAAGGATGGGATGATATCTGGAGACCATAAGGGCCTAAAGTTACCCGACATTTGTCTCACAGGTGAGGAAAAACCTCAGATAAAACCCCATCTAGGTAACTTGTCCCGACCAGGATTCGAACCCGGGCCCGCTGCGTGGACTTATAGTATCCTAAAGAAACTAAACACATATGGCAGGATCAGAGGGGGAATTTAAAAATGTTTTAATATAATTGTCATGAACGAAGCCGTACTTACCAGATTACAATAGAATATGCATTTCCTCTTCAGCATTTCACTACGCATGCCACAGCACCACTGAAATTGCTTATTTTTAATCTAATAGAATATTTGAGCTCGTGTTTTCGTGCACATCCAACTTTTCCTATTAACAAGACAGCATTCAATTGTGAAATTAATTCAAGGTGGCATTGCTCGGTTGCTATCATGATTCATTTGTTTATGATTCGCAGAAATCTGATCTTTTTTACATAGGTGGATAGAAGGGGATCATGAAAGCATGCCTAAATGGGATCACATTGAATGAATTTGACGAAACTCACTACGCGTTTTTTTTATTAGGAAACTAGAATCTGAGTTTTTTTTCGTTTTGTTCATTTAAGGGGAGATGGTAGTTAACGCTAGCAAAATTATAGAAAATACAGCGTATGTTCAAGAAGCCATAACTCAGGTGTTAACAGTCAGATTTAGTGTAATTTTTTTATGCTTTGCAAGTGCACCCTGTAGTTTAAAATAAGCATAGAATGGTTTTTCTGGAACTCACTGTTTGGTAGGAAAGAATTTTTTTAACACATAGGTAATAATTTAGTTTTACCGTTACTTCCCTTGACATAGGTACGTTTTATTCAATTTCTGTAGCTTAGATTTTTGTGAAACTTTGGGAACTTACTAACAATAGGTACTACTATTTTCCCTAGCACAATAACTCTTAATATGTACAATATTACTGCATGAAACCTTCACGACTAAAAAAAAAGAATTTTTGAAAAATTAAAATAGTTCAAAGTTCTGTATAAGTTAGTCAAGACTTTTCCCATACTTTATATTTTAGCGTGAGTAGCTTTTCAGAAAATGATACCTGAAGTACAAAAAATGTAATTTTACAGGAGAGCGAAAGAAAATGACATGCCTTATAGTATTTTATTCATTTTAGAAAGCTCCAGGACTATTAATAATAACACAATATATAAGACCTATATATAAAAATGTTCAGATAACTGAGCCAAAGAGAAAAGAATCAATCTTTTGACACTGATAACTACCATGTCCCCTTAATTATTTATATTTATTACGTAAAACAGTATAATTAGTAGGATAAAGAAATTATGCAATTCCTGCAATTTATATAAAAACAGATGTTATTAAGTGTGTTTTTATTATTTTTCTATTAAATAAATGATTTAAACAAAACATCTAGCAGTTGAGTAAATAATTGCAGGCAAAGCCGCAGGTACTTTTTAGTCTAATATAATTATAAGATTGGAAGTGTGTGGGTATGTATGTCCCCTATACAAATCTACATGCTTTGAACAATTTGCACACGTGCCCAGTTCAGCTCGGAAAGTAACGCGGTGAATATTTAAATTCAAAGAAGCCAATCCTTCCCTTGAAAATTTATATAATTTCTGAAAATATTGCACAACGCAATTCAGTTCTCATGACAACAATAATGTCTGTAGTGTTCACAAGTGGATTGAAAAGTTTCAAATAACTGGGCCATGGAGCGGGCTTTGATAAATAATTCGATAGTTTATCTTGGACATAGAGAATATCATTTCTCACTTCACATTCGGGTGTAGAAAGGTCGTTTTGCAAGGACAGCATTTTCAGTTGTCTAGGCCTGATTTTTTGCCAACGATGGGTAGCGAGTAGGCCTGTGCTATGTCAGAAGTCTGTAAACAATTCTGTCGCTGTAGGCTTTGTATTGGTTCAGAAGAAGGGATGTTTATTGTAAGTCAAGCATGTAAAAATATATAAAATAGGATGGAACATTTTTAGTCTTTTGTGCGCAGTAAATTTTTACGTCCCAAGTATTTGGGACGTAAACTGAAACTGTGAAAGAATAAGAAAAAGAAACTGTGAAAGTGATATTGATTTTATTTTGATTTTAGCCCTGAAATGGTTGTATGGCAACATGAAAGTGGGAAATACAACATCCCGTATAGACAGTAAAATGTTATGTTAAAATTATACGTGCAGAAGCAATGGGTTGCAAAATTTTAAGTCCTGTATAAAGTTATATCAAACATCTTATGTTACTAATCATTCTAATTGGCCGTGTTCTGCATCTTTTTCTGAGATTTACTTGTTTGATCATGAGGTTGCTACGGCGTCACTCATTTATTCTTTCTGTGGACTTATTTTATATTGGCTTGACTTGAGTGATCAGCCCAATGCCGGGGGCACCTCCGAGACAACACGAACACATAGGACGAGATAGACTCACTCCAAACAAGGCGAGGATGGGATGAAGATGATAATGACGGCCAGATGATATCCGGGGACCACAAGGGCCTAAAGTTACCTGACATTCGTATGCCCCACCTAGGCAACTTCTTCCGGCCAGGAATCGAACCCGGCCCGCTGCTACGCCACATTAAGACACTGCGTGTGTTATGATTACTCGTCTTTTAAACAGGTTATGTTATTTTGAATCCTAAATAGAACTCTGTCCTTCTAAGTTATAGATATCGGAGATTAAGTAGGGTTTTGTAGCCAAAAAATTGTTGTATTTTAATCCTGAAAAACACCAACATACTTTAAGAAAAAAATGTGTTGCATTACTTATTGAACGGCCCTCGTAGTTGTGCAGGATTTCATTTTTTGATTAATTACAAGTAGCCTAAGGCAGTTATAAAGAAAATACATCAATAATTAGCAGCCTATAAACAAAGACGAGTAACCACGCTATTAGTGTACGCTATAAAGTATAAACAAATAAACATCACAGTGACACGCCCCCTTAGAGTACCAAATGCTCGGACAGTTGGCTACACGCTTGCAGTCTCAGGGCATCTCCGTGTTTTCCTTCCTCCGTGTTTCGTACTTGGGGAGGCATGAAACGTAAGGATATGAAAGAATTTTTCGAAAGTCGTGACATGGTATCGATTGCAATGGGTAGATTTTTCTTCGAAATCTACCTTAAACTTGACCGTTTTTATTTTTAACACAATAAAAGGCTAATTTTGCAACAATTTTCACCCCCCCCCCCCAGAAAATTCATAAAACGATAATATTTAGCCCCCAGAAACTTCAAGGACGCAGTCATCGTCTTAACCCCCCCCCCCCCGCCCCCCCCCCAACCCTATAGGCACAAGACGCATTCTGCGTCTTAAACCCCCCCCCCCAGCCCTGTGGGCACCAATGATTTACAGCAGTCACTGCTTATCAGATAATACCTAACCTACATTTTGCCACTCTCAACTTGGATGAAATCAGTAAGCGAACGCCGTGTGGTGAATGTAAGTTGTTTGTGATACAGAATGGAGCCCGTACTTAAATCAGAGTGTAAGATTGAAATTAAGGAAGAGATTTCTGAAACTCGACCAAAAAGTGAACCTGTCCCAGTTACTTTCGAAACAATACAGACACAAGAAGTCAAACGTGAGGATGCAGTCTACACTGATTCTAAAGCATGCAGCACCGTTCACAACTTAGAGCAGATTTCAGGAGTTCCACAAGTAAATAATGAAGAAGAGGATCAGCTAATGCAATCACACTCACCAGCTGTGTGTAGCACATCCTCTGCTGGAAACAGTAAACGGCTAACTCGCTCTCTAGACAAACGTTTCTCGTGTGATATATGTACCAAGACATTTTCTGAAAGAGGGAATCTCAAAAGACACATGCTTACGCACACTGGACATAAGCCGTTTACGTGTGATATATGCAACAAGAAATTTTCCCTAAGAGGGAATCTCAAAACACACATGCTTAATCACACTGGACATAAGCCATTCACGTGTGATACATGTACCAAGAAATTTTCTCATAGAGGACATCTCAAAAGACATCAACTAATTCACACTGGACATAAGCCATTCACGTGCGATATATGTACCAAGAAATTTTCAAAAGGTTCGAATCTCAAAACACACATTTTCACTCACACTGGACATAAGCCATTTACGTGTGATATGTGTACCAAGAAATTTTCTGAAAGTGGGAGTCTCAAAAGACACATTATCACTCACACTGGACATAAGCCATTCGCGTGTGATATATGTGCCAAAAATTTTTCATTAAGAGAGGATCTCAAAAGACACATGCTCACTCATACTGGACATAAGCCATATACATGTGATATTTGTAGCAAGAAATTTTCCCAAAGAGGGAATCTCAACATACATATGGTCACACACACTGGACTAAAGCCATTTACGTGTGATAGATGTACCGAGAAATTTTCCCATAGAGAGAGTCTCAAAAGACATAGGCTCACTCACACTGGACATAAGCCATATACATGTGATATTTGTAGCAAGAAATTTTCCCAAAGAGGGAGTCTCAAAAGACATCTGGTTATTCATGAGAGGAACAATCTGAACGTCAGCCTCCAAAACACTGAAAAATGTGAAACTTCTGGTTGCAAACCTGAGAAGAAGTTCTGCATAGAGTAAGCCAGGAAATCTGAAGTCGTACAGGAAGTTCTGTGGTAGTAGGGATGGGAGACTTTAACAGGTTTTCATTCATTTGGGAAATACAGCAATACATAATCTTTGCAACTGGAGTTAAGAAACTGAATTTAATCAGGATTTGTGGTCGTTTAAGTCATGCATAATCTTGCATTTCCCAAGGGATGTTTGAGGGTGTCAGACAGATGGAGTTCTGCTGACAGCATATTTAGCTTTACAAGTGGCTGTGGGTGTCAACATGCTGACCACGTGCCCCCAAATCCTGCCATCTGCCTAAGGTAGATGATGCAGCGATTTGGTAGTAGGCCTAGTCTCTTCAGGGATGTATCCGCCACGGAATTTAGTTTTATTTTTTATTATTTTTTTTATTTTTTTACTAAAAATCATGGTACTTTGTTGATTCGTAGTAAAGCGAAAATCGTTGATATAAGAATTGCTACTGTTCTTATGTCACAGCCACAGCAAGAAGGGACAAAGCCATTTCGCATTCAGAAAGAACTGATTGCTGTTCTAACCAGAACACATAAAATTTGGATTTACAAAGTAAATAATAATTGTGATTAAGAAAAATCACTGAAAGGACATAATGGACAGAAGACAAGACGCTGGTGTCCGGTTGAAAGAACAGAAAGGACGAGTTAACAATGAGTGGCTAAAAGATGGAGTCAGATGCCAATGGAAGAACTGCAGTCAGGAGAAACGTATTTGCTACAAAATTTGTGAGATTTTGTTTTGTTTTATCTTAAGTACTAACCATAAATCCTAAAGATTTCATTTACCAACTGAAGATTGTGTGTGTGTGTTGTGTAATCGGAAATGCGAACGCTACCACCTGATTGAATGGCCCTGAAAGAACCAAATCTGTAATAGAATAAAGCGTTCTCTTCTTTACTATTGCTCTTTGGAGTGCTTCTATTATTTTATTTATTTATTGAGTAATTTCCTCATTTCGGAGGTTAAACTCCACCAACACATCAACTCTATTACAATAACTTGTATAAAAGTTGTATAAAAGTTCTATCCAAATTTTAGATTACAATCAACCCAAATTTTTACATAGTTTAATAAAATTAACATATTTCCAAAGAATGTTCAATGTGTTACATGGTACCACTTATCAATGTCCATTGCATCTTCTGCGTTTAACTGAAAATTTTGTAAGGAGTCTCGATCGCAATGATCCCATTTTCTAGCAGTTCTTCCCTTTTTCCTTCTCCCCTCTGGTTGCCAATTCATTATAGCTTTTGGATCCTATTCTCCGGCATTCTTTGTAGGTGTTCATACCAATTTAGTCTTTTTTTGTCTATTGTTGTAGGAAACCGGACTAAATCCGGATAGATAGGAGCACAAAATGAAGGATTAAGGCTTGGAAAATTAAAAAGGTTACAATGGATAATATTAAAATAAATCTCTGGTAGGAGGACCGTTTATGTGAGAGCAAAAGTGGACTGAGTATCGAGGTCGATGAAGTCAGGGAGCCAAGGAATTATAATTGGGAAACCATCTATAACATGTCATTGAAAACTATGCACTTTTATTCACACTTGTAAACTAATGGTTAATTAAGAGATGAAACTTGAATAATAACTGTAGAAACACTTAGAAGAACAATGAACCAAAAATGGCACGGAAACTTGATGTTGCACCATGTGTAAGAAATTATGTAAAATTGTAAATCACCAATAAATTATATATGAAAATAATTGTAGTGATGAATACTGTTATTTAGGTATGTTCAAAGATATCGGAACGTGCTAATTCACTTAATGTTAGCTTCACGGATGAACGATGATGTCACCACACTAACACCTTGTAGAACCTTATAGAAGTGATCCAATAAGCATTGAACTTGACAAAATGAATAAATTATAATGAATAATTTATCGTAAATGATAAAACTTATAATGGAAGTTTTATATCAATAGTTCCGAGTTATAAGACAAAGGGCGCAAGTAGCCTTTGTTAAAACCGCGGGAACCAGAGCAGAACAGAGTACGACTTACTCGTGTGTCTGCAGATCTAATACTGAAAAAGTGAAGCGTCGCTATAAGCCAGCGTCCCTCAAGCTGCACCTGCCACAAAGAAAGCACATGACACAAAGCTGATGCAACTGAATGACGTCAGGCGGACAAAGATACAGCGGATAAATTGAATTAGAACTGTGCCACTGCACATACATAACATAATGGAAAAAACATGTAGCTTGCGCCGACAATTGTGTTTAAAATTGTTTTCTCTGCTTTCATTATCTTCCTTATTTCTGAATTTTGAATTCTTTCTATCCTTGATTTTCTTGCAGCTCTTCTCCAAAATTTCATTTCTGTAGCAATTAGTTTTCTGTTACGGTGTGGATTTACTGTCCATGTCTCTGCCCCATATAATACTATACTTTGGAAAATTGTTTTAAAATTAATTTTTTTGTTTTGTTAATTATATTTTTATTCCACAATATCGAATTTAGCATTCCTATAACTTCTCTCCCGTTAGTGATCATTTTCTGTATTTCTTTATTTGATGTTCCGTGTAATTCAAGTATGGATCCCAAATAGCAAAAATCTTGCACTCTATTAATCTTCTTTCTATCTATATAAATCATCCGTGTCATTGGTTAAATACTCTGTTTTATCGTAATTTATTTGTAATCCCCATTTCTTATAGACTTCATTTAGTTTTCTAGACATAGGGCCTGTAATATGCATCTTCTCCATCCTGAGCTACGACCACCTGGTCATCTGCAAACAGCAAATTTCCTCATCTAACTGGATTTCCATTTTTCGACATTTCATTATCCATTCTTTCAGGCATATTTCTAGATATATTTTAAACAAAATTTGAGACATAGGACAACCCTGTAAACGACCTTTACTTGTTTTGATTTCTTCTGTTATATCTTTGCCTACTTTAATCCTACATAATCAAGCACACAGTGAATCCCCTCATCATACACAGCATCCATTGACACGTGTCTCAAAGGGAAAAGGTGTCGCACGGAAAACTATAAATGATAATCCAGTAATAGTAAGTAACTCGTTTGAACTCTTGACGAATCTACAGGAGGAAAGTGAACTCAATAGTGTAGGCCAAACAGTTAACCTTACAACTAAGCCTAGTAGATTGTTTGCAGACAGTCAGGGAAGAAATATTGCACAGAAATTAAGAGAAACTAACCAGCTAGATATCCACAGAATAATTAAGCCGAATGCTGGGTTCGAGAATGTAGCAACCACAACAACAGAGATGAATCTACTGGGACCAAAAGACGGTGTTGTATTTCTCACGGGAACGAACAATGTTGCTAGAAATGAGTCCAGGAAACTTCTGCTCTCTCTTTGACGGACTTTGTATCACTATAAGAATACAAACATCTTGATTTTCTCAGTGCCGCAGAGACACAATTTACCAGTGTGGTCCCGTATTAATCTGATGGTGAGAAGAGTGAATGAAATCATGTCTAATATGTGCAATCAGCATAAAAATGTGTCCTTTATAGATATTAGTAGGATAGTTGCTAGGTTTCATACTAGACATGGACTACATTTGAATAGCCTGGGCAAAAAATACGTAAACTTGACCCAGAAAATAGCTTTGGAATCCGCTACTAAACAAAATGAGAATATGCCTATAGCTCTACCCTACATTGAAGACATTAATTGCCAGGGAAACTTGACTTGCTGACCAAGCCTAGCCAGATCGAAGCTTGGTCACCTTATGGAGCATCCAATAATCAACTGCTGGATATCAATCTCCCCATATATAGAGACAGTGCATTTTTTGTGACGGTACGCAACGGTACTCAGTACCGGCACCTTTTTTGTTGTACAAAAAAATAAAATTAGCATATTACTCGCCAGTATTCTTATCACAGTTCCTATGGCCTATTACTTAAAATCAAGCTTGTTTCTTGGTTTTGCTAGATAAGAATACATAATTGCTTACATACAAACACATGATAGTTTCAGTACTGCCGTGGCTACTGGACTGCAAGATGGTTGGGGGTTGATTTTTCCAGCCCCCAGCAAACACCTCCTATGGTCAAGGTCATTCTAAGGGTGTAAATATTGCACCAAGTGCAGTTAATGCTAACGTAGTAACAAACATGTAATAAGTAGCTAACCACCAAAGTTAATCATTAGGTTAGTGCGTGTTTAAATTTAACTGCATTCGTTGCTTACATGTAATTTGAAAAGTAAAGAATAAACCCTTGGTTTGTTCTGCAGAGTTGAGCGAATTCATAGTTGCTTATAAATTGTAGGATCAAGGTGTGCACGTGGTTCAGTGAAATGAGTAAAATAAGTAATTATGTTATATTGGTACGCAATAAAAGAAAGCATGAGGATGTTTTTGTAATATCTCATAAACCTGCAAACATTGAATGAAATGAACCTGAAGAGAACGTCGCAAGTACCGGTAATTTTACTGCAATTCAGGGGAAAAACAAGTCTGTCCATGATAGGCCCGTTTGTTAGACGTTAACTCAGAAAAATGACTTCTGGGAGAAATATGGGTGCTCCCATGAGCTTCAGTTTAAAAGTTTTGGTGAGTACCGCCACCTATTTTGTTAGAAAAAAAGCACTGTATAGAGACAATAATCTTATGACACTTGAAACCGAACATAGGGCGTCAACCCCGCCTGTATCTAACAATGAATTAAGTATTGACATGAACATACCTATTACTCATTCTGAAACCTTTGTGTCTACTCTTAGTGGAAGTTTCCTTACACCTAAGGCTCTTAAGCTAAAGTTATGTTTCCTTAATATTCAAGGCCTTAAACACAAAGAACTAGTTTTAAGTAATTTCGCCACTGAGAACCAATATGACATTATTTGTCTAAGTAAACATTGGTATCATGGCCCCTCAATATCTTATGCATCTATTGATGAATACAGTCTTGTTAATAGCTATTATAGGAAAAAACACACACGAGGTGGAGTAGCAGTGTATATTAATAATTCACTCAACATATCTTACAGAAGTTTAGATCTGGATTTTCTATGTGGAGAACTGAACTTTGAAGTGGCTGGTATTGTTCTTTCTACCCTTAATTTAATAATAGTGTCTCTTTACAGATCACCAAATGGAAATTGTAATGTATTTTTAGATAAGTTTGACAACATGCTAAAATATCTAATTAGGCCTAACTTTAAAAAATTTAACATTATTATTGGAGGTGATGTTAACTCAGACTTTGATGTGACAACTGACAAGGTTAGTGTCAATGAATTTATTAATAATTATAATAATAATTTAAATTTTATTGTCATTAGACTACAATTACATAGTAATAGACAACGTCAATCTTAAAATTAGGGATATAAATACATTATTAAACAGTAACATTAAAATGCCATCATTATGTATCCAGAACTCCAATCAACTTACAATAAACAGTTGACACATACAGATAGGACTTACATAAACATGTTGCAGTTATAAAACTCGTCTAACGAATAATATGGGTTTATAACAAGCCACTCAAATACTCTTTTTCTAAGATTATTGAGTGTTAATTCCTGATAGCTTGCTGGTAATTTATTGAGTAATTTTATCCCCACAATTTGGTGGCTATTTGTCGATTTTGCTAATCTATGGTTTGGCAAATTTATTTGAGAATTAAATCTTGTATTGTATGCATGTATGTTGTTTCTTAATTGCAAACTAGGCAACTTCATCTTTGTAGGCTATATATTAATACTGTATAAATATAAAGATTGACCACTGTCATAATTTTTTCTTGGACAAATAGTGGTTCGCAATGTGCTCTAAAATTAGATCCCGTAATAATCCTAATAGCCCTTTTTTGCAGGTTTAATATGGTGGTGATGTGTTTTGAATTGCCCCAAAGAAGCAGTCCATATTGGAATATACTTTGAAAGTAGGCCTACGCAAAATACGCTGTTCGTAAATATTTGAATTGTATTGTGTGTTTAAGTCTGTGTAACAGCTAGATGGCCTTAGAAAGCTTAGATGAGAGTTCCTTTATATGAGGATACCAAGTTAGTTTCTCGTCAATAATAATCCCCAAGAACTTAATGTTGTCGGAATGCTGATCTATTAAGGCAGTTTAATATTAAGTATACTCATACTAGATCCACTAGATGTTCCGTTTGTTTAGACAATGTTTTTACTAATGTTCATTTTTCTGATGAGTCCACCATAAAGCAGTATCTTTTACTTTTGATGCTATTGAAGTAGGTAGCCAAATGTAGGGTAAGGTGGTACATTTTTGAACATGGTACAATTCTGAACGGACTGAGATTTTTATCCACTTTTGGGTTTCAAATTTCAGCCAACCTGTTTTTAATTATATAGCGTCCATACTGATTGTTTTGTTGACCTTTATCCGCGAGAATGATGTTTTGAGTTGTCTCATTCGGCCATAAAAAATTATTTTCCAATCGAAGGTACGAACTCCATGCTTGAAAAATGGCACGTTATAAAATTGCTTATAATTCTACGTTGTGTTACTGGAATATATTTTTGAGGACCAATTTTTAACTCATACCAACAAATAGCGTAGTCTTTAATACGTAAGTCATTGGCACAACAATGGTCATTCGTGAGCGGAATTTCAACAATGTAGTAATTTACAAAAACTAGCTCGAGGTACAAGTACGAACAAATTTTAGGTACAATTTCGAACAGTACTTTAACCCGCTATCGCTCGCTTAAGTCTTGCATGGAAAAGCAGTTTTGCCATCATAGCATTCTGCATGTTTATTATTATTAACTATGCTAGTCAAACAAAAATGATGACATTCATACATCTTTCAACAGTGGTATTATTTTAACGAAGATTTATGAACTACACTTCCTCTGGATTGTTATTGCATCTCAGCAATTTATGCAATACAGAATAGCATACAGAAATCGTTCTGGAGTTGTTAAGTATTTTTATTATTGCTCTTGATATTATGACAGACCCGCCTGCATGGTCTAGTGGTTGCTGACTACGGACCCGCAAGTCTGGGTTCGAACCCCGGGACCTCCTCGGATTTTTTTGAGGTAGGGCGATTTGGAACGGGGTGCATTCAGCCTCCTGACACCAACCGAAGAGCTAATTCATAAAGAAGTAGCGGCTCCGGTTCAGTAAGCCATCAATAACTGTCGTAGGAATCGGCATGCTGACCACATGCCCCAATCCTGTCATCTGCCTATTCAAAACGTGACACTTCATTATTAAGCTCATATTATTGATAAATAATAATAATAAAGTATAATATATGGAAGAAAGCAGTTCGTTCGTTGAAAATGCCACTGTCCGAAATATTACCCACTGGTGTTTAGAATTGTACCTACTGCGGTACATTTTCAAACGATATTCTGGAGATGAAAGATTGATTGCCATGACCAATTTTACAGCTGTTTGACTTTCATATTTTTGTGAAGGGTCAACCACATTGCCAACTTTGTGATTACAATACAGTAGAACTTGTCTTACGTTTATTGTGTTCATAAAATAATAATATTTGTTAAGTGTTCGAAAATGTACCACCTTACCCTACGTTAACAAATGTAACCCTAGGATTGTAACCACTAGGCCCATTAATGGCGAGAAAATAATTATTCCAATAGACTCTCTTGCTGCCGTAGACTGGAATACACTTCTATCCAAACCTGACCTTTCAGGAAACTCAAATGACAAAATCATTTTTGAAAGATTCCTATATACAATTCTGAAAATCTTTGAAGAGTGTTTACCAGTTAGAAAATGTAAAGTTGTCTACAAAGATACAATATTTAGGAAAAAAATCTGATGTGAAAGTCACATAATTTCCTCTGCCCAAATAAAAGTTAGCAGTATTCACATATCCTTGTACAGAATCACAAGACACAATTTTACACTAACTATGCTATAGAATACCTAATAGCCACTTCTTTGAATGTTGCGAATAAAAACGCAGGCTATAAACAAGAAGAAAAAAACAAGTGACTGGAAACATTTATTGAACTTTCCGCCATTCAGAATAATTTCCGAAATTTATCGAATATTCCCCTCAGATATTTCTTTACTGTAAGCATGGCCAACAATACATCAAATAAAAGTTTTAGCTCTTAGTATGAGTAACCCAAGTGCAAAATTAAAAGAAAATCGTTAGAGCCGTTTTCGAGAAAATCGCGAAAAACGAAAAATTCTTCATGTAAAGTCCCCTTAAAAATAAGAGAAACTTGTCGCCGATCTTCCATCTCACATCTTCAGAAAGTACCTGATCCAAATACGAAATTTTGTTTTCATACGATTTTCCGTTTTCGAGCTAGCCTGTTCACAGATATTCCACACAGACATGTTTCCAAAAATAGTATTTTTGGATTCAGGGGGCCTTGAAACGTGTATATATGCTAAAAACTCAACTTCGAATTTTGGGGTCGAAAACTATACTTCCTCTACCTATAGTACCTATGGTACGGGCAGAGGAAGTAACAAGGTCATGTTACTTTGGGACATTCACAATAGGTGTAAGTCTGACATGTCTAAAACAGCTCTTTTAAATTACAGAAATAAATATAAAGCAGCACTATTGGAGACTAAGAAAGCCCATAATGCCTCCATTATTGAAAGACCCAATAATAAATGCAAAGCAGCATGGCATTAATTAATGAGGTAGCCAAGTCTAAGAGACAAGATACCATACCAATCGCTCCTGAGGTTTCCAACAACTACTTTATCAGCTTCGTAGAAGAAATTAGTAGCAACAAAGTGAGGCGAATTTTGAATTATCCGCCTCGCGTCGTTTATGTTTGCTTGCCTGCCGCTCGGTGCTGCCCTCTGGACGAGGCTGTGTGCAGACCGTCACTCCTTTCTGTTCGGTCAGTCAGCTGTAGTTTTTCAAGGTGAAGGGTACGGTGATATGTGGATGAGTGTTTGTTCTACGCCAGGGGTGCCCACCCCCCCCCCCCCAGACTTCATGACTCACCCCCCAAACTTCATGAGTCACCCTCCAAACTTCATTTCTAACCCCCAACCTAATTGGCTGTCGACAAGGGCGCCCATATGATATTTTCTAGGAGGGGGGCAATTTTTGTAATTTATTTTTTGTCGCTTTAACTTCTTGGGCCACTTTGTAACATTGTATTAATAATATAATAAGTGCAACAATGACGTAGCCAGAAAATAATTGCGGGGAGGGTCGAAAGTGCCAGGGGTTTGGAACAACCCCCGTAACCCCCCATTGGGGGTCCATCCCCAGAAAATTTTTAAATATTGAACTAATTAAAATCACATTTTACGCTATTTTAGCACAGAAAGACTAGTTAGGAAAGTTGTTTACCATACTCGAAGACATGCTAATGTAAATAAGAAATCATTACCTAAGTGGGGGTCCACCCCGGAAAATTTGTAAAAACTGAACTAATGAAAATAACATTTTACGCTATTTTAGCACTCAAAAACTAGTTAGGAAATTTGTTTATCATACTCTAAGACATGCCAATGTAAACAAGAAAATGTTACCCAAGTCGGATGTCCACCCCCGGGAAATTTTTAAATGTTGAACTAATGAAAATCACATTTTACACTATTTTAGCACTGAAAAACTAGTTAGCAAATTTTTTTACTATACTCTAAGACATGGCAACTTAAACAAGAAATTGTTACCTAAGT
This sequence comes from Ectobius pallidus, assembly GCA_964059195.1. NCBI lineage: Eukaryota > Metazoa > Arthropoda > Insecta > Blattodea > Ectobiidae > Ectobius > Ectobius pallidus. The sequence continues at coordinate 1,180,777 of CAXKWD010000362.1, forward strand.
TATAATACTTATTACTATTTATAAGAAAAGTTTAATAACACATGGAACAGTGGACATAATAACTCATTATGTTATGAAAAGAAAATAACTGCTATATCACATTTGACACACCAACAAATCTTGTTTAATGAAATAAATATTTTATTTTTTAAATACAGGTTTTGACTTTTGGGGGTCCAAACCCCCTGGACCCCCTCTCCTAATCCACTGTGGATTCTGCTTCCATGTTGTCGATTTGGTAAAACTTCTGCAAACTTTGTATGCCTTAACTGACTTTCATATAATTGTCTTAAAAGAAAAACACCTGACTATAATAATTATTAATATACATTTTTTCCTTGCGCCCCCCCCCCGCCCCCGGGTATGGGCGCCCATGGCTGTCGAAATTCTTCATCTTTGTCTTTATAAAAAATTAGAAGAGACCTTTTGAAGTTATAGAACTTGACCGTTTTTATTTTTAACATATAAAACGCTAATTTTGCAACAATTTTCAACCCCCCCCCCCAGAAAATTCATAAAACGATAATATTTTGCCCCCCCCAGTAATTTCAATGACGCAGTCTGCGTCTTAACCCCCCCCCCCTGTGGGCACCCCTGTCTACGCTAAATAGTATTCTATGTTGCTGAATTTTGTGGATAGCCCTTCTGCCTGAGTTAGTTATGAGTAGGGACCGGATTTTTAGGTTTTTAAAAACACTGTTTTAGGTTTTCCATTAGGTGAAATAGTTTTTTTTTAGGTTTTTGTCCAAAATATCGTTTTCTTGTAGAATAATTGGTTTAATGAATTTGAATGTGCTATATAGGATTCAATACATAATACTAGTAAAGTTTAACTTAACAAAATTGACTTAAATTTGTGTAAACTTGCTATAGTACAATATTATACAATTGAAGAAAGAAAGCATAAACAATCAAAAGAAGCAGTGAAAATAAGATTGCCTCACATTTCCTGCTTACAGTATATCACTAAATATCTTTCAAGATTCTCAACTGTGAAGTTCTTCCTGTTTTCTCTTAGTTAATAGTTAATACTGTATCTAGACACTACCCTTCTCAGGATTCGAATCCGATGCTTCTAATTTAGTTAGTAAAATACTTTACGGTTGGATGTGGCTAATGTGAAACTGATTATTTTCCTTTTTTCGGTTGTTACGCATGCTAACCGCACAACAGATCAACTAGGGACGAAAACTTCCCCCTTTTCTAGAAAGGTAAATAATACTTACGTGTTTCTGGCAGACTTGACAAAATATTACTTTGCCATGTGTAGTGAAATTCAGGTTGTCGCCAATCCACTGGCGTAATAAACTTGATTTTTGTTTCGGTATAATTAACACGTCTTCTTAAGACCCACAGTGTGACCACTCAGTATGAATAACAGGGAAGTACTAAAGGCAAACAAAAACAAGCGTTTTAAAACACAGATATCTATATCCTTGTTCATACACGGCAACAATGGTTGTTCGTACTAGTATTTTAAAAGGAAAACGCCGTTACTCTTACATTTCCCCTCTTGATACTGTCCATCCTAGACGACAATGGGTTGAACGAAACGCTGGTATAATATCAACCCGACAAAAATTGTCTCTCCGCAAAATATCGATTTCTCAACCGACAAACAAAAAAGACAAAAAAGTAGCCTAAATTAGATATTTTAGGTTATATATCCCGTTTAGGTATATTTAGGTTTTTATACCCCATTTAGGTATTTTTAGGTGCCACAGAATTAATGTGGGTGAATCCTATGGACATGATTCGAAAAAGTGTATGAGCGCTTTTTGTTTTGGAAGTAAGGAAAAAAATAGGTAAAAACCTAAGAATCCGGTCCCTAGTTATGAGTTATTATCGGCAATACCATTTGATACTAGAAACGTTACGAGGCTAGATTTTCTCAGACTGAGACCTATCATAATGCACATGTATAGGATATGTAAATTACGATATTTAGTACCTGAGGATTTGTAATTATCCGTTATTAGGTAGGATATGAATAAACCAATATTTAAGCAAGGAAATTGTTCTCCGGTAGCTAATTGAAAGAAATGGTGATTATTCTGACGTCATCTTCAGTCGCCATTTTAGATTCTGAATTCATGGAAATGCTCGTTAAAATTGTAGAGGATTTACCGTGTTTTTGAAGTATGACTTCTGCGCTGGTTAAGGTTTGATGCCCCCTAATATTGTGTAATTCGGATTTCTTATGCAATTCCCTGATTTCGCAATTAATTAATTAGGTTATGTCTTAAAATTTTGCTACTCTTGAAATTAGCTTAATGGGTAGTTAAATCTGATAACCTAGGTATTTTCTTGAATGAGCCCAGCAAGCAAACGTCCTCTGCATCAGCTAAAATCAGGTGACTGCCATTTAACTCTAGGCCTACCTTGTTTTCCTGAACTTTCCTAATGGCGTATTCCAAAGCGAAATTAAGAAGTAAAGGCGATAATGCATCCCCTTGCTTCAGACCACTTTTAATGGCAAACCTATCTGATATAATTTTCCCTACCTTGACTCTGCTATAGGCATGAATATGTTTCGCTGTTCAGTCCTTATGAATTTAAATTAAAACAAGTGCACGTAGGTGCAATAATATGACAGATATAAAATAAAATTATAAAATTATGAGGATTGGCTGGAGTTTCACATATTCTTAACACTGTATTCAAGAGCTAAGCTCTAGAGTTACACAACTCACATCCCATGTAATGCTGTTATTGAAAACAACTATATATGCTATCACTCTCTGGATATCAGCTCCCGAGCATTTGTTTTAAGTGAGAATAACTCAGCTGTTAACCATGTAAGTTCTGTGTGTGCTTGAAGAAAAGACAAGAGACAGGTGAGATGACGAAGTCCATTAGAAATGTCGCCAGGCAGATAAGCAGAGGAATGGAATGGAGATATATTACGCTTAATGCAGTTCTTTCAGAGGTTAGCCGGTTGTAAAAAATACCCCTGAGAGAAAATCCTTGTTATTTGGGTGGCACAGTTAATTTCGCTCTGGCTTTCTGTGCCCAAGGTTGCGGGTTCGGTCCCGGCCCATGGCATTTATGTGTGCACAGCCTAAACGTGAGAGGCCTATGTCAGTAGATTTACGGGCATCTAAAAGAACTCCTGCGGGACAAAATTCCGGACACAGGCCTATGTTGCAGTACATCCCCGTCGTTAAATAACCTTGTGATTAAATTTATAGAGGTCTGTGTAGCTCATATCTGGGCCTTCTTTAAATTTCTTTCTGAAAAATGCCAACAAAACCTGTAGAATCCATACATGAGCACCTTTCCCTTGTAGGAATATTCTAAATGTAAGTAAAACCACTAACAAGTTCTCACAAAATTCTTGAGAATTCTCTGCTCAGCTGTGGAAGGAGAGGGGAGGGAGTCGTCGCATCACGTGATCCAGAAACAGGGCTATAAACTTGATGCCAATCAACACTAATATCACTAATGCCCAGTGGCGTACCAAGGGGGGGGGACGAACGGGGCGAAATATACGGTTTTATTGGTCAAATTTTCTTTATTACTTTGTTAAATACTGCAGGAATTTTATTTAGAAACGAAATAAACGTTTCATTTTAAATTATTTATAGACAATACGAAATAGGTCGTGGGCGCCGAGCACACAGGAAAAGTTTACGGTGTAATTTAGCAATTTTATCAATTGAACGTGATAAACTTTTTTCTCTTTATTAATTTTTTTCAAACAAACTAACCTTATAATACATACAGTTTTATAATAATAATAATAATAATAATAATAATAATAATAATAATAATAATATTTATTCACCATTAGGGATTACAAGAATCCAAAGGCTTCATCATACTTAAGAACTAAAAAAATATTAAACAAAACATACCTATACATACAGTACACACTCATACAAAATGCAGACATTAGAACAAAATAATACAGAGTTTACTAGATTCAATTTTGACTTATAGAAATGGAGAGGAAAAGAGAAAGAGGAGAAAGAGGAGAAATCAGGAGAAATCACGCAGCTCCAATTACTCCATAAAATATTATCCGGTAAAAATAAATTTATAGAGTCAGTAAATTGGCGGAGATGAAATCTTGAGTACTATAGAAAACATGCTCCATAAGAAGATTTCTCACTTTGGTTTTGAAAAGTTTTGGACTGGTGTGCTTAAAAGAGTGGGGAAGTTTATTGTACAGAATTAGACCCGTGTGATTGATGAATTTTAAACTTCTGGAGGTTCGGTGGGATGTGAGGTGAAAATCATTAATTCCTCGCATGTCATGGTGATGGTGATGGGAGTTCTTTGGAAATTTCGGTTTGTTTGAATGTATGAAGCAGACAGTCTCTAGAATGAAGATGCAAGGGACAGGAAGAATATTTAATTTTTTGAAAAGAGGCTTGGTATGCGTGCGGTTGGAAACATGCATCATAATTTTGATAATCCTCTTCTGGAGTTTGAATATCCGAGTTAGATTGGGAGAGGTTCCCCAGAAAGGGATGCCGTAGGAAATTACAGAGTTGATATTGCCGAAATAAAGAGTACGGAGCAGTTCAATATTACAGAATCTACTTAAAATTCTCAAAACAAAAGTGATTTTACATACTTTTTCAGCGAGGTGGGAGATATGTGTATTCCAGGATGACTTGGAGTCAACCCAAATACCCAGGAATTTAGAGGAAACAACTTCTTTTAAGCAAACATTATTAAACATAATTTGTAAGTTTGCTAAGGAGAAAGGGCAAACATTTATGTAATTAGTTTTGGAAATATTGAGGTGCAGTCTATTGTAATTTAGCCAAACCTGGAGATTTTCCAAAGTTTTGTTAGCTTTAGCTTGAAGCTGAGCGCTGTCTATATCAGAAATTAGGATGTTGGTGTCGTCAGTATAAAGAATGTTCTTGGAGAGCGGTAGATAAGCCGGGAGGTCGTTGATGTAAATAAGGAAAAGTAGTGGGCCCAACAAGGATCCTTGAGGGACACCGCATTTCACCTACAGAAGGTCTGAATTCTGGGAGTTGATTTGGACCATTTGCTGTCTATTACTCAAATAAGAGGAAAACCAGGCATTTGCGGTTCCTCTAATACCATAATTATTCAATTTTTCAAGGAGGATGCTGTGCTTTAGTTTGGTCGAGGAAGATACCAATTGTGGGATTTTTATTATCAAGAGCCGAGAGGAGGTGTTCAGAAAAGGAGTAAAGGGCATCAATGATAGACTTATTTTTTCTAAAGCCAAATTGTGAATGGGATAATACTTCATGTTTATTTAGGAAGGTCATTACTCTATTGAACATGGCTTTTTCAAGAATTTTTGATATAGCTGATAGGAGAGATATAGGTCTATAATTTTCTACATTGTCTTTCTTTCCCTTCTTGAATACAGGGACTACTCTCGCTTTCTTAAACGCATCAGGGAAATAACCAGTTGATAAAGAAGCGTTGACAAGGTCAGTTATTGGGTCGAGTAAATAGGGACATTGCTTTATTAAAGACATTGGAATGCCGTCAGGTCCTGAAGAGATTTTGTTCTTGAAACCACAAATGATTATACTTATTTCTTCCGAGCTAACAGCCCACTCAGCACACATACGTAAAATATATGTAAAATTTACGTTATCTCTAGATCTAGGTGTTGTACATCACACATATTGGTTAAATAAAATCTACGTATAATATACGCTCAAATGTCCCACTTTTTTATGTATATTTTACGTCTATTCATGTCAATCCAGACATATAATATATATCAATTATACCTACAATCACATACAGACTATTGATGTACAATATCTATACGTAAAAAAATGTAAAGATGATCTATCAAACGTATATTTTATATATAATTTATGTAGCCTATATAGGGCCTTTGGTTCATAAATGTACACTGCTCACATACATTTTACGTATACTATCAATACATGAGATATCAATAACTAACAATGTCATCAAGAACACTTTTTGTGCTTATTATCTTGCAGTTTTTTGGGACTTCTTGCTGAGGAATTTTGCAATTATTTATTGTAAACAAAACACTGAGATCGCTCAAACACACACTGAACCAAGAATCTTCGGAACATCATCATTAACATCCATTAAGCACAGAACTAGCCTTTCTACTGCCATTATGCTAATCCACTGCCCTTTAAGTCCTTCTTTTACACTTAGGAAGTACTGCATCACATCTTCCAAACAATGCAGAGCTTGTCGTTCAGCATAACTTTTGAGTTCTTTTAAGATTTCTGCAACTGCTTGGTTTAAATTTTTTTCTTCTGCATCAATTAATCTTCTGCATGATGGACCTGGTCTTGGCAAGTACTCAGGCAGATTAGGAAATATTGATGGTACTGCACCAAGTTTCAGTTTAGGGTAAGTTCTAGGAAATGTTTTTATTTCACCGTTATCACACTCTCTTCAGGAAAATGCTTCACACCTGCTTGCTTACCCCTGTAAAGTCTGTAGGAATGTTTCTAAGCCACTTCTTCTTAAGTTCTTCGTCTTTTGGTAAAGAAAATGTACTAACACTTTCATGTTGTGACTTGTAGTTACTTTTACAGCCAGCAACACTACATCACCTAGGCATTGTGAATTCCTGAAACAATTAAGAAATACTTTAGCAGCGTTATCATAAATTATTATGATCAGAACTAATTACCACAGCATCTGTATTATAAATCAGTTTGCAAGTCGTTGAGGTTATGATAGGCCTATTTATGTATGTGAAACAAATCTTGCACAAGGACTTGCCAGTACTGTTTTCTTCTGCCTCATTTAATATTCTACATGAAGGACCAGGCCTTCACAAACATTCAGGTAGGCCTAAATTAGGAAATGTATTCTAGGGTATTACACATCATTTGGTATATTAACTTATATAAATGAGCAATTTTGATATTTACAGGTTAAGTCAGGGCTAAGTTAGTTCAAGTGATTTTCCGCAGTAATAAATAAATAAATAAATAAATAAATAAAACAAAAACAAATACAATTAACAAAACCCGAACTTTAGGCCTATGCAGCCTTAAAAAAGGAACTGGTCAACCGTCGGGTATTTTGCGATGAAAACTATTGCTAAAGACAGTTATTCCTGTCTTCAAGAAAGGAGCTAAAGACCAGCCTGCGAACTATAGGCCAATATCATTGGTACCAATTCTGTCTAAAATTGTCGAATCTATTATGTATAAACAGCTAGAATTCTACTTTGAAACCAATGGCTACTTCTACAAAAGCTAATATGGCTTCCGAGCTGACAAATCCACAACTCTAGCAGTGGAAGAGATTGTCAGATTCTTCCTGGAATCCTTTGAAGATAAGAGTAGAGCCATAATGCACCTTTGTGACCTCACTAAAGCCTTTGATTGCTTACCCCATGAGATTATCTGCTTGAAACTTGAACACTATGGCGTAACAGGGAAGGAGCTTGCCACTGTCAAGTCCTACTTAAGTGAACGATATCAGGCGGTTTTTACCAAAAACGAACTATCATCTTATAAAAGAATCTCAACAGGTGTTCCCCAAGGATCCATCCTTGGCCCCTTCCTATTTATAGTAGCTATTAATGACCTTCACTCTGCTATTCCAGCAAGACTTGTTCTGTATGCTGACGACACCACCGTAATGAACTCAACTAATGATGACAGCAACACTGACTACATACTGGCCCAGCTTAGTAAATGGTTCTCTGCTCATGGTCTCTGTATGAACCCCAGCAAAACTCAGTCTCTTACATTTGATCATGTCTGAGGACATTGACTCTGTCAAAGTGTTGGGTATCTTTTTGGACAGCAAACTCAACTGGAAAGCACATACTCAAGAGCTATGTAAAAAAGTGTCTAGTGCTATCTTCCTGCTGAGGAAATTAAAAAATGCTCTGCCCCCTCATGCTGTACTTATGGCTTACCACTGTTTCTTCAATACGCACTTGTCCTACGGCATTATGCTCTGGGGCAACAGCCCTGCTGCCAGTGATGTGTTCACGCTGCAAAAAAAGGCATTGCGCGCTATAAAAGGCTGTGGTCCCTTTGATAGCTGTGCACCACTCTTTGCTGAATATCAAATTTTGACATTATCCTCCTTATTTGTATACTTTAACCTTGTCTTTATGCATATGAATCTTCCTGCAGCAACTGTACAACATGATGTTCACAATCACAACACTCGTGGGAGAAATAATCTAGTACCCAATAGATACAGACTTCAAAAGACACTTGACAGTCACATTGTCACTGGTACTAAACTCTACAACAAACTACCTGAAAGCTCAAAGTCGCTAAACTCCTTACAACTGTTCAAGAAGAAAGTAAAATCGCTGCTGTTAAGAAACAACTTCTACACTGTAAGAGAACACCTCACCACTAATTGGGCTTAATATTTATGTAAACTTACTAAGCCTAACACATGTAAATGTTTAATGGGTATCAAATAAATAAATAAATAAATCTGTTTTCGCCATTTATTATGTGCTCCCAACGATGTTTTTTTTTTCCGAATGAAGGCAAAGTTAACTACTCAGGATTCTAGGTTAGAGCTTTAGGTTAGGAACCAAAATTGAAGTTAATTATTCGGTATTCTACGTTATAGTTTTAGGTTAGGAACCAAAATTGATAGAACATTTTAAGGCAAAAGATAAATGTAAGTCGCAATATCTACACAAATATTAAAAAACACTTACCTCCTTTCCAAATTATATTTATTCTTCTGCATTGGGCATGAAATATCAAACGAAACGTATAATATCTGCAATGGTCATCACAGAACACGGGAACAAACATTCATTCAACAGCGTCACACGCATCACTTCTAGTTTTCTTCCGACGCAGCGCAAGATTACCAATAAGTCAGGAAAATAGTCCTACTGAATGTACGGTTGTAATCATTTTAAACCATTTTTTTTTAAATTAATTTCTGATTAGCGTGAGTAAATTGTATTGCGTTCCCTTAATTTAACCAAATCGATTTACTAGAGTAAAACACAATAAACTGGTGTTTACAATGTCCAATTCTAGACGTAAAATTTACGTATAGTTGCCATTTTTTCTTACGTTATTTTCATATTAACAAATGAACAATTAATTCGATTTTGTTTTATATTTAGTCCTACTTATGCAACAGTAACTTTAATTTTGATATATTATGAATATAAAGCAGGATTAAATTACAACAATTTTTATACATGTATAAATTGGACATAAAATATATGTATAATTTACGTTTTGACTTTGACCAAACGTACGATATATATGTAGCTCTAAAATATACGTAAATTATACATATCGTGCTGCGTGGGAGGACTCAGAAAGATAGTATTGTTGACTGTTTTGTCCTTAGTAACTACGGTAGGAGGACTTTTATTTGAATTAAGGTTTGAGGCGATATTCACAAAATATGAGTTAAAAGTGTTAGCGATGTCAATTGTTTGCACAAAAAGAACAATATCAATAGTGCAGCTCTGCAGTGAATCTTAATGCCCATTGGGCGCACTTTACTTTATTATTAAATTTCGATTTCAATAGCCAACCCGCTACATTGATGCAATTCAATAGCTGACGAACCTTCTGAAGTAAGGGCTACGAGTTTTATCATCAGTGTTCCAGTGCGGGCGCGCTTTGAACTGTCTACAGCATACGCCTTTCCCTACCTTTCAAAGATGAAGAATAAAATTAACTTTAAAATAGATATTATAATATTGACAACATTAAAAACAGTTTTACTGTGACAAAGTAAAATCAGATAAAAAAAGGAAAAATCCATATTTTAAAAGGAAAATGCCATAAAGTAAGGAGATTTGCTATGTTTCTAGAAGTTTTAAAGCAGAAAAGTAGACAATGTTAAAAAAAAAAGAGGAAATCTCCTTCAAAATAAGTAGACATGGCAACACTGGCGTCACACTGCAAAAAGAGACTTTGTTGACTGTACAGAAGCTGATGCATTTCCACGAGACACTGCCTCTCAGATAATATTTAATCTGAGATGTTGGAGTATTGCGGCTATAAACTGGAAACTATAATTAATACAATTTCAGTTCAGTAAGAGAACACCGTGTTAACTGGTGTATTCTACAGAATGGAGCCTCTACTTAAATTGGAGTATACGATTGAAATTAAGGAAGAGATTCCTCTAACGCAACTAAAGAGTGAACCTGTACCAATTGCTTTAGAGACAATACAGACACAAGAAGTCAAACGAGAGAATGCAATCTTCACTGATTCTACAGCATGCAGCACCGTTCACAACTTAGAGCAGATTTCAGCAGTTCCACAAGTAAATAATGATGAGGATCCACTAATGCAATCTCACTCACCAAGCACATCCTCTGCTGGAAACAGTCAACAGCTAACTCGTATTCAAGACAAACATTTCTCGTGTGATATATGCACCAAGAAATTTTCCCAAAGAGGGAATCTCAAAACACACATGCTCACTCACACTGGACATAAGCCATTTGCGTGTGATATATGTACCAAGAAATTTTCAAGAAAAAAGGACCTCAAAAGTCACATGCTCACTCACACTGGAGTTAAGAGATTTACGTGTGATATATGTACCAAGAATTTTTCCCATAAAGGGAATCTCAGAACACATATGCTCATTCACACTGGCCATAAGCCATTTACGTGTGATATATGTGCCAAAAAATTTGTCGACAGAGGGAATCTGAAAACACACATGCTCACACACACTGGACATAAGCCTTTCACGTGTGATATATGTACCAAGAAATTTTCACTAAAAGGGTATCTCAAAACACATCAGCTCATTCACACTGAACATAAGCCATTCATGTGTGATGTATGTGCCAAGAAATTTTCCGGAAGACAGGTTCTCAAAAGACACATGCTCACACACACAAAGCCATTGCCGTGTGATATATGTAACAAGAAATTTTCCGACAGAGGGAATCTCACAAAACATATGGTCACTCACACTGGACATAAGCCATTTGCGTGTGATATATGTACCAAAAAATTTTCACTAAAAGGGCAACTCAAAACACATCAGCTCATTCACACTGGACATAAGCCATTCACGTGTGATGTATGTACCAAGAAATTTTCCCAAAGAGGGAATCTCAGCGTACATATGCTCATTCACACTGGCCATAAGCCATTTACCTGTGATATATGTGCCAAACAATTTTTCGACAGAGGGAGACTCAAACTGCACATGATCACACACACTGGAGATAAGCCTTTCACGTGTGATGTATGTACCAAGAAATTTTCCGACAGAGGGAATCTCACAAAACATATGCTCATTCACACTGGACATAAGCCATTCACGTGTGATATATGTGCCAAGAAATTTTCCAGAAGACAGGGTCTCACAAGTCACATGCTTACACACTCTGGACATAAGCCATTTGCGTGTGGAAGTTCTGCATAGAGTAAGCCAGGAAATCTGAAGTCTTACAAGAAGATCTATGGTAGTAGTGATGGGAGACTTTAACAGGTTTTAATTCAGTTAGGAAATACAGCAATACATCTTGATATGGAGAAGTTAATCCAGAACTAATAACACTTTATTCTGTACTAGCATGTGCCAGCGGCTTTGCCCGCGATAATTATTTGAAAAATTAAAGGTATAATAGTTAAATCATTATATTTATTAACACTTAAATCACGTGGTCTACATACCACGATTAGATAGCGTCTCCTGGTAAAAGCGACCTCAGATTCGAGTTCCTTGTTCCAGAAAAGCCCTGTATAGTGAGTTTTGTTCAAATCTAACATGTTTGACAAATTTAGGCCTACGTTGATTATCCTCTTCCGTGTAGGTTAAAAATTGCATATGTCTACGGATGGACTTATAAAATCAAGCGATCAAGTTCCCTGGCCCAGAAAACCCCTGCATTGTGAGTTCCGTCAAAACTGATCAATGTCCATTTAGGCCTATAGGTTCTGTTTATGCTGAAAATTTCAGATATCTCGTGCTTTGACATTATAAACAAATGAATCGACCAGTGTGAGCTTATAACATTCAAGCGATCGCGATGGTTTTATTTCCAAGGTATGATGAAAATAGCCAAAGCCAACTGTAATTGATTAGACATTGAAATGTATTACTCAAAACTGATGATTTGAAAACGCAAAAAATGCACGTTTTCTACCCATTTTTCACTCATAACTCATGAACGAAAGGGAAAATTAAAATTCCGGCTTTGAGGTGCATTTTCCGACCCTTCAGTCCACCTATGTTTGAAATTTCAGATCTCTGCGTTGAGTAGATTTTGCTGGGCATCGTGGACAGACAGACACTTCCTTCTATTAATATAGATTCTGTCAATGAAGTCAGTATTCTACTGCTACATATGCCATGTATTAGCCTTGCTTAAGTAGGATACACTTTAAATGCAAATGGAGTGAAGAATCTGAATTTAAGTTAATCACGATTTGTGGTCTTTGGGTATTGCATACTTGTCCCAGAAATGGTAGGTCTAATTTTTTCGGTCAAAGCCATTTTGGGGTCAATCAATCGAAAATTAATATTGTTGCCATTTCTTACTTTTAATTTTGATGTTCATGTCATAATTTTTTTGCAAGTCTCTTAATTATCATTATAGGAAAGTTGCTTACGATACTTGATGTTTGACCCTAGAAATAGACTTGAGGAACTCAAGTAATGTTAGATTTGAGACGCTCTGCAGTGCAATAAACACATCTTCTTCCTTATTTCTGAATTTCAAATTCTTTTTCTCCAAAAATCCATTTCTGTAGCAATTAGTTTTCTGTTATGGTGTGGATTTACTGTCAATGTCTTTGCCCCATATAATACTATACTTTGAAAAATTGTTTTAAAAATCATTGTTTTAGTTTTGTTAATTATATTTTTATTCCACAATATCAAATTTAGCATTCCTATAACTTCTCTCCTGTTAGTGATCATTTTCTGTATTTCTTTATTTGATGTTCCGTCTAATTCAAGTATGGATCCCAAATAGCAAAAATCTTGCACTTTATTAATCTTCTTTCCATCTATATATAAATCATCCGTGTCATTGGTTAAATACTCTGTTTTATTGTAATTTATTTGTAATCCCCATTTCTTATAGACTTCATTTAGTTTTCTACACGTATAATTTGCATCTTCTCCATCCACCTGGTCATCTGCAAACAGAAAATTATGTAAGAACTTTTCCTCATCTAACTGGTTTCCCATTTTTCGACATTTCATTATCCATTCTTTCAGGCATATTTCTAGATATATTTTAAACAAAATTGGAGACATAGGACAACACTGTAAAAGACCTTTACTTGTTTTGATTTCTTCTGTTATACCTTTGCCTACTTTAATTCTACATTTATTATCAGAATCAGTGGGATACAGGGGGATACATCCCCCCCCCCCCGAAATTTGAAAAAAGGCTATATATGTACTCTAAGTGGCCAGTTTTACAAACTAATTGTATATGTAAGTTAACTAATTTTTTTTAGTAGTCTTTCTACTTATTCAAATCCCCCCGAAAAAAAAATTCTGCGTCCGCCACTGATCAGAATAGGCCTATATATATTCTGATCAGTGGCGGACGCAGAATTTTTTAATATATATATATATGTTATAACATTTATTATTCCTTTATCAATTTTTGCTTCTGTTAATACTTTCCATAATAATTTGCTTCTAACTACTATTATTAAAACTAGAAAAAAGTGTTTGGGACAATCCAATGTTTTTTAAGCGTTGGCGTCGCACAGTATTAGCATTCACGCATTCCAGAAAAATGTATGGATTTACACGAGTCACTGCCTATCAGATAATACATAACCTACATTTTGCCAGTGAGCTTTTGACTCTGAACTTGGTTGAAATCAATAATAATAATAATAATAAAAGTTTATTCATCCATTGATCAAAATACATTGATATAGGACACATCTTTACAAATACAGAACTTACAAATTTTTCTCACACACACATGCACACTCATACAAAGTTTTTGATTATGATACAATTCTAAAATTTTTCTATTAGCTATAATGTTTTTAAAATAATGAAGTTGTACAATAAATAAAAAAAAAAATTATATAATTTTAATGACTACTTGAATTTAAACATACATACACAAAATGCATACACATATTAAACATATACACAAAATACATATTCATAATAATAATTTTATTTTCTTGTCATTAAACCATTTAGGTAATAGACAAAGTCAGGAGTACAAAGATTACATACATAAATTACAACACGAATTATATACATAATTCACAACTAATTTTACAATATAAGTGAAATTACTACATTAAGTTTCTTGTACATTTACTAACTATTACTAACTATAAATTCTTAAAGTCATATTCGAAATATTTATTAACAGTATAAAATGGGTTGTCAACAAGAATTTTTAAGAATAACTTATATTTAGATAAATTAAATAAATAAATAAATAAGAATTTTATTGTCGTTAAACCCCTTTGTTACTAGATAAAGTCAGGACCACAATCTAGACTTAACCCACTCTGTACATTTTAAAACCTGTATTCATAGTACCATTAAACTATATTACACTCAAAAAATTCAGACACAGAGTAGAAAGGGTTGTTAAAGAGGTAGGTATACACCTTGCATTTGCATACACATATACAAAACAACTCTAGGGCAACATCTTTGACTTAACATATTATGAGTTAATTAGTTATTTTATATAGAAAAAAGTAATGACTCAGTCGGATATTTTAACATGGAAAATTACACTGGTCAACAATGATTTTGTTACATAAACAATTTTGGGTGTTTCTTATGTATTTTCATCTGCTGATTCCAAAAATGAAGTCAGTAATTTTCCATCACCCACCATTTTTTTAAAAATCCTGTTTATATGCAAAACTGCGATTGTAAGGTAAAGTTTGCAGATGAATAGAAGCTTTCTTAAAAGAATAAAAGCTAATTCTGTACTCTCTTCAGTTGTCAATTGAATTGTGATAGAAGTGTATATTACCATCCTTAGTAGTGCATCATAAGGAGTAGTGTAAAAGTGTATAGTGATAAGAAACTTGTCTCGAAAGTGTGTTAATGATAGAAACAACTTTTGTTTTGTGTGTGGTGAGCTGACTTTCAAAGCGCAGAGACAAAACGGGAACTTTACTCCTCTAATAAGAAGAGCTTATCACTGTTATTTTAACAACAAAATAGACCAGAACAAGACATGGGCCCCAGAAATATGTTGTACCAAATGTGTAACACTATTACCTGGCTGGTTGAAAGGATCCTGTCATATGCCTTTTGCAGTCCCCATGATATATCGCGAACCTAAGGACCATTTGACAGACTGCTACTTCTGCTTGACAAATATATCTGGAATAAGTTCGAAGTCCAGACACACTGTTAAATATCCATCTTTAGATTCAGCAATTCGACCAGTGCTTCATGGGCCAGGACTTTCCATACCATCTTCACTAGATGACATAACAATGACTGAAGAATTTCCTGATATTCAGGATGAATTACAGAATGATTCAGATTTTGTGGAAGAAGATGCTACAAATGAACCTCACTTTCTAACGCAGGATGATTTAAATGATTTGGTTCGGGATCTTGGTTTAAGTAAAAACAAGGCAGAATTACTCACTTCAGGTCTGATAACTACAGAGAACTTATCAGTGAGATGATTGAAAACTACAAGATAATGGGATGTAAAATGTCTTTAAAAATACACTTTCTACACTCCCATCTTGATTTCTTCCCTGAAAACCTAGGGGCTGTGAGCGACGAACATGGGGAGCGTTTCCACCAGGACATCGCGGAAATGGAAAGGCACTACCAGGGTAAATGGTGTCCAAATATGTTGGCAGACTACTGTTGGACACTGAAGAGAGATGTTCCTCAAGCGAAGTACAGCCGAAAATCCAATTCACATACATTTTAGGTAGTAAATGTAATTTCAGTTAAGATATCATAATACTATAGTGTATAGACACGAAAAATGTTTTCCATGCGATTACTCAAAAACCCTGGGTGATGGAAAAGTTCTGTAAAAAGATTTGAAATCAGCACAAAAAAGTAAGTCAGACACACCCATTGTTTCTCTTATAACATAAAAAAGTTCAAATTTTGTTGACCAGTGTTATCAGTCACAAAAATTATAGGAAATTTAAAGGTTGACAACACTCAATTGAGTTTTTGTTCCTCCATAAAACTCTTCTACACTATAAAAACAGTATTTTAACAAGATTTTTTTTAAGGTTTTGTTAAATTGAGTAGTGGGTAGGTTCTTTATATAGGCTGGTAGAGAATTATACATAGATAGACCAGTATTCATAAAGCTTTTATTATACAGTTTGGTAAGTAAAAGTAAAGTGATCCCTATACAGGCCATGGAGGCCCAGAGGGTTCCAGGAGGCTGAGGCTCCCAGATTTTGGACATTCGGCACATGAAGGTGGTAAGGTTGTCAGCCTTACGCACCGGCCGCCTTTACCCCCAGGATTGCTCCTGGTACTCATTTCTGTTGGAGGCTGAGTCGACCCCAGGGCCATAGTGCCACCAGAAGGATTAGGCCAATTGAAAAACTCCAACGACCTCATCGGGAATCGAACCCGCGACCTTCCGGTCTGTAGCGCAGCGCCTCGACCACTACGCTACGGCGTACCCCATACAGTTTGGTATTTTAGCAATTTTATCGATTGAAAGTGATGTGGCTGCTACTATTGACTTCAACTTTATTATAAACAAGATTTCATCCATCAAGGCTACATTGGCACATTTTACATTTTTTTATTACTCTGAAACTTCTTTTCTCTTTATTTTTTTTTTTTAACAAACTAACCTTATAATACTTGCAGTTTTCATTTTATTCATATTTTTCTCTTTATAATATGTTAAAGTAACAAACAGTACTACTTATTAAAAATAAATAATTGTGAACATTAAACTGTGTTTAAACTAAACTTATTAAGCCATTTAGTGTTAGCCCCGGGTGCCAAGTAGCCTTGGAACGCCACTGCTAATGCTAACCTAGCTGCACCTGGAATCCGTGAATGTTATTGCAGTTCAGATACTTCGGCAAAAAGAAATAAATAAGATAACCAAATTAAATATAATAAATGACAGATTAATTGCCCAAATTTATTCAAACTAAAATCATAAAATCTCATAGCCCGTGTTTGGTCTTAAAATGACCGTGAAAAGACGGAACATTCATTATAAATATTATTAACTAGAAAGAAGGCAAAGGTAAAAAGTTTAACAACGTCATTTTAAATGTCTATTAAAATGAGATTGCAGTGGTGAGAATTGAATAGACAGAGAAGCTGGGGATTTCCCTAGCATACTTAATGGGTGTGGGACAAGGCAATGCAGGTACCCAGGTACCGTGCGTCGGCAATCTCCCGAGATCTAAACAAAGGGTAGTGATGCACTTAAGTTATTTTAAGAAGTCGGCTATTAGGTTCAGGCCAAGCTTCTGATTTTGCTACTGATACAACACGCTGTCCGGTTTTTCCACTTAAACCTTCTTAGAAATCCGAGACGCTAAGTTGTGGGTTTTGATAATAAGGGAAATCCAATTGATTTCCGTGGGAGGCTATCATATTATTATTGGTCGGGAGAATCGCCAATAAGAATTGATCTATAGTACCACGTGCCGGGATTCACGAATAATAATTAAGAAGAGTAGGGATAAATGTTTGTCCGAGAAAGTTTTCCTTATGCCTACGGTGGCGATGTAAATTCAGTCTGTGTCGGGGACTTGTGTCCACCGTATTACATTCTGTTTCGGGGACTTGTGTCCACCGTATTACTATTCTGTTTCGGGGACTTGTGTCCACCGTATTACTATTCTACTTCGGGGACTTGTGTCCACAATGTAAAATCACTCTACGTGGAGGCCGTGTGCCTATAGCAGTCAAGTCAACTCTACTGATCTTTGTGGCCTCGTGCCCACAGTAATTAAATTCATTTAGATTCCGTGGCATTGTGTCCACCGGAACATATCACAGAATTAATTGGACTTATAAATTTTTCGCTGGGGAATTAATCGACTTAGAAGGATTCTTGCTTTCAATCGCGATTAGTTAAAATCACATACGGCAGCAATTGTATCACTAGTAACGATCTACCGAGAACTTGTAACAATATTAATTATTCACAAACAAATTTTGTAATTATTGTCAATGACTGGACTTGTATTTCCAACGTATTGAATAAACAGAATATTCCTTAAGTGTTCAAAGAAACTGCATTATTATTCAAGTAATAATATTAAGGTGTTCTTCGCTTCCTACCCTGAAGCTAGAGGGGAGTGCTCGACGATCGACTGACTGACCGGAGGCGAGTTCGACAAACAAAGACAGAAATATTCAGTATATGCATTATACTGTGGCGCCCACATCATCATCCCTCTTCACCGAACCGCTGTAATGTCTAATGTCGAATGGATGTTACGAAAGTGTTGGCAGACGTCAACGAAAACAGGAAAAATGAACGTTAGTTACACCACTTGTATAATTCTGAATCAATCTCAGCTTCGCATTTCAACTTAGCGAAGAAAATTGAAAGAGGAAATGACTGAAAATCTTATACCAGGATTATGAAGTGTTGAGAGAAGTTTTCTAAACTATTTATCCTAGAAACTTGAAAATTTGCACACTAGAAAGAAACATAAACGGATTTTGATGCTTAAATCTATATTTTAATTTCTCAATTAGTTATTATACAGTCATAAATCAAAGTTATAATCTGTTTATATTCCAAGTCTCTCATATTTGACATGATACCTCGCGATGTTGTATTGAATAGGACTAGTACAGAGGCGGAAAATTAATTAAATTCATTAATATTATAGGTATTTAGAAATTGAAATGAAGAAACACTTATCGCACTCAAACTATTCCCTCAGAAAACGCTTGATATAGCTTTTTATGGCTAATAGAGGATGTAGAATTTTGCATCCCGTCGCTTCTACACACCAAGCCTGGTAGAAGTTGAAATAAGGAGAAACAAATTCCGGAACATAAAATTGTATTGTCTTTGCGGTATATTTTATTTCTCACTCTCATGTTACCATACAACCATTTCGGGGATGAAGTTAAAAAGAAATTCAATATGACTTTCATACTTCCCTCCCTAAAAACCTACGATATAATAATATATCGTGTTCTCTATGTACAGTGTAGAGAAAGTTATGTGACTGCAGCACATTGTGCATTATTTTCGTTGGACTAAAAGCGTTTTGAATGTCCATACTAACTTCAGACCTCTGTAACTTCGAGAAAAATAGCATTTTGATGCTGTAGTCACATTCATAATGTAGAGAGATACATATACAATGATATGCCACCAATAACTCATTTTCGAAAAAAATTGTGGACAAACAGCGTTTTGAATGTCCACTCCTCAAGTGTTCTGATTTCTAATCCCGACAAGCCCATGTTACAATATCAATAGGGTTCTTCCCATGGACATTATAAATGTGTTTTCCAAGTTTCATGAAAATCCGAAAAAGCGTATTAGAGTTATGGCGCGTACAGACACACGGACGGACGGTCAGACATTTTTCGTCCCCACACACAATCTTATACTGGCACTTAATAAATCACTCTTGGGAGCCTATTACAGAAATTGCTTATGTGGACACCCCAGTTGAGCTTAGGGTCTAAATATATCCCTACTCATGATTATTGAGACTGAAAAGGATGGATTGAGTTTGAAGTTTTGTCAGCAGCCATAAGGCTAAGGCCACACGGGCTTGATATCGTGCTGCGGCTCTGCAGGAAAACAAGCAAAATATATAGATTACATTGAGACGGGCCACATGGGAGTGATTCATCGCAGAAAAGGAGTCAAAGTTGCCCGCTCAGAGAATGGGCTGGAGTCCATTTGTTTGTTAGTTTTCACTCTGACTTGAGTGGCCACACGTGTATACTTTCAAGCAGCTGTTGCAGTCAGGGCCGTGGAAAGAAAGCAAGGGCCCCAGTGAAAAATTTTTCCGGGCCCTCGTCAAATATTAAATTCACTACCCAACTCGCCATTTATAATGTATGCATCAAAAAGATTATGTAATGATATTACATAATTATTAAGTGCCAGAATGGTACCGGTACTTTATGAGATTGTCTGGTAGACAGGATTGTCTGACTGTCTGTCTGTCCGTCCGTGTGTTTGTAAGCGCGATAACTCAAATACGCTTTACAGGATTTTCACAAAACATGGTGTACCATTTAGCCCATGGGACGAAGCCTATTGATTTTGAACCAAATCGGTTAACCGATGCCGGGCAGGAAACGGAAAAATACATTAAAATGTTTTAATTAGGAACAATTTTATCTGTGTGTACCAGTTTAATCCTTTGAAGATCATTATTTTAAATGCCGAACGTTAGAGAGGCCCACTGTTGAGTCCAAAAGGATTTGTGCTTCTACTTTTTTTAAAAATAGCAATTTTTCTTCAAGATTAATCTGTTTCAGATTAACCGATAATTCCGTGTCACCGTTATACGACAGGAAAATGCAAATAAAATAAACACATAAAACATAACTTAAGCTGTTTGACTTATAATCAATTTTATTTTAGAGTAAATTTAGAAAGTAAAAAATAAAACCTGGTCGGTCAGGCCCCCTTTTGGGCCCGGGCCCTGGGGCTGCAGCACCGGCTGCCCCTCCCTCTCGGCGGGCAGTTCTGTTGCAAGTTCTGTTCTCGCCATCATTTCGAATATCAATCTCAATAACAATGGAACATTTAGATAGTGAATTAATTATACTGGAAGAACTGAAACACCCTTGTTTGTACGATATCCGGGTTCGTGATTTCAAAAACCGGGATATCAATAACTGCAGTAGTTGTCCGAGGAAACTGGGAAGGGATGGATAATGAAAACGAAACTAATATCGTTAAGTGAAATATTGTTTTAAGTACAATGTTTGGAAAATTATTCATAATTTATTCTACCAATTTTAAGAGGGACGTAGCCACAGTTATGAAAAATTTTACTCTTATTTGGTATTATGCTATGGTAATAATAGGGGCAAGGCAATTGCTGATTTTGCATCATTTTTATATGAAAGTTAAAAGATAGCTCGAATATATAAAAATGTGTATCATTAATCAATTTATTAAATAAGGGCAATTAGTTTTTGCATTTTTTGCTTTATTTTGCACTTTTCGTCATTTTCAAGAGATAGGTAAATTTTTTGGCAATTTTAGGTCTTTTTTGTTGTTGTTGCATTTTCACGTCTTTTTCTGCATTTTAGGTCATTTTCGGCATTTTTAGTCTTTTTCGCCATTTTAGGTCATATTTCAGTGGAGGTAAAGAGGAGCTTTTCCATATAGGCCTACAAATCGTTTCAGGCAACTGACAATAGTTTCTATTCGAGAATATCCGCCAAATACACATAGTTCATTTTAATTCAGGTTCAATGTAAACACCATATCTGTTTGTCTTGTAACAACAGAAAAAAACAGGTTGTTTATGTCCACGCACAAACGTTACTTCACACACAAAAAACGGAATGTCTAAAATCATCTTCCAGCTTACTACAACCAGCATCAGCTATGTAAGGGCTCAAAAATAACTATCTAACCAGAACAAAAAAAAATATCTACGCTCTTCAGAACACCTTGGAGACCCAGCATAGATCACTAATATTGATGATGATGATAATAATAATAATAATAATAATAATAATAATAATAATAATAATAATAATAATGTTGTTTTAGGAAACTGCATAAAGTTTCACATAGCTAGCAACGAAAACTTGGTTATGTTTATGGGAACAAAACGACAATTGGGACATGCGCACTGGTATTGAGTGATGACGTAAAGCCTTAGACTTCGAGCGCTCCGGCTAGACTCTTGTAGGAAACATTGGACTAAGGGAGTGTTTTTTGGGAGGGGGGAGTGAGAGAACACCCCAATATATTGCGTAGGTATGACGTCATGGCCCCCCCCATCAATACATTGCAATAAAAAATTTAATTTATCGAACACAATGTGTATGTAATAATATAAGTAATACAATCAAATTTTAAAATTGTCATCTTTAGCATAGTATCCAAAACTTCAATTTCCAGCTACAGTTGAATCGCTAAATAATAATAATAGTAGGAACGCGCACGAGAGTGCTTAGATTTTGTTTCAAAGAATGTTATTCCTCTTTGCTATATTCACTTAAGGACTTTGTGCGCTTTTTGCATTTGTCAAAGTGATATCTTTCACATCTATTCTGGCACAAATTGCACACGCAGTCGTGATGGCACTTCTTAGTTCCTGGTTGGGACCCGTCCAACTTCTATTCGTCTGATGTTTAAAATTCTTCATATATTTCCTTTCTTTTCCCCCCCCCCCTCTGTCGAATGGGCTCATTTACTTGCGGTGTACTTGGAAGTAGCATTTTATTTTTTTATGCTTGAATGAAGAAAGTTTCCTTCGTCAGCTCGTATGTAGCCGTGATGGTGTTGTCTTTTTAAGAATCTTGTTTTGACCGAGTCTATTGCTTGAAGTTCTGCCTTTTTGAGGTGTTCCCATATCAGTTCGATGCCGTATGTCACTATGTAACGGATTATTAATAAATCTAAACTTCGCCCTCCACTAGTTTCCCAACTCCCGAATTCCCACACCACAGAATAACTCAAACAGTCAGTAGGAATCATTGACCAGCTCAAGGGTAGGGATTCAGTCCTCTCTGTAATAAGATAAGAATGCGCACTTATGTGCAGTGTCAGTGTTTATTCTTTACTATATTCCATCAAGGATTTTGTCCTCTTCTTGCAGTCTTGTAGGTGGTAACGTTCACACGATTCCTCACACAGCGAGCACACGCAAGTGATATTTGGTTCATGATATGATGTGTTTTTACATATCTTGTGATGATATCCATGAATCGCCATTCGAGTTATAGGACTTCTGTAGTCTTGATTAGTTTGTGTCCACTGACGGTACACCATGGCGTCTGTACTATAGAAATCTCTCCATATCTCTTTTTTCTTGTCATATTCTTTCTTTAGAACTCGTGCATATTGCTTAGTGTTTCTCATTTGCTGTTCCATATGTAGATCTTCTAGGAAGAAAGGCTCCCTCGTAAGTTCATATACAAGGCGGGATTTTGTGTATTTGGATACACCTAGGGTAGCCTTTAGAAATCTTGCTTTAACTTTCTCAATCTCTTCTAGATTTGACATTATTAGTTGTTCCCAAATCAGTTGCATTCCATATGTTAGTATGGGAACAATTTTGGCTTTGAACAATAACATGGCAGTGTTGTTTGACAGTCTGGTTAAGTTTTATATGTCATATATTGCCCTGATTGCAGCTGTGGTCCTATCCTTTACATGGTTTGTGAAGCATGTCACTTTTGTTTGAATAGTTAGTCCTAGATATTTGAATGTATTGACTGTATTCAGTGCTTCTTGTCCTAAGTTGATATGATCATCTTGTTTCAATCGTCCTCCTTGGCGGAATACCATATGTACGGTCTTTTGTTTATTTATATCTAATTTATTTTGGTTTGCCCATTCATACACTTTGTTGAGAGTATCTTGAAGGGTTTCCTTTGAGGTAGATCCTATGGCTATATCGTCTGCATACATGTACATATTTGTTGAGCCATTTACTACATTTTTGATGTCACTGGTGAATAGATTGAAGAGCGTTGGGCTAAGGGGGTCTCCTAGCAAGACGCCTTTACTTTGTTCTATGGGTCTGGACTTCTCTATCTTGTCTGATATTATTAGGTTTTTTTTGTTAAGAATGTTTGTTATCAGTGGTATAAGGTGGTTTTGTTCTCCCAGTGTGGTTTTCATTTTTTTGGATTAGTAGATTTCTATTTACAGAATCAAAAGCTTTTCGGAAGTCAATAAATATTACGTGATATTTCCCTCGAGGTTCTTTCATAGCCATTCGGATGTCTTCCAGTAGGGCTCCTATTGCATCCATTGTCGATACTTGCTTTCTGAAGCCACATTGCTGGTCTGGAAAGTGGGGTTCTACGATTTTATATAGTCTCCTTTCCAGGATTTTTGTGAGTATTTTGAATGCTGCATCTTCTATCGCAATACCTCTATAATTTTCTGGGGAGTTTGTAGAGCCTTTCCCTTTGTATAATACTTTCAGTTCCGTTGTTCTACACGTGTCTGGTATGCAGGCTTCTTGAAGGCACTTGTTGAATAGTTCGTACCAAAGTTCTTTTAGGTCTTCATAGGATTCTTTTATATGTTCTCCACAGACACCATGCTTATCAGCTGCTTTATTATTTTTTTAGGGATTTGATGGCATCTGATATTTCCTCTCTCGTGATTTTGTTTGTATTTTCGACTTTAACCTCATTTGCTGGCCTATCTTCTTCCGTTTCATCTGTGTGTTCGAGGAGAAGCTGTTGAAAGTGTTTTTCCCATGTAGCCATTTGTATTTGGTTTGCGGTTACAGACGTTCTCGCCTTTAGTGCTATGAATTTATCTTTTTCTGCCTTCTCTGCGATTTTCTTTGCTTGCTGTTCTATGTGTGTTGTTTATTTCTCTTTTATTAGTTGCTTGAATCTTTTTCTAACTTCATGATATTCAGTAAGTGCTTCTGGTGATTTCGTTTTCCTTGCTGTATGTAGCGCGTTTAAAGTTTTTCTTCTTTCCTTGTAGCATATGTTATCAAACCATATCTGTGATTTTCTCTTTGTCTTTTCACATATGGATTGTGTTATGGTATTGCGGATTTTCCCTTCTATATTTTCTATACTTTCCATTAGTTCAGGGCTATTCTTGATTTCTTGCTCTGCACTTTGCACCATTCTTTTGAGTTTCTCTCTATCTAACTGGCGTGTTTTTCTGGTGTTATTGATATCACTTTGGGATTTTTCCCTTCTGCTTGCTTTCTCCATAGTTATATCTGTTAGTATGGGTATGTGTTTTCTTAGTGGTGTTGCTCCCGAGCTCCATGCTCCCTGTTGCGAAATCGGTGCGATTTTTGTTCCTCTAGGAACACTCTATTGCACTTGTTCCATTATGTGCTACATATGTTATTAATTCCTTCCTATTTATTAATTGGAAACCTTCTTCTTGTAATAGCTCTAGGACGATTTTTGCCTTTTGATCGGGTTTATCAAGTCTACAGTTCAGATCTCCAGCTAATATTACTTGTTCATTGGGCCTAGTATGTTTTATCGCACTTAATATTATTTCCACTGCATCTTCTGTTGTTGTTTGTGGTCTTAAGTATATCCCTACTACAACTATTTTGGATGTTTTTACGATGACAATGTTTTCTTCTGTGTATGTTGTGGTGATCTGTCCTACTGTAGACTTTATGAAGCATGATACGCCACTTCTCGGTCTGCCTTCTTGTCCTTGTATTGCTAGAGACTGTATCCCATAATATCCTTCGATGGTTGCTGGTTCTGTTATGAAAGTTTCTGTTAAGATTAGTATATCATTTTTTTTCCATAAGTCCATCTGGTTTTATTTTTTGTATTGACTTCAGCCCTTCCACATTCCAAAAGAGTGTCCGTAGTCTTTGCCTGTTGTCCATTTTGGTTTGTTGCCTATGGTCAACAGTACTACACGTTCACTTTAATTTTGCAGACGGCAGAAAGAGGAACTATTATTGTTTTGAATAAACACAGCCGAGTGTACAGTCGACAATGCACGAACATTACCGAACTGCAAGCAGTACGTCAAGTGATACGGTACAAGCGTCTCACGTCCCGCCTTCCAAGCGGTAGCGCCAATAGGAACCAATGTATACAGTTCGCAGCGCTCCATCACAATCTGCAAATTTAAAGTGAACGCGTAGTACAGTAAATTAGAGATGGGGAATATTTCTTGTAACTGTTACTTTGTAACTGTTACATGTATGTAACGGTAACGACCTGTTACAAAAAAACAAAAGTAACGGTTACCAAAGCTCCTCCTAGGATATCTTATTTTCGTCTCAACCAATGGCAGAACCAGAAAATACTGAAAGGAGGGACCGACACAGACGAACGTTTGCTATTATTTGGGGTGTGGGGTATAGAATATCCCAAAAATGGGGGTCGGAGGTCCTCCCCGGGGATTATTATTAAAAAACGAGGGAAAAACAGGTCGTCCCTTTAGCTCCTCCCACTCGTGACATCTACATGTGAACATAGGCGCCGACTTAGGAGGGGCAAGGTACTTTCTGCCCCCCAAGACTTAAGATTTTATCATGTAAGGCCTATGTATAGCTGCTGAAAATCCAGCTCTTGCCCCCCCCCAGAAATATTTCCAAGTCGGCGCTTCTGCATGTGAATGGTGGAACTACTAGCAGTGTTAAAAATTCTGACCCCCCCTTTTCTCCACTTCTTTTCCCCTTTCTTCTATTCAATCCGGGGTACGCCGTAGCGTATTGGTTGAGGCGCTGCGCTTCAAACCGGAAGGTCGCGGGTTCGATTCCCGATGAGGTAGTTGAGATTTTTCAATTGACCTAATCATTCTGGTGGCACTATGGCCCTGGGGTCGACTCAGCCTCTAACAGAAATGAGCAATCGTAGGGGTAAAGGCGGCCGGTGCTGTCAGCCACCACCTTCATGTGCCGAGTGTCATAAATCTGGGAGCCTCAACCTCCTGGAACCCTCTGGGCCTCCATGGCCTGTATAGGGATCACTTTACTTTACTATTCAATCCCTTTTCTCCTTTACCCTACCTATCTATTCCTATCCTTTAAATGTTCGACCTAAGATTCGAACACGGGACCGCTAGCATATTAGCCCTTCATCTTACCCACTACGCCATCGAATAATCATTACGATAAAAAGCGAAAATTGAACTACTGAAGTTTAGAGATCTGCATGAAATGCGGAGAATTGCATTTGTGTGAAGAGAAATAAAATCCCTTTAGGCAGGCCTACAGGCTGAGGTAGATTTCGAAGTGCTTTTGGTTTAATTTATTGTCACTGCGCAGTTCTCTTCTTCTTTAGCCTTGGCATGATAAACCCGCAATAATAACTGCAAAAAAGAGGAAAGACCACTTTTTCAAACATTCAAATCTCGCCTTATATGAGAGCAATCGAGGAACTAGTTATTCATTTGTAGAGTACTCATCAAGAGCTTTTCAACGATACCCCACAAGACGTGGTTTCGAATTTCCATCCCCCACCCCTACTCGTACCCCCAAATCCCCCGAATCGTTAGTGTCACTGAGAACTCCACAGGGAGTACTCTAATTTATTCCAACAAAGTTTCTCTATACTTCACAGGGGCCGAGATATATATATATATATTTAAATTTCAACCCCCTCCCACGACCCCCCCCCCTTGGGCCAATATTGCTCATTAACTATTGGGCCTAGAAATAACATAATAAAATTTGGTTCAAATATTTTCAAAATTACGGCCGCTAGCGTGTAAAGATATATAAATATTTATAGGAATTCTGTATGGTTTCTCCAAATTTCTCAGCAGCTCTCCTTTTCTCAGGGTTTTTTTAATACTTTTATTTTTTATTGTTATTTTATTTTTTAATTATTTTTTATTTTTTAATTATTTTTTTATTTTTTGTATTTGTTTACTTTTTATTTTTATTTATTATTATTATTATTATTATTATTATTATTATTATTATTATTATTATTTTTATTTTTAGTTGTGTTGAGAAATTTGTGGGTGTCGAGCGAATGTAACTGGTATGGAACAGAGTAACATATCGAGAATTAGAATTACACCAGTTACATTATTTTCACCTGCTCCAGTAACTCTGACCTGTTACTGTTACTCTCACTGCTCCAGTTACTCGAACTGTTACTGTTACTCTCACTGCTCCAGTTACGCGATCTGTTACTGTTACTCTCATCTGCTCCAGCTACCTGACCTGTTACTGATACTCTCTCCTGTTCCAGCTACCCTGACCTGATACTGTTACTTTCACCTGTTACTGTTACTTCCACCTGTTACTGTTACTTCCACCTGTTACTGTTACTTCCACCTGTTACTGTTACTCTCACCTGTTACAGTTAATTCTAATATTTCTGTTACAAGTGTTTTATCCGTGACTTTCGCCTCGTTCCGTTACATCTGTTATTTCCAATATTTGAAAAACAAAAATAATTTTAAAAAATAACAAAAAATATAAAATAATAAAAATAAAAAATAACAAAAAATATAAATAATAAAAAATAATTTAAAAAATGTAATTTTAATGTTTGCCCACTTCCAGATGAGCTAGAAACTTTAAATTTGGTACACACATAGCTTATAGGCTGTAAACCACAGGAAAATTCCAAAATGTATTTTATTTTTATTTTTATCTCTAAGAACTCTCTAAAAAGGGCTCGCTCACTGAAATTAATGTTTGCCCACTTCCACATGAGCTAGAAACTTGAAATTTGGTACACATATAGATTTTAAGCTGTAAACCACAGGAAAATTCCAAAAAGATTTTTTTTTTCTATTAGCCCTAAAACCCCCCGAAAAAGGGCTGGCTCACTGAAATTAATGTTTGCCCACTTCCAGAAGAGCTAGACACAAGAAATTTGGCACCATATAAATTTTAGGCTGTAAACCACAGGAAGATTCTAAAAAGTATTTTTTTTTTTACTTTTAGCCCTAAAACCCTCCGAATAGGGCTCGCTCGCTGGCATTAATGTTTCCTCACTTTCACATGAGCTAGAAACTTGAAATTTAATACACACATAGATTTTAGGCTGTAAACCACAGGAAAATTCCAAAAAGAATTTTTTTTTTACTATTAGCCCTAAAACCCCCCGAAAAAGGGCTCGCTCATTGACATTAATGTTTCCCCACTTCCAGATGAGCTAGAAACTTTAAATTTGGTTCACACATAGCTTTTAGGCTCTAAACCACAGGAAAATTTCGAAAAGTAATTTTTAAAATTCTTAGTCCTAAAAACCTCCGAAAAAGGGCTCGCTCACTGAAATTAATGTTTGCCCACTTCCAGAAGAGCTAGACACTAGAAATTTGGTACACATATAGCTTTTAGGCTGTAAACCACAGGAAAATTCCAAAAAGTAATTTTTTTACTTTTAGACCTAAAACCCGCCGAAAAAGGGCTCACTCACTGACATTAATGTTTTTTCACTTCGAGATGAGCTAGAAACTAGAAATTTGGTACACATATAGCTATTAGGCTGTAAACCACAGGAAAATGCGAAAATGTTTTTTTTATCTCTAAGAACTCCGGAAAAAGGGCTCACTCACTGAAATTAATGTTTGCCCACTTTCAGAAGAACTAGAAACTAGAAATTTGGTACACATATAGCTTTTAGGCTGTAAACCACAGGAAAATTCCAAAAAGTATTTTTTTTTACTTTTAGCCCTAAAACCCATCGAATAGGGCTGGCTCACTGACATTATGTTTCCCCACTTCCAGATGAGCTAGAAACTTGAAATTTGGTACACATATAACTTTTAGGTTGTAAACCACAGGAAAATTCCAAAAAGTATTTTTTGTACTTTTAGCCCTAAAACCCCCCGAAAAAGTGCTAGCTCACTGACATTAATGTTTTTTCACTTCGAGATGAGCTAGAAACTTGAAATTTGGTACACATATAGCTATTAGGCTGTAAACCACAGGTAAATTCCAAAATGTATTTTTTTTTATCTCTAAGTACTCCCGAAAAATGGGCTCGCTCACTGACATTAATGTTTGCCCACTTCCAGATCAGCTAGAAACTTTAAATTTGGTACACATATAGCTTTTAGGCTGTAAACCATAGGAAAATTCCAAAAAGTTTATTTTCATGTCGATAATCGATGTTTTTTACATCGATGGAAAACAACTGATGTTTTTGCTGCATTGATGTTTCTCCCCTACAAAAAGAAGATTAATAGGCTACCTTGGTTCTACAATATAATTTTATTTACAGGGGCTTAATTTCCCAAAACATTGATTTTTTACATCGATTGTTTTCATGGAAATACTTCTGTTTATTTATGAAATTTGCCTAATTTTCTGATACCATGGCATTTTTAAAATTATACATCGATTTTTTTTTCTAAATACATCGATGATTTAAGGTCGATATTATCATCATATCGATGGTTATCTCCGATTTTAACTATCGATTCTCTTTCCTAATTGAAAGGTTAATTTTACAACGATTATTTGATTTCGGGGGTTCCTCCCTTGAGCCTCAGCCTTGGCTACGTCCCTAACGGGGGGGGGGGGAGATAAAAGGGTATTCCCCTACAAGTGGGAAGTGATCTGGCCATTAACTACGTAATATAAAAAAAAGTAACACGTAACGGTTATAAATAACAGTTACTTTCGTGTAACTGGAACAGTAACGTAACTGTTCCAAAAAAAGTAACTGGTTCCCATCTCTAACAGTATAGGATATACACTGCAATACGAGACTTTGTTGACTGTACAGAAGCTGATGCACGAGACACTGCCTATCAGATAATACTTAATCTGAGATGTTGGAAAAAATGGAAGCTATAATCAATACAATTTCAGTTGAGTAAGAGAACACAGTGTGGTCAATATAAGTTGTGTGTGATACAGAATGGAGCCCGTACTTAAATCAGAGTATAAGATTGAAATTAAGGAAGAGATTCCTGAACCGCAACTAAAGAGTGAACATATCCCAAGTACGTTTGATACAATAGAGACGCAAGAAGTCAAACGAGAGAATGCAGTCTTCACTGAATCTACAGCATGCAGCACCGTTCACAACTTAGAGCAGATTTCAGCAGTTCCACAAGTAAATAATGATGAGGATCCACTAATGCAATCTCACTCACCAAGCACATCCTCTGCTGGAAACAGTCAACAGCTAACTCGTATTCAAGACAAACATTTCTCGTGTGATGTATGCACCAAGAAATTTTCCCAAAGAGGGAATCTCAAAACACACATGCTCACTCACACTGGACATAAGCCATTTACGTGTGATATATGTACCAAGAAATTTTCCAGAAAACAAGACCTCAAAAGTCACATGCTCACTCACACTGGACTTAAGAGATTTACGTGTGATATATGTACCAAGAATTTTTCCCATAGAGGGAATCTCAGCAAACATATGCTCATTCACACTGGCCATAAGCCATTTACGTGTGATATATGTGCCAAAAAATTTGTCGAAAGAGGGAATCTCAAAACACACATGCTCACACACACTGCACATAAGCCATTTACGTGTGATATTTGTGCCAATAAATTTTTCGACAGAGGGAGTCTCAAAATGCACATGATCACACACACTGGACATAAGCCCTTCAGGTGTGATATATGTACCATGAAATTTTCACTAAAAGGGCATCTCAAAACACATCAGATCATTCACACTGGACATAAGCCATTCACGTGTGATATATGTGCCAAGAAATTTTCCAGAAGACAGGTTCTCAAAAGACACATGCTCACACACACTGGACATAAGCCATTGCCGTGTGATATATGTACCAAGAAATTTTCCGACAGAGGGAATCTCACAAAACATATGATCACTCACACTGGACATAAGCCATTTGCGTGTGATATATGTACCAAGAAATTTTCACTAAAAGGGCAACTCAAAACACATCAGCTCATTCACACTGGACATAAACCATTCACGTGTGATGTATGTACCAAGAAATTTTCCCAAAGAGGGAATCTCAGCGTACACATGCTCATTCACACTGGCCATAAGCCATTTACGTGTGATATATGTGCCAAAAAATTTTTCGACAAAGGGAGACTCAAAATACACATGATCACACACACTGGACATAAGCCTTTCACGTGTGATATATGTACCAAGAAATTTTCACTGAAAGGGCAACTCAAAACACATCAGCTCATTCACACTGAACATAAGTCATTCACGTGTGATATATGTGCCAAGAAATTTTCCAGAAGACAGGATCTCAAAAGACACATGCTCACACACACTGGACAAGCCTTTCACGTGTGATATATGTACCAAGAAATTTTCACTAAAAGGGCATCTCACAACACACATGCTCACTCACGCTGAACATAAGCCATTTGCGTGTGATACATGTACCAAGAAATTTTCCGAAAGTGGGAGTCTCAAAGCACACACTGTCACTCACACTGGACATAAGCCATATACATGTGATATTTGTAGCAAGAAATTCTCCGACAGAGGGAATCTCAAAGCGCACATGATCACACACACTGGAAATAAGCCATTTACGTGTGATATATGTGCCAAAAAAATTTTCGACAAAGGGAGACTCAAAATACACATGATCACACACACTGGACATAAGCCTTTCACGTGTGATATATGTACCAAGAAATTTTCACTAAAAGGGCAACTCAAAACACATCAGCTCATTCACACTGGACATAAGCCATTCACGTGTGATGTATGTACCAAGAAATTTTCCAGAAGAGAGCATCTCACAAAACATCTGCTCACTCATGAGATGAACAACCTTTCCTAATGTGATGTGTGTAGTAGTGATGGGAGACTTTAACAGGTTTTGATTCCGTCGGGAAATACAGCAAACATCGTGATATGGAGAAGTTAATCCTGAACTAATAACACTTTATTCTTTACTAGCATGTGCTAGCGGCTTTGCCCACGATGATTATTTTAAAAATAAAAAATTAAGAGCATAATAGTTAAATCATTATATTTATTAACATTTAAATCACATGGACTACATATCACGATTAGATAGCGTCTCCTGTTAAAAGCGACCTCAGATTCGAGTTCTTTGTTCCAGAAAAGCCCTGTATAGTGAGTTTTGTTCAAATCTAACAATGTTTGACAAATTTAGGCCTATGTTGATTATCCTCTTCCGTGTAGGTTAAAAATTTCATATAGCCTGGATGTTCCAATTCTCCATTCTGTGCCAAATCCAATTTAATCCTATTTTGTTTATCATTTCCACTAAAGATGCCCACCAGTTATCTTGTGTTCTGCAAAAATTTTAAACATTCTATTTCTAAACTATTCTGAGGTAAATCTACTCATACTATTTTCTAAGCCTAATTCCATTATTGCAGCTATATTGGCTGCATATTGACTTGGTATTCCTAAGATTTTCTTACCATATCTCGCTCTGATTTTATTTACATTCTTCCATGCTTCCTCCTCTCCCCAAATTTCTGCTGCATATAATATCTTACTTTCCACCAGTGATCTATAAATAATGTTCAGATTGTGGATTTTTATATTTGCTAATTTACTTAAACAATTATTTATTGAGGTTAAAGCCACCGCTTATTGATTTCTAGACATATTTATCTGATCCTTCCAATTACCTCTATTATTAAACCATACTCCTAAATATTTAAACTTTTCCACCACCTCGAGTTTCTAATTATTTATAAATCACTGTTCCTTTCTACTCAACATCCCTCCCTTTCTACAGATTTTGAGGTAACGAACTGTAATTAACAAATTAATTAAATTATTAAAGCTTGTTGTTAGTAAAATGATTATTTAAAACTTTAATTTAAGCCTGTTTTTATTTATTTAGCCTAGCCTTTCGGTCCCATACAATCATCTTCAGGACTTCTTATTTTGTGGAATAAAGATGTGTTCTTAAAAACAACAGTAAAATTAGCTTCTTTTGGTCATGTGTTATCAGTCGGGTTCGGATGTTTATGACCTAAAAAAGTGAAAAATATGATCTTAAATATGACCGAAGAATCCTAAATATGACCTCTTAAAAGAACATGTTTTACAAAAATAAATTTTCCAATTTAAAATGTTAATGATACTAAATTATTACATCACATGAATTCAATCAGATAATCACTTTTTAACAGTTTTACAGATGATTTACAGTTTTACTTGGAAAGAACTTGAAATCTGTTAACCATTGCAAATGTATTAAAACAAGTCTATTGGAAGTTGTTAACAACAAAGAGGAGGAAGAGGTAATTGTGCTTTTTCTTGTTATTGTCCCTTCACATTTCAATTACAGTAAAACCAAAATATCGACGACTTTTTTTTCAGAAAAAATTAGTGCATGTAGTGCATAATTGTGCTCTTTTACCTAATTTATAACTGAAATATGATGTTAAATTACAAATATGACCAAGACCATGGAAATGACCAAAATATGACTTTATATGCAAAATAAAAACGGTCCAATTAGGATAACAAAATGTGCAATTTATGTTTAATTTGTGTTTGAGCAGAGGTGAGGATGAAAATATGACATGTCATAAACATCCGAACCCTAGTTATTAGTCAGTATTTGTTGCTGAGATTCAGTCTGAAGCAGAGTTCACCTCGACGCACCATCCCTAGTAGCACAGATCGTTGGGCCAATGTTGGGAAATGATCGCCATGTTTCGTTGGCTAACGGTTAGGAATGTCCGTCGGGGTTCCGTTGGCAAAGTGCATTTTACCCAACCAATTGCTAACTGTAGCCAACCAATATCCAACAAAATCCCAACAGTTGGGAATGTTCGTTGGCGATCTGTTGGGCCATCATTGTAATGCCAACAGAATGCCAACTGTTGCCATCCGAATTCCATCCATAAGCCAACCAAAATCCAACGATTTCCCTACATTCCTCCATTGGGTTCTGCTTTTTGCCTTGGTTTCATGTTTATTTTGTCACAATTAGGTAGTTGATAAAATATTTACCCCAGCAACTGCAATTTAAGAATGACTTATAAATCCATGCAAATCTTTCGCACTTCACCCCTTTTGATAATAGTCCAAGAAAGCCAAGTATTTAGCTAACTAATAAATTCACTCATACAGATTCACAAAAAACAGTATACATTTCTTATGTTGCTCTTAATTCAACCGTATACTGTATTTTGTGAATGTATAAGAATGAATTTATTAGTTAGCTAAATGCCTAGTTTTCCTGGGCACCTATCAAAAGGGACAAAGTGCGAAAGATTTGCATGGACTTGCTAATCATTCTTAAAATGCAGTTGCCGAGGAAAATATTTTATCAACTACCTAATTATGATAAAATAAACATGAAACCAAGACAAAAAGCAGAACCTAATGGAGGAATATAGGGAAATCATTGGATTTGGATGGCTTATTGATGGTTATACAGTGCTTTCACTGTACGACTTGGCCGGCAATCGCACGGGCCGCTCCACCGTCACAGATAAACCTCATGCGGGGCCAGGCGCGTGACATATCACGGTACTCCCGGCGAATCGTATATATTTCCGTAATTGTAATCACAATAAAATATGAAAATATAAAATAAAAATACAAACTTACCTTATCACAGGAGATGTTGGAAATGCCGTCCTTCTGCATCATTACATCTATGGCACCTAATGAGGAAATTGCTATTCACACGCAGTAGTTCTAATGTATAATTAGGTCGTGGCATTTTTAAAACACTTCAAGCAAAACTAAAAACTACTTTAACCATAAAAAAACACAAACACTGCTGTAATAATTATTCACGTGTGAACGCAATCAGATCACATGCTCGACTTCAGTGGTGAGACGAGGCATCACTTGGGCGCTTGATGCATGAGTCACGGATAGTCGGCCCGTGCAATTGCCGGCCAAGTCGTACAGTGAAAGCACTGTAATACTAATGGTCGAGAACTTCATCCCATGAGGGGACAAGGCCTACTACCCATGTTGCATCTTCTTCCTCCATTCTTCTACAATTGGCAGATGGTGGTCTTCATGACTGAAGCCGCTATTTCTTTATCAAGTGGCTCCTCGTCTTCATGAGGCTATGTGCACCCTGGTCCAGAATTCTATATCTCAGAAAAATGGTGATACATGGTATAACATAAGGAAAGAATCTTGGCTATAGGCTAAATAAAATTCAGAGAAATGAATAATGAATAGTTTATTGTTATTGCTGCTTTTCAAGTTATGGATAAGTCAGATATATATATATATTATGAACTACATAACATGTATTAATAAACTTCATTTTTAAGCAATGTGAGAATAGTTGATTTATGTAAGTTGATCTTTCCACCTTATGCCCTCAATATAGTCTAGGAAATCCAAGAATGTTACTATTAACGTTTACAATATTATATGGTGTTAATCTTTATATTCTCATATAAGTAACAATGTGCAATCTTTTAGCCTACTGTGATTAGTTAATTTGTTATCCAGCTCTTGTGACCAGATAGCATCACCATTATTAGGCCTATACGTTAGAAATATAATCAACTCTATCAAGTAACTTCCATTCTACATGCCTGTATAATTTAAAAACATAGTTCATAACAGGGTTAAAAGGCGTATTTACATTATGTTTGAAAAACAGTCTAATCTGATTAGCTTAACCTGTAAAAGCTTTATTTCTAAAATGCTGTTCCATCTATTCCTATAGACCTATGCACTTAGATTAGCTTATTCATTATCAATTAATATTTAAAAGACTTCAATATAGGCTTAAAAAAGCTTTAAAAATTTGTGTAAAATCACTTCAAAATTCATAATAATTCTATTTATTATATTCTTAATTTACATTCAATTACAATTTTGATTGTAAGATGCAGTTTGTAACATAATCTGACTGTGTTCGAAAACAGGCTGCTTAGGAAAATATTTGGGCCTATGGGAGAGATGAAAATGGGGACTGGAGGAAACTGCATAACGACGAGCTTCATAATCTGTACTCGCCACCAGATATAGTAAGGGAAATTAAATCACGGGGAACGAAATGGGCTAAACATGTTGTGCGTATGGGTGGGAAAGACATCTAAAAAATGCTGAGTGGGAGACCCAAAGGGAAATGATCACTTGGAAGACTTAGACGTAGGTGGAAAGAAAATATTAGGATGTAGATTTAAGGGAAATAGGATTTGTGGGGGATAGTAGAATGGAATTAGTACAGAATTGGGTTGAATGCCAGGTGCAAGGGTATTTTATTTTTATTGTGAAATATTAGGTGACATGCAATTACGCATTACCGGCGTTGAGCAGCAGCTACAGGCATGACGGCATGACCTGCGGGGAAGCGTGGCAGGTGCCATGCGGGAAGCAGCCAGGCGAGTGGAAAGGGGATCGCGTGGGGCACAAAGTTCCATTATTCCCATTTTACTCCATAATCTAGTAATATTTTACTTTTACAAAGACTGATGTTATGATCATTAGCGAAATTGATTAGGCCTACACACAACATTTTAGAGTTCATTTTAAATTGAATTCTACAAACTGTAGCCTATTGGGGTTATAACCAAAATTGTGACTGAATGTAAGCCTAAATTAAGAACAGAACAGATAGAATTCTTTAGAAATTTGTGAAGAGATTTTGCATGATTTCGTAAAGATGTTTTAAATAACCTAATCTATTAAGTGCACATATAGGCCTATAGGGATAGATGAAACAATTTGATGGAAAAGCATTCTAGCAATCAAGTTAAGCTAATGAGATTTAGACGGTTATTCAAACATAATGTAAATGCATTTTTTAACCCTCTCATGAACTATGTTTTTAAATTATAAGTTACAGGCAAATAGAATGCAAGTTACTTGGTAGAGTTGATTATATAACTAACGTATTAGGCCTAAAGCTCTATCCACAATGTGTAGTTGGCAGTCTGTAGTTGGTAGTCAAAGTAAAACATGTGGTGATCGTAATGTACGCCATTCACAAAGTACAGTTGCAGTCAGCAGTTGGTATTCGGCAGTCGAGAAATTCATCATCGACTACCAACTGCAAGTTACATATTACGAGATTGAAAATTATTTGCTAGTGCAAAGAAATAGATTAGGTTACTATGAAAAGCAAGATGTATTTATTATAGCCTACATATTATGCACTATAAATCGATTCCTTCCCATTATTTGTACTATTAAATGTTTCCCTAACCTCAATGTTAACTTCTTATTGTGGGCAGCTTTCAAGCGGCCAACTGCACATTGTGGATAGAGCTTAATAATGATGGCATAACTGGTCACGGGAAAATTATACATTGCGACTCACCCGAGTCCCCCCCCCCTACTCTCAATCCAAAATAGCCTATTTTGTTGCAAGGGTCGTTTTTATAATTATGAAGTATTATGTGGAGGTGCAAGGGTATTTTTATTTATTTGTGAAATATTAGGTGACATGGCAGGCGAGTGGAAAGGGGAGCAGGGTGAGTCTCAAAGTACTAACTTGCCAAACTGATATGAGAATATAAAGATTAACATCATATTTAAATGTTACTGACAACATTCCCTGGATTTTTTATACTATATAATGAGGGCATCTACATTTTAATAATAAATCAAATATTTATACCTTAACATTATTGTAGGCTATACTTGCAAGTTTGAAATCTTGAAAATCCCGCAATTGATGTAGATTTTGAACTGTAGAACTGCTTTTCTTGAAACAAATAAATTTGCAATAGGAAATTACAGTACTGTAACGTTGAACGAACCTTCAATATTATAATATGAATGCAACACTCATAATACAGTATTGTGAAAAAATGATAACGTTATATATTCAGAGAACAATCAAAGGGCTTACCTAATATTATGTAAAAGAACGAGAATGAAACACCATTCGGGCTCTTTCTTAATACAATCAAGATGGCGAATGACGGTTATGCGATGTTGTCGACGCGCAGGTGCCGATGACCTATACGAGCTATGCCGGAAATTTCCGAAGAGGATAGCGCGCAGGATAAGCTTGAATAATTAATGAATTAACACAGTTTATTTTATAGGAAATAAAAATTTAACGCTTATAATGTTATTTCAACACTTTTTAATTTTAACATAAATGCGATTATATTCCAACAAAAAAAATTGTTGGGCCAACAATCAAACCCAACGGTAGGACGGTCGGGCAAAGCAACCGATAAATGCGTTGGCGCAACCGAGGAAATTTCAACCAACCTTTCCCCAACATATCCCTACCATGCCAACCAAATTCCTCCGATGGGCCAACGAAGTGTGCTACTAGGGATCGCGCTCCTTCTAGTCTGTGTTACGACACAATGCAGAGGACAGTAATTAAATTAAATAATCGCCTAACCACATGACTTACATTTAATTCATTCAGCTAATTTCGTCATTTGTTATTTAGAAAAAACTGCAGCCATTTCAGGAGACTACCCGTTGTATTTTGTGCAATAGTTCTTAATAATGTTATTATTAACCCACTATTATTATTATCCATTATTTAAATATTTAAAATTATTAATAATTTTCTACATAAAGGATATAAAATTGTGCCAAAAAAACTACAAAACCTTTTTTAAAATCTCGACATGAATGAGCGGAAGAAACTTGTTTCAAGTAACATCATGAAAATTTACAGAAAGTTGTAAACTTAGAATAGCTATTTATGTATCAAGTACGCAAAATAACGCTTTAGCGGACGAATCTAGTATAGCGGCCGAGGCGAAAGCCGAGGCTGAAATACTGGATGAGTCCGCTGAAGCTTTTGCGTACGTGGTGCATACAATATTTTTTAGTAATAGCTCTCTAAATTATATGAAATGAAACAAAATACCGTATATAATTAATTGTAATGAAAGGTAGTCTACCATATTCTCACGGCCCTCTCAAACGCAAGACAACAATGAACCGTACGAAATGCGGTAGGCTATGAATGCGTTATATGAGTCGCTGATTTGTAAACAATAATAAATACGAACTAGTATTTATGAAAAGCTTGTGAAAATATGTATTATAATCCCGAGGAAATTTCACTCCAAGTCAAAAACATTGAATTGGAGCTGGTGCCAGCAACATCACGGCAGAAGGAATAGGGAATATATTGCAATTAAATGCTGGTGCATCCATGTAAGCTATGTGAACGAAGATGTGAAAAGTTGTTGGCTTATATTTGTTGTCGGGTGATGAAGTGGGCTACCGTGTTTTGCGAAAAATCCTGGTAAAGTTTCTGATTTTCATAAAGAAACGTGTTGGCTTAAATTTGTTTGTTTTATGAGCAATTATATGCGTAAATCCATGTTAAAGTTGGTGTGACTGGTCAATGCCATCTGGGTTTTGTTTATAGATTGCCATGACGACTTTAAAGGACAAGGCCGCTAAAACTGCATTTTGAATGCAATTTGAATGCACTTTTATGCAATTTTAGCGGCCTTGTCCTTTAAAATGCAATTTTTCGGCTTGTTACCAGTCCGATAAGCAGCTGTTTTAGAGAGCGTGTACTAAAAAATAAATTTGGCTCAGCCCTGGTGTCCTTTAACTTCTCTAAAAATGGAAAGATAATGGCTTGTAGCTATGTGGACTCACTTTATTCTTTTGCAATGACAAAAGGACAAGTGGAGTCAGCCAGATTGTGTCCTTCATTTGAAATAATTAATTTTCTTCATAGTTTGTTAATGCATGATAGCTAAAGTGTACGATAGAATTGCACATCACTTTCATTAATATATTTTGTATGAAACTCTTAATAATAAAAATTATATAAGCCTACAGGCACTTTCAACAATTTTTCTGTTAAACTGCTCGTGTTTCTCCTTACCATCTTTTTTGCTCATGTACCAATGAAGCAGAGTGGGCGGTAGGCCGTGTTTCCATGGGATGTATAGCATGGTGGGAAACATCTACTCTAGCTACAGATGTCCAAGTGCTTGAAATAATTGATAATTTCAACTTAAATGATAGTTTATTAACATATCTTTCCAAATGTTCTATGCAACTCAAATTCTGTAGGCCTACATCGAGTTGCCCTGGTATTCCCTCTGCTGCCAAATGTATGTGTAATGCTTTGTCTCAGTTCTCTACAAAGCCATTCTATATTAATTTCCAATCCAACTTGACTGCAGGCATCGAAAAGACTTTATGCATTTCTCTTGATTGTGTTTACGTCACCGCCCAACAAGCAAACGTCATCTGCATAAGCTAGAATTGGGTGACTACCATTTAATTCTAGGCCTACCTTGTTTTCCTTTACTTTTCTAATGGCATATCTAAAGACAAATTAAAAAGTAAAGGCGATAGTGCATCTGCTTGCTTCTATCTGATATAAGTTTCCCTAACATAAGTATGTTAGAAACAATGTTTCAGAAGTAGTATTGAGAGGTGACGTACACAACTACAATACCAGAAATAGGGCAAGTATAGATGTGCCATATCAAAGATTATCGAAGTCACAAAACTCTTATTCAGTCCTAGGTTTAAAGATGTATAATAAGCTAAGTATAAATTTAAAAGAATCCCCTGTAAATATTTTTAAAGCTAGATTATACAAATTACTTGTTAACAATCCCTTTTACTCTGTCGATGAATTTTTCAAAACTGAACTTACTGTATTTTAATATGTATTTTTAGAATAACTGTTGTAAATACAATATGTATTTTGTATGTATGTATGTATGTATGTATGTATGAATGTATGTTTGTATGTATGTAGCCTATGTATGTGTGTAGAGTATGTATATGGAATGAATCTTGTATATAGTACATCTAAGTTTAGAATTGTATTTTGACGTCTATTGCTGAAAAAGTTTAATGACAATAAAATTCTATTATTATTATTATTATTATACCTTGACTCTGCTACAGGCATGAAAATGTTTCGCTGTTCAGTCCTTATGAATTTACATTAAAACAAGTGCACGTAGGTGCAATAATATGAAAGATAAATTAAATGATAAAATTATGAGGATTGGCTGGAATTCCACATATTCTTAACACTGTATTCAAGAGCTAGGCTCTAGAGTTACACAACTCACATCCCATGTAATGCTGTTATTGAAAACACTCTCTGGATATCAGCTCCCTAGTATTTCTTTTAAGTGAGCATAACTCAGTTGTTAAGCATGTAGTTCTGTGTGTGGTTGAAGAAAAGACAAAGAGAGAGGTGAAATGACGAAGTCCATTAGAAATGTTGCCAGGCAGATAAGCAGAGGAATGGAATGCAGATATATTACGCTTAATGCAGTTCTTTCAGAGGTTAGCGAGGCGGTTGTAAAAAATACCCCTGAGAGAAAATCCTTGTAATTTGGGTGGCACAGTTAATATCGCTCTGGCTTTCTGTGCCAAGGTTGCAGGTTCGGTCCTGGCCCATGGCATTTATGTGTGCACAGCCTAAACGTGAGAGGCTCATGTCAGTAGATTTACGGGCATCTAAAAGAACTCCTGCGGGACAAAATTCCGGTCACAGGCCTATGTTGCAGTACATCCAAGTCGTTAAATAACCATATACCAACCAACCTTGTAATTAAATTTATAGATTTCTGTGTAGGTCATATATGGGTATTTTTTCATTTATTTCTTAAAAAGGCCAAATTCCACGTCATGTTGTTCCTCAAAAACTTTGGAATTCATATATAAGCACCTTTTCGTTGTAGGAATAAGTTTCTAAATGCACGTAAAACCACTAACAAGTTCACAAAATTCTTGAGAATTCTCTGCTCAGCTGTGAAAGGGGAGGGAGTCGTCGCATCACGTGATCCAGAAACAGGGCTGTAAACTTGATGGCAATCAACACTAATATCACTAATGCCCAGTGGCGTACCAAGGAGGGGAGGACGAACGGGGCGAAATATACGGTTTTATTGGTCAAATTTTCTTTATTACTTTGTTAAATACTGCAGGAATTTTATTTAGAAACGAAATAAACGTTTCATTTTAAATTATTTATAGACAATACGAAATAGGTCGTGGGCGCCGAGCACACAGGAAAAGTTTACGGTGTAATTTAGCAATTTTATCAATTGAACGTGATAAACTTTCTTCTCTTTATTAATTTTTTTCAAACAAACTAACCTTATAATACTTACAGTTTTATAATAATAATAATAATAATATTTATTCACCATTAGGGATTACAAGAATCCAAAGGCTTCGTCATACTTAAGAACTAAAAAAATATTAAACAAAACATACCTATACATACAGTACACACTCATACAAAATGCAGACATTAGAACAAAATAATGCAGAGTACAATAAGACACGGACATTTAGAATTTTACTTGTGATTCAATTTTGACTTACAGAAATGGAGAGGAAAAGAGAAAGAGGAGAAATCAGGAGAAATCACGTAGCTCCAATTACTCCGTAAATTATTATCCAGTAAAAATAAATTTATAGTCACTAAATTGGCGGAGATGAAATCTTGAGTACTATAGAAAACATGCTCCATAAGTGGTTTTGAAAAGTTTTGGTCTGGTGTGCTTAAAAGAGTGGGGAAGTTTATTGTACAGAATTAGACCCGTGTGATTAATGAATTTTAAACTTCTGGAGGTTCGGTGGGATGTGAGGTGAAAATCATTAATTCCTCGCGTGTCGTGGTGATGGAGATGGGAGTTCTTTGGAAATTTCGGTTTGTTTGAATGTATGAAGCACACAGTCTCTAGAATGAAGATGCAAGGGACAGGAAGAATATTTAATTTTTTGAAAAGAGGCTTGGTATGCGTGCGGTTGGAAACATGCATCATAATTTTGATAATCCTCTTCTGGAGTTTGAATATCCAAGTTAGATTGGGAGAGGTTCCCCAGAAAGGGATGCCGTAGGAAATTACAGAGTTGATATTGCCGAAATAAAGAGTACGGAGCAGTTCAATATTACAGAATCTACTTAAAATTCTCAGAGCATAAGTGAATTTACAAACTTTTTCAGCGAGGTGGGAGATATGAGTATTCCAGGATGACTTGGAGTCAACCCAAATACCCAGGAATTTAGAGGAAACAACTTCTTTTAAGCGAACATTATTAAACATAATTTGTAAGTTTGCGAGGGAGAAAGGGCAAAAATTTATGTAATTAGTTTTGGAAATATTGAGGTGCAGTCTATTTTAATTTAGCCAAACCTGGAGATTTTCCAAAGTTTTGTTAGCTTTAGCTTGAAGCTGAGCGCTGTCTATATAAGAAATTAGGATGTTGGTGTCGTCAGCATAAAGAATGTTCTTGGAGAGCGGTAGATAAGCCGAGAGGTCGTTGAAGTAAATAAGGAAAAGTAGTGGGCCCAACAAGGATCCTTGAGGGACACCGCAATTCACCTGCAGAAGGTCTGAATTCTGAGAGTCGATTTGGACCTTTTGCCGTCTATTACTCAAATAAAAGGAAAACAAGGCATTTGCGGTTCCTCTAATACCATAATTATTCAATTTTTCAAGGAGGATGCTGTGGTTTACTACATCAAAAGCTTTAGTTTGGTCTAGGAAGATACCAATTGTGGGATTTTTATTATCAAGGGCCGAGAGGAGGTGTTCAGAAAAGGAGTAAAGGGCATCATTGATAGACTTATTTTTCTAAAGCCAAATTGTGAAGGGGATAATACTTCATGTTTATTTAGGAAGGTCATTACTCTATTGAACATGGCTTTTTCAAGAATTTTTTATATAGCTGATAGGAGAGAGATAGGTCTATAATTTTCTATATTGTCTTTCTTTCCCTTCTTGAATACAGGGACTACTCTCGCTTTCTTAAACACGTCAGGGAAATAACCAGTTGATAAAGAAGCGTTGACAAGGTCAG
Source organism: Ectobius pallidus (assembly GCA_964059195.1). Taxonomy (NCBI): domain Eukaryota; kingdom Metazoa; phylum Arthropoda; class Insecta; order Blattodea; family Ectobiidae; genus Ectobius; species Ectobius pallidus. The sequence goes on from CAXKWD010000362.1 coordinate 1,224,976, forward strand.
TTATTGGGTCGAGTAAATAGGGACATTTGCAAGACATTGGAATGCCGTCAGGTCCTGAAGAGATTTTGTTCTCGAAACCACAAACGATTATACTTATTTCTTCCGAGTTAACAGGACTCAGAAAGATAGTATTGTTGACTGTTTTGTCCTTAGTAACTACGGTAGGAGGACTTTTATTTGAATTAAGGTTTGAGGCAATATTCACAAAATATGAGTTCAAAGTGTTAGCGATGTCAAGGGGGTTATCAATAATATCATTATTCATACTCAATTTGATCTGTTCACGATTGTTATCCTTGTGTTGGATTTCTTTTTTAATGATGTCCCAAATGGCTTTACCCTTGTTCGAAGCCGCATTAATTTTATTTGAAATGGCAGTTTTTTTGCTTGTAGAATTACCTTTTTTAGAATCTTAGAGTATTCATTGACATAGTTTCGGAAAGATGGATCGGAAATGGTCTTACTGAGTCGCCAGAGCAATCTCTTCCTCCGGCAGGACGTGATTATACCCTTTGAGAGCCACTTTTTATCGTGGTAACATCTATTAGAAGTTGTATGGTTTTTAAGTAAGGGAAAGGCAATGTTGCGGTAATGGGTGATAGAATTAGTCAAATTAATAGCTTTTTCCTCAGCACTTGAATTATTGAGTATGTCCAACCAAGATTCATTGGACAGTAAGAAGTTAAAATAATTTGTATTTTCAGGAGAGAAAAACCTTTTCCATGAGATTATTTTGTCATTAGTACTGCTAGCATCCTGGATCATTGCAGAATTTAAAGAGAATTTCAGGAAGACTGCATAATGGTCAGTAGGCCAAGATCAGTAGTAAAGCACGAAGAGGAGAATACATCTTTGTCTAATATTATTTGATCAATGCAAGTTTGAGAGTGATAGGTAATGCGAGTGGGTGCATCAATCAGGGCTGAAAGGTTGAAAGTTTGAAGAAGTTGGATTAGGTCGGTTTTAGAGGGGGAGCAATCCAGCAGATTTATGTTTAGGTCACCACAGATTATTATGGGGATGTCATCCTGTTTTAGAAAATCTATCAGCGATTCAAGCTTATTTAGAAATAAGATTGGAGAAAATTTAGGTGACCTATATACACAGATAATATATAATCTAGCAGAAAGCCAAGTTAGTTCAATAACAGCATGCTCAAGTATTCTTTCCTCGTTAAAGCAAGTAGTGTGGGTTTTTTGATTGAATTGAAGGCCCAGGTTATTTCTTATGAAAATGGCTACACCTCCGTTTTTATGAGAGGTACGGCAGTAGAAATCAGCTAGAGAGAAGTTAATTACATTTACAAGGGAGATCTCATTCTTATGGAGCCAGAGTTCAGTTAAACATAAGATGTTGATGTAAGAAAGCTCAGATTGTAGTAGGATATTTAGCTCATCGATTTTTGAACTTAAACCCTGGATGTTTAGATGCATTAATGTTAAGTTAGGCGGTCCAGAATGTTTGTTGGGCACAAAAAAATCTTTTAGATGAGATGGCGGCCTGCTGACTCGAACAGTTCTGGAGATGCCGGGTTCAACAGCAACAATTCCTGGAGGCTGATTTTCAGACTTTGTGGATGAGGGTGATGATTCCAAACTAGGAGATGAATTTGGGAGGCTAAGATGTTTCGTTAGTTCATTTGCCTAGAGCAAATTCCAGGCTTTGTGGGTTGAGGTGTTGAATCCTTTTGTTGAATTGAGGTTGAATTTGCAGGTGAATCCTCACAGATTGAGTCAAGACTCCCATTTGGTGATAACATACAGTTGTCTTGGTGGTCTAAAGGTTGCTTCGTCTCAGACTCCTTAATGAGTGGGGTAGTCTTAATTTGTTGAATATGAATAGGTTTTGAGGACAAGTTAGCCTTAGTGATGGATACTGGAAGACTGTAGCTAGTGTTCTGCATCGGAATACTTTTTTCAACGCGTTGACAATCTGCTCTGGTAAACAATACTTTTTTGGGAAATTGTTCTGTTAGTAGATCTTTCCCAATAGAGTTGAGATGCTGGCCGTGTTGTGTAAAGTGATGTCTCCTGAGTGCAGATCCATGGAGGATATCTATATTAGGGAAGCGGAGAGAAATTTTGTTGATCCCTCTATTTATAGTTTGTATTTTTGCACGAGCAGGAGAGTTGAGAGGCAGGTCATGTCTGGGAGGTAATTCAGCTACAGTGATATTTCCTTTAATGGTATGTGCAAATGACAGGATTTCGCTGACTGTATTGATAGCGGTGTCATCAATGTCATTTGATCCAGTCATGATTATTAGGTGATCCTCGCTCTGCAAATTGACTTGGGTATTCAGAACATCCCGTGTCGTGGCTCCGGGTTTAATAACACTGCAAACTTCAAAATCAGAGGTTAATTTGTTTGATAGTCTCTCGGCAATACCACGTCCATGACTGTCAGCTAGCAATATAACTTTCTTTTTTCCGTAGCCAATTTTCTTTCTTTGTTGTTGAAAATTGTTGAGAATTTGGCCTGAGTTGTTAGCTTTACTATTAAGTTTAGGGTTGATTGAAGATTCAGGTTTCGTTCTATCGTCTTTTGGAGCAATCGCTGCATAGCGATTGGCTGTAACAAAGCTATGAGTCAGTAATGATGGCCAAACGGTTGGGGAATTGTGAGTATTTACTCTCCAGTTATCGTTTTGACAAGATCTTAATTTATCCTTCAGAGCATTATTCTGCCATTGAAGTTTCCAAATGGTCTTGTTCGCCTCTTCTAGGTCCATAGTAAGGACGTTGATGATGGCGTTCAAGGAGCGATTGTTTAACACGGCATCATCTCTAAGGTCATGAGAGTTTGGATTTAAGAGATCCATGTTAGAAGTACAATGCATCTTGTCTTAGCGGCCTGTCACACTGAGCTTCGATCGATCAAGACCAGCCGACTGCCATCTTGCGCTCTCGACTAAATTTCTGTTCCTTGTCACACTGCATCGAGCGTCATCGATCAACGAAAATATTATAGGTTATGTACCTATATGATTTTACTAGGTCTACTCATCACTGTATATTAGAGGTAAAGTATATTACCTTATTAGGAATACGAATGCCTATTTCCTGCACATTATCATACTACATGTGTTGGGATGTAAGGTTTAATATTATGCCTACTATATCAGGCTACATCTGTTTACTTCAAGCTTCCATCAGTTGGCCGAGCGAAGAGGTTTGTTGTTTGTTGTAGTTCGATCGTCCACCGCTAGGTGCTTACAACTCGATCTATTTTTGTGTTTTTAAAATTAAATTACATAAGAAGATATCGTTTTAAATACCTTAAATGATTCGTGCAATTATATTTCATTCAAATATAAGTTTAAAACGACATTATTGTGTAAGTTAAATCTTCCAGCATCAATTCTGAAATTCAGGTGGGTACGAAGTTTGCCATCGACTGGCGATTGAAAACGGACAGGTTTGATTTCACAGACCAGATGATCTCTCACCCTTGTTGTTGATCGCTGGCGATCGAGTAAATTCTCTGAAAAATTCAAATTCTAGGGATGTCTATGGCCTAACTAGTGGGGTAATTAAAGAAATTATATATATGATTCTTGAACCATTGACTTTCTGCATAAACCAATGCATAGCACAGGGAGTTTTTCCTCAACCCTTAAAATTCTCTCGAGTAGTACCGGTGTATAAGAAAGGAGATCCTAAAATACCAGGGAGTTATCGACCAATCTCTTGCATACCAATAATAGCGAAAATTTTTGAACAAATTATCAAAAAGCAAATTTATAATTATTTTGAAAAGTATAAACTTTTCAATGATAGCCAATATGGGTATCGAACTGGACGCTCAACGACAAGTCTTGTAGATAGTCTAGTTACACAACTCCTTGTAGCCTTAGAAGATAACTGTTCAGCGGAGATCACCTTATGTGATCTAAGCAAAGCTTTTGACTGTGTCAGACATGATATTCTTCTAAGCAAGCTAAATCATTATGGTGTACAAGGAAATGAGTTATTAATGATAAAATCTTATCTTGAAAACAGAAAACAGTTGGTAGATATAAATGGTAAACACTCTGAAATATTGAATATTAGATATGGTGTCCCGCAAGGTTCAGTGTTGGGGCCAATTTTATTCTTAATAATGATTAACGATATCAGCATAAACCTATCTACATTTTCATTAATATATGCAGATGACACAACTTTACTAAGTACCCATAAAGATCTTAACCTATTAAAAAATTTAGCAAAAAATTCGTTGGAAGAAGCAGCAGCCTGGTTAAAAAATAACGGCCTATATTTGAATGAGGAAAAAACTAAATCATTACTTGTCACACTAACTCCAGAAAATGATCATGAAATTGAAAAAAATGCAACATTATTAGGAATAACCATTGACAAAAATCTATCATGGAAAGAACACACAGAAGTGGTTTGTAAAAGGCTCTCACGTGTAATATACTTAATAAGTAGATTAAAGAAATGTGTATCTTTAAATTATGTAAAGACTGCCTATTATGCATTTTTTCAGAGCATAATAAGGTATGGTCTAGTAGTATGGGGTAATGGGGTAGGAATTAATCAAATATTAGTCATTCAGAAAAAGGCAATTAGAATAATAACTAATGCTAAAAAATTAGAGCACTGCAAGCCTCTATTTATAGAGACAGGTATACTAACAATAATAAATTTATACATTTTTGATGTCTTGTCATTAGTAAAAAAAAACATAGAAAACTATCCAACACGAAGTCAAGTACATACATATCAGACTAGAAATCATAATAAACTTGATCTAATTAGGTGTAGGATAAACAAAACAAAAGGATACCATAACAATATTGGGATAACATTATATAACAAATTACCAGATAAACTTCAAGAAATGTCCCCAAATTTATTTACAGAAAAACTATATTCCTGGCTTCAAAAAAATCCTTTTTATAATATTCAAGAATACCTAGAATCTGACATACAAATAGAATAGAACAACTTAGTGCAAATAATTACATGATGTAAAAAGGTAAGAAATTAATGTAAACTATAAGTATACTTTGTTCATTTAGTGTTACTCAGGTTGCAGTATTAGTATAACAATTGACTCGTATAATTATATGTTTATAAGATTGTAAATAATTATAGATTGAATTAGCATAGCTTAGGTTGTTATTGATAAGTATTAATGTTGTTGATAAGTATTAATGTAAATAGCTTACATGACCGATTGCAGTTTGTACTGCCTAAAGGTCTAACAAATAAATATCAAATATCAAATATGATGCTATGTGACTGGTACCACTGCTGTCTATAGGTTCATTATACCAGTCAGTCGGACGCTGTCCCTCGATCAATCCAGTGTGACAGCCCCTTTAGCGTCCAAGCGCCAGCCATGCGGCTTTTACAACCTCTATGGCAGTGACCGCTGGCCTAGGACTCTTGAGAGACGTCGAAGTTTAAGATGGCGCAACTGAAATCAACGGTCGAGCCGCAGCATTTGTATGAGTTCCTTACAGTACTATAGTGAAACGCCCCGGAACACCAATAACTCCGTGAGCACATCAAACTAAAGGTGAGACTTTAGGACACAAAGCACTATGAAATTCAAGCTAGAAAACCCGAAATTATGGTTTCCATGAGCGCACTATGCCAAACTGCGTCTGGCCGGAGCCGGAACCGGAACCGAATATCATTCATATTTTTTCCTTTTATAATAAGTTATGTTAATTATTAAAAATAAATAATTGTGAGCATTAAACTGTGTTTAAACTAAACTCATTAAGCCATTTAGTGTTAGGGTGCCAAGTAGCCTTGGAACGCCACTGCTAATGCTAACCTAGCTGCACCTAGAATCCGTGAATGTCTTAATGTCGAAAAAAAGGCCATTTTAATCTTACGAAAGTGTTGGCAGACGTCAACGAAAACAGGAAAAATGAACGTTAGTTACACCACTTGTATAATTCTGAATCAATCTCAGCTTCGCATTTCAACTTAGCGAAGAAAATTGAAAGAGGAAATGACTGAAAATCTTATACCAGGATTATGAAGTGTTGAGAGAAGTTTTCTAAACTATTTATCCTAGAAACATGAAAATTTGCACACTTAATTGAAACATAAACGAATTTTGATGCTTAAAACTTTATTTTAATTTCTCAATTAGTTATTGTACAGTCATAAATCAAAGTTATAATCTGTTTATATTCCAAGTCTCTCATATTTGACATGATACCTCGCGATGTTGTATTGAATAGGACTAGTACAGAGGCGGAAAATTAATTAAATTTATTAATATTATAGGTATTTAGAAATTGAAATGAAGAAGAAACACTTATCACACTCAAACTATTCCCTCAGAAAACGATAAATATAGTTTTTTCTGGCTTATAGCAAATCCCTGCGGCTTTGCCCACGATAATTAATCTAAAAATTAACAATTAAGAGCAAAATAATTAAAATACTATATTTATTAACACTTTTCACGCGAAACATTCATAGGTCTAAACTAAACGATTGATAAGCCTAATTAATGAAACAGATATAAATTCGGCTTTGAAGCGAATTCCACGATTAGAAAGAGCAGCGTGGGAAAAATAACCTCAGATCCGAGTTCCCTGGCCCAGAAATCCCTGCATAGGCCCTAGTGAGTGTCGTCTAAATCGAACAATGTTTAGGCATTGAGACCTATATTCATTATCCCTCTTCCGTCTAGAATAAAAATTTAAGATATCTGCATGCCTTGACATTATAAACAAATGGATCGACCAACATTCAAGCGATCGCGATGCTTTTATTTCCAAGGTATAGCAAAAATAGACAAAGCCAACTGCAACTGACATGACAACTGAAATGTATTACTGAGAACCGATGCTTCAAAAGCGCAAAAAAGTGCACGTCTTCCCGTTTTGCGCTCATAACTCGCGAACGAATGCTAAATTTAAAAATGTACTTTGCCAGAAACCTGCGCGGGAATGTTCTCAACAATTTCCCAAAGTTTCATGGCGATCGGATGAACGGTGTAGTAATGCATAAAGGACAGACACACATACATTCATTTATATATATTCTCTCTCTTGGTCGTAGTTACATCTCTCCCTTTTAGGATTTAAGCGACCCAAGCCGCCCGGGCCTTACAGGACCGCGACCTGTCGGGAGAGGGATTACCTTTGGATCGCATACATACTTTTTTTGACCAGACAATTACATGGAGGGCCTCCATGGATGAGTGATCAGTCCAATGCCGGGACCACCTCCGAGACACACGAACACATAGGACGAGACACACCATTCACACACTCACTCCAAACAAGGCTAGGATGGGATGAAGATGATAATGACGGCCAGATGATATCTTGGGACCACAAGGGCCTAAAGTTACCCGACATTTGTCTGACAGGTGACGAAAAACCACAAAAAAACCCCACCTAGGTAAGTGTACCTACCAGTAATCGAACCCGGGCCCGCACGCCACAGCGGCTTTCACATATTCAGCACTTAAATATAACCAAATTATACACAGACAAGTTTTTTTCACGGGTAAATAAAGGTTTGCAGTGAACTCTTCATTTGTTGCAACAAGATCCTAGGCAAATCATGATTTCAACCCCAGAGCTTATGACACTATTGAAAGATGCAAAGTAAGCCATTTGTAGTTATGTTCTCGGGATATATTTCTTTAAATTACGAAGTAAATAAATCACTCTTGGGAGCCTATTACAGACATTGCTTATGTGGACACCCCAGTTGAGCTTAGGGTCTAAATATATCCCTACCCATGATCAAGGGCGCCCATACCCGGGGGCAGGGGGGGGCCGCGGCCCCCCCCCCCTAGCTCACAGGGAAAGGAAAAAATTCTATATTAATAATTATAGTCTGTTTTTTTTCTTTTAAGAGAATTATTTGAAAGTCAGTAGAGACATAAGTTTGCAGAAGTTTTACCATATCGACACCATGGAAGCAGAATCCACACTGGATTAGAAAAGGGGATCCTGGGGGTTTGGACCCCCAAAAATCAAAACCTAAAATTCTATTTTTGTATTTTAAAAAAATTAATAAATTAAACAAATTTTGTGGGTGTGTCAAATATGATATAGCAGTTATTAAATGTTCGATTTCAATAGCCAACCCGCTACATTGATGCAATTCAATAGCTGACGAACCACCTGCAGTTGACCAACAATGCAGTAAGGGCTACGAGTTTTATCATCAGTGTTCCAGTGCGGGCGCGCTTTGAACTGTCTACAGCATACGCCTTTCCCTACCTTTCAAAGATGAAGAATAAAATTAACTTTAAAATATATATTATAATATTGAGTTTTACTGTAGGCCTATTCTTATTTCTTGTATGCAGTAATTTAGTTACAGATACCGATTAATACCATAATTTTTCTGGGTCATAAGGGTCAGGGGCGGAATGGGCGCTTTAGGTGAAGGGCGCAGGGGGTCATGTCCCCCTCTCCCCCCTGGCCACAACGGCACTGTTTGTTTTACGAACCAGACTTTGATTTTTATCTCTATTTACAAATAATTACATTCCATGACAAAGTAAAATCAGATAAAAAAGGAAAAATCCATATTTTAAAAGGAAATTGCCATAAAGTAAGGAGATTTGCTATCCTTCTAAAAGTTTTAAAGTAGAAAAGTAGACAATGTTAAAAAAAAAAAAAAAAAAAAAAAAAAAAAAAAAAAAAAAAAAAAAAAAAAAAAAATCATCTCCTTCAAAATAGGTAGACATGGCAACACTGGACACTGCAATACGAGACTTTGTTGACTGTACAGAAGCTGATGCATTTCCACGAGACACTGCCTCTCAGATAATATTTAATCTGAGATGTTGGAGTATTGCGGCTAGAAACTGGAAACTATAATTAATACAACTTCAGTTCAGTAAAAACCGTGTTAACTGGTGTATGATACAGAATGGAGCCTCTACTTAAATTGGAGTATAAGATTGAAATTAAGGAAGAGATTCCTGAAACGCAACTAAAGAGTGAACCTGCACCAATTGCTTTAGAGACAATACAGACACAAGAAGTCAAACGAGAGAATGCAGTCTTCACTGAATCTACAGCATGCAGCACCGTTCACAACTTAGAGCAGATTTCAGCAGTTCCACAAGTAAATAATGATGAGGATCCACTAATGCAATCTCACTCACCAAGCACATCCTCTGCTGGAAACAGTCAACAGCTAACTCTTATTCAAGGCAAACATTTCTCGTGTGATATATGCACCAAGAAATTTTCCCAAAGAGGGAATCTCAAAACACACATGTTCACTCACACTGGACATAAGCCATTAACGTGTGATATATGTACGAAGAAATTTTCCAGAAAACAGGACCTCAAAAGTCACATGCTCACTCACACTGGACTTAAGAGATTTACGTGTGATATATGTACCAAGAATTTTTCCCATAGAGGGAATCTCAGCAAACATATGCTCATTCACACTGGCCATAAGCCATTTACGTGTGATATATGTGCCAAAAAATTTGTCGACAGAGGGAATCTCAAAACACACATGCTCACACACACTGGACATAAGCCTTTCACGTGTGATATATGTACCAAGAAATTTTCACTAAAAGGGTATCTCAAAACACATCAGCTCATTCACACACCGCCATTCACGTGTGATGTATGTGCCAAGAAATTTTCCAGAAGACAGGTTCTCAAAAGACACATGCTCACACACACTGGACATAAGCCATTGCCATGTGATATATGTGACAAGAAATTTTCCGACAGAGGGAATCTCACAAAACATATGATCACTCACACTGGACATAAGCCATTTGCGTGTGATATATGTACCAAGAAATTTTCACTAAAAGGGCAACTCAAAACACATCAGCTCATTCACACTGGACATAAGCCATTCACGTGTGATGTATGTACCAAAAAATTTTCCCAAAGAGGGAATCTCAGCATACATATGCTCATTCACACTGGCCATAAGCCATTTACCTGTGATATATGTGCCAAACAATTTTTCGACAGAGGGAGACTCAAACTGCACATGATCACTCACACTGGAGGTAAGCCTTTCACGTGTGATGTATGTACCAAGAAATTTTCACTAAAAGGACATCTCAAAACACATCAGCTTATTCACACTGGACATAAGCCATTCACGTGTGATATATGTGCCAAGAAATTTTCCAGAAGACAGGGTCTCACAAGTCACATGCTTACACACTCTGGACATAAGCCATTTGCGTGTGGAAGTTCTGCATAGAGTAAGCCAGGAAATCTGAAGTCTTTCAAGAAGATCTATAATAATTAAGGAATCGCGCACAATGTGCATTATCTTAACCTAAGACTTAACCTACCCAGTCCTGAACCCGGGGAGGGGATCTTTCACTACTGAAAAATCCCCGACCCGGCCGGGAATCGAACCCGGACCGCCGGAGTGGAAGGCAGGCGTGCTACCGACTCACCCACGGCGGCACATACAAGAAGCTACGGGGCATTACTCGAAGAACTGCAGGTGAAGAGGAGCGCGATATGGGGTGACTTCTACACCACTGATGCCATGATCAACCGCGAATGGACAAGAGGAGGTTATGAATTGCGACATACAGTCACCAGGTTCGCCATTCACGGGTTCCATCATAAGCTGTGCAGGACAAATGGATATCATGAACCAGGAACTGAGTGTGTGTGTAATCGCTGTGGTCGAGCATGTGAGAGATACCATGCCATGAATTGTGCATACAGAGAAGAATCCCTGACGGAATTCTGTCTCTAAGAGGACTAACATCGTAACTGGCGCACTGTGCGCAACAATCTTTTACTTTCACATGCCTATTGGGCGCTCTTTCTATTATTATTATTACAAGAAGATCTATGGTAGTAGTGATGGGAGACTTTAACAGGTTTTAATTCAGTTAGGAAATACAGCAATACATCTTGTTATGGAGACGTTAATCCAGAACCAATAACACTTTATTCTGTACTAGCATGTGCCAGCGGCTTTGCCCGCGATAATTATTTGAAAAATTAAAAGTATAATAGTTAAATCATTATATTTATTAACACTTAAATCACGTGGACTACATACCACGATTAGATAGCGTCTCCTGGTAAAAGCGACCTCAGATTCGAGTTCCTTGTTCCAGAAAAGCCCTGCATAGTTAGTTTTGTTCAAATCTAACAGTGTTTGACAAATTTAGGCCTATGTTGATTATCCTCTTCCGTGTAGGTTAAAAATTGCATATATCTACGGATGGACTTATAAAATCAAGCGATCAAGTTCCCTGGCCCACAAAACCCCTGCATTGTGAGTTCCGTCAAAACTGATCAATGTCTGTCCATTTAGGCCTATAGGTTCTGTTTATGCTGAAAATTTCAGATATCTCGTGCTTTGACATTATAAACAAATGAATCGACCAGTGTGATCTTATAACATTTAAGCGATCGCGATGGTTTTATTTCCAAGGTATGACGAAAATAGCCAAAGCCAACTGTAATTGATTAGACATTGAAATGTATTACTCAAAACTGATGATTTGAAAACGCAAAAAATGCACGTTTTCTACCCATTTTTCACTCATAACTCATGAACGAAAGGGAAAATTAAAATTCCGGCTTCGATGTACATTTTCCGACCCTTCAGCAGGGTTGTAAAAAAGCCGGCTAAAATTGAAAAAGACCTGACCAGCGGTTTTTTTCAATTTTAGCCGGCTAAAATCAATTTTTCCTGGTTGGGGGAGGTGGGAGCAGGTTGAAATTTTGAAAAAATTATATTTAGGGCCCTATGGGGTTTAGAGGGAAATTTAGTATGCATAAATTAGACACCAATGATTCAGTGGTTGTGGGGGTGAGGGTGGAAATTAAAAATTTTTAAAACCATGTTTGTGGGGTATCGTTGAAAAGCTCTTGATGAGTAATCTTTAAATCAACAACTAGTTTCTCAATAGCTCTCATATGAGGAGAGATTTGAATTTTTGAAAGTCAAAAACTCTTTAAAATATACCTCAGCCAATAGGCATACCGAAATGAATTCATGAGGACCAACTGAGGCTAAAATTACCAATGAAATACAGTTTGAAATATTAAAAATAATAGTTAAATATCTTTAGAACAATAATCCTTGGCCAAATTAAAAATGAAATAATAAAAGATATCAATTAATAGGCCTACATAATTAACAACTCTCTTTTTATAAAAAAATATTTCAGTTTTTATTCTACACTTACCCCAATAAATTCATAAAAAGCACTATGAAATCTACCTCAGCCTGTGCCCTGTAGGCCTACCTAAAGGGATTTTTTATACTTATTTCTCCATCAATTACACAAATCTGAAGCGTAATCACCTATCGCTGGAATTTTGTCAAGCCATAGAATCTTTACATCGTATGCCAGCCAGTTCTGCATCAATCGAAAGAGTATTTTCTTCATTTGGGTTAATACAAACAAAATTGAGAAACAGACTAGGCAATGAAAAAGCCCAGAAGCTTGTATACATCAACAGGCCGAATAAAGCAAATATGCAAGAGTCTTATGATGAATGGTGAATTTACCATATTTACTTGAATAATTTTTGTCCATTTGTAGATTTCAATACTGAGGTGCGCGTTAAATTCTAGTACAAATCAGTTTCGTAGGTTGGAGGTAATATTGATCTACATAACAAGGCACTGCTATAATTCTCGACTTCGTTCATTTTATCGGAAGCCTACACCATATGAAATTTAATTTCTGAAACATAATGAAAAAATAGTTTTTGTCAGTTCTATAGTGCAAATGTGGAATATTGTGCATTGTCGATTTTAAACTCATTTAAGAGTGGTATCAGCTTTTATTGTGAAACATGCATTTAACATTTTGTTTGTCCATTTAGCAATAAAAATAAGCACCTCCGAGGATTCCAGTGATGAACACATCAGTGAATATTGATTAGCCATGCCTATAGGTCTACTTGTAGGCCTAAAACTGGCAGTTAACTGTAAATGTTTATGTGTTGTTCATTATTCTATAAATACTAAGACAAAATTCCAAATAAAATATCCTATTGATGCGCATTACATTCGCCAACAAACTCTTTTTTTATGATTTTAAGTTTCAAAATCAGGTTGCGCATCAAATTCGAGGGTGCATTATATTGGAGTAAATACGGTAATTAACTATTGCTGGGAATTACACAGTGAAGTGGTACAGTGAGTCCCACGCAAGAGTTGGCCAAATGACATGGGATTCTGCGAAGCGGCGGGCACAGCTCCAACTCCCGAGCGATCGGGTGAAATATCTACGCAAATAAAGCCGCGATTGGTGTAATGATTCAGGTTCTCATATTTACAGTTAAAATTACAATGAAAATAACCACATACCTCATCACAAGAGCTGCTGGAAATGTTCTTCTCTTGCATCCACACAATACTGGCACCTTTTCAGGAAATTTTCTTTCACACGCATAATTTCAGCTTCTGAGACAAAGTTAATTTCTCTTGTGATATTGTTTTTAAGTTCTTCTAACAGCATGTGACGATTATTTATGGGGAAACTTCAACAAGAAAAATTAACTCTATTTCAGAAGCTGAACTTAATGCGCGTAAAAGAATATTTCCTAAAATGGTGCCAGTATTGTGTGGATGCAAGAGCAGGACATTTTTAACATCTCTTGTGATGAGGTATGTGGTTATTTTCATTGTAATTTTAACTGTAAATGTGAGAACCTGAATCATTACACCGATCGCGGCTTTATTTGCTGTGCCCGCCGCGAGGCAGAAACCCGTGTCATTGGCCAACTCTTGCATGAGACCCACTGTATTAAATTACACTAAATACAATTTTAGGTTTCTGAGCTTGTATCTTTTAAATTTGTGATGTTTGGAAATAAGAACATGAAAGAAACTTCAATTATTTTTACTCAATTTGATTTTATCCAGATAAAATGCCTGGCATTTTTCAAGTGGATAAGACTGGTAGCTCTGCATTTGCACTCAGTAGCCCTACTACAGGTTCTGAGCTTGTAACTTTTAAATTTGTGATGCTTGGAAATAAAAACAAGAAAGGAACTTGAATTATTTTTATTCAATTTGATTTTAGCCGGATAAAATGTCTAGCTTTTTTCAAGTGGATAAAACTGAGGCCTACTACAGGTTATGAGCTTGTAACTTTTAAATTTGTGATCTTTGGAAATTTAAACATGAAAGGAACTTCAATTGTTTTTATTCAATTTGATTTTAGCCGGATAAAATGCCTGGCTTTTTTCAAGTGGATAAAACTGGTAGCGCTGCATTTGCACTCAGTAGGCCTAAGTAGGCCTACTACAGGTTCTGAGCTTGTATCTTTTAAATTTGTGATGTTTGGAAATAAGAACATGAAAGAAACTTCAATTATTTTTACTCAATTTGATTTTATCCAGATAAAATGCCTGGCATTTTTCAAGTGAGAAAGACTGGTAGCTCTGCATTTGCACTCAGTAGGCCTAAGTAGGCCTACTACAGGTTCTGAGCTTGAAACTTTTAAATTTGTGATGTTTGGAAATAAAAGCATGTAAGAAACTTCAATTATTTTTATTCAATTTGATTTTATCCGGCCTGGCTTTTTCAAGTGGATAAAACTGGTAGCTCTTCATTTGCACTCAGTAGGCCTAGGTAGGCCTACTACAGGTTCTGAGCTTGTACTTTTAAATTTGTGATGTTTGGAAATAAAAACATGAAAGAAACTTGAATTATTTTTATTCAATTTGATTTTATCCGGCCTGGCTTTTTTCAAGTGGATAAAACTGGTAGCTCTACATTTGGACTCAGTAGTCCTAAGTAGGCCTACTACAGGTTCTGAGCTTGTAACTTAAATTTATGATGTTTGGAAATAAAAACATGAAAGAAACTTCCATTATTTTTATTCAATTTGATTTTATCCGGATAAAATTGCCTGGCTTTTTTCAAGTGGATAAAACCGGTCGGTTAAAATCAAGCCGGCTTTTTTCATAACAACCCTGCCCTTCAGTCCACCTGTTTATAATTTCAGATCTCTGCGTTGAGTAGATTTTGCTGGGCATCGCGGACAGACAGACACTTCCTTTTATTAATATAGATTTTGTCAATGAAGTCAGTATTGTACTGCTACTTATGCCATGTTTTAGCCTTGCTTAACAGCCTCTGTCCTGTTAACAGTTCGCACTTTGCACAGAAGAATGCAGTCTGGTCACATTGTCCTGTCCCCCAGACATAAGATTGTACTAACTTACTCTTCGTCAGTCGCTGAGCTAACATGCGCATTAAATTCACTTTCCTCGGTGCTAAAAATTATTCCTTATACTGCCATTAAATAATATTTTATTACAATACTTATTAGTAGTTTTCAGCAGTCAGTTTCTTCTTTCATAGGTAATCGTTTAAGTTCTTGCAATTCAACTCCACTGTGTAATCTATGGAGGAAAATTTATCTTGGTCAGGAATGAAAACTGGATTTTAGCTTTGCATGTATTTATGTATTTACATAATTATTATGTTTTTATGTGTTTATATGTACTCATTGAATTTAGCAAACAAATCTATGAGGCTAATATTAAGTATAGATTTAGTTCTCAAAGCTAAGCTGTCTAATATTTTCATAAAATTTAATTTCACTCCATGGTATTCTTGGTTTACACGGATTTGAACTCTGTTGAAACTGCACGTCAAGAAAAGCTGCCATCAGTAAGATGTGTTAACAAGGAGACTTGCAAAACCACCTTCAAATATACACCCAGACCACCTCCAAACAAGAGGTCATCAAACCTCCACCCCAACCTGCCAGTTTCTTGTGCGGCATGCAGCATACCTATAGAGGGCTGGGTTCTATCCCACGAATAGCTCCAACGAGACGGTTTTCATGCTAACAGCGACAAATATACACTTCGCCTCAGGGCACTTCCCACGCTTTCGTCACCATGAACAGCAGCGCTACTTGGGGACAGAGCACACTGCGGTATAATGCTTAGCAACTCAAGCTGACTGCCCGACGTTCTGAGGGATATCGCATATTGTATAACGGTTGGAAATCTAAGATGATCAAAATTTTATAAAAGTATTTTTAACAGAATATTGGTAATTTTTGTTGAAATATTCAACAATATTTTATTTAACGAAATGAACAGTGTGCTATAGCAGAGTAGCACATTAACACCGGCCGCCCCTGGTGGGTGGTCAAATTTATGGATGAGTTGGTTTCTAAGGGGAGAAATTTTAGAAACTTCTGCATCTACTTTGAAAACAATGTTATTAAGTATACAAGTAAAAAATATTATGGAACTCTATGCTTATATCTCGTTCTGTTTTATAATACCAGACCTATAATTGAATACTTTCGCATGTTAATATTATGTTACGATGAGAAATGAGTTTGATAGCCAAATTGCTTATCGGGTGACCGCCATTTAGACAGAAATTGTAGTTGCATTTGCTTACGTTTTAACTTTTTAATGTAAAAGAATTTTCATGCCTTTTATTCAACTCCACAAGCTATAAATGCATAAATTGTGAGGTGCTTTCTGCATCATAGCTTGCAGGTTATTCAACCCTTTTCCATCTCACCACTATTTCAGGAGCTTCCCGAGAGACACAGAAACTAGAAATACTAAGGGAACCTAAGCTCATCTGGGGAAGGAGACCGAAACTATGGTTAAATGTTCCAAAATATAAATATTCACTTCGTACATAGAAAAAGATATTTGAAAGCGAGATCTTTGCATAGGTATTTAACAATTTTGTGAATATGTATTTCAATTATTATTTCCTTTCCAGTATTCAATCTCCTGCCCTGACACTTTTAAGAAGTAGCTTTGATTCAAGTCTAACAGTCTTAACACAGAGGTCACAGTATAATGGCAAAGTTGAAGTAACATGCAGAAATAGTCAAAAAATGTCTGTCTGAAATATAATAAGATAGCAAACATTACCTTTGGTTCCAAGCAATGCTCTCGTGACTTCCCTTAATAGCCGGGCAATGAAAATGTAATATATTGTGGTTAGATTGCCATCTTTAACGTTGTGGATTAATGGTAGGATCTGAAAAATAAGTCACATTTTATTACTGATTGATACTTTGATACAGACATGGGTCTGTCTCATTTACGCACACGTAAATGGAACCAAACAGGGGGCGGGGTTTAACCCTTTAACTTGGAAACAATTTTGACTTTGTCACACAAGTCAATTAGAAATGGTCAAGAAATAGGAGAGTATATTTTAAGGGGTTTTAGACCAACTTATTTCCGTGTCCCTCATAATACTTCCGAGCCGGACTTTATACCGTCCGGGTCCGGTTTCCTCACCTATCTGACAGAACCACGAATGTGCATTTTGCTGGTTTTGAAACTTGAAGAGCTTCAGTAAAATGACATAATTAAGGGTTTCTTGACGATAGGTGAGGCGTTTGTTTGATAGCCGTCTTTAACGTCACTGTTAAAGCTTTCAGTTAACCAAACAGGGGCCGGCCTAAAGCCTATTTGGGGAAGTAGAATAACCGGACACGAAAATGGGAAAACATGAGAGAGATTAAAGTGAAATAATAGAAATATATTATTGGTACTCAAGTTATATTTTCTGTTGACCAATTTGTTCAATTCTTCAAAATGAGACAAGGACATCCAACTGATTTACCAAATTGTCTTTGCACTCAATTTTAACAATGGTAGAGATATCTCTGTTTTTCTTCACGAATTCTGTCCTAAATGTTTTTGGACTCGAGGCAGATTATTTTAGAACCTGAAAAGAATTATACATATTTTAGCAATGCTTAGTACTATATCCATAGGTTTCTAAAGCCATATACCTGTTGCCAGGCAAAATATACAACAATGCAAGAAGGGTCTCAATAACGCAATATATTGATAAGCCTGAGCAACAGCGCTAATACTCATACAAAGTGACAAAAGTACACTTTCCTCATTAATTATGAATTATTATTTTTTCCAGTAATATACCTAGCTAATTTAGAGTGCAGGGAAATAAAGTTTCACAAAATAGCTACTGCATTGATGTTATGCTGAAGAGAGAATGGTTGCTTTGTATAATTTCCTTTCATTCTTTCCTTCTTTCTTTGGGATTCAAATTTTGTAAAATTTGGTTGATTATTAATGGATCATAATGTATAAGGTATGATCATTTAATATGTGGGTGGTCAAAATTATGCATGAGTTGGTATCTAAGGGGAAGAAATTTATATTCTTCTCCATCTACTTTGTAAACAATGTTATTAAATATCCAAGATTAGTGAAAGTGATGACTAATGAGTTGGATCTCCAATTGCATATCGGGTGACTGCTATTGAGACAGAAGTTTTTGTTGTATTTGCTTAGTTTTTTAACTTTCCATGTAAAGGAATTATTCAACTCCCTAAGCAAAAATGCATAAATTCTTAGGCACTTTCCTCATCATAGCTTGTAGATTATTCAAAGCTTTGCCATCTCTCCTGTATTCCAGCAGCTTCCCGAGAGACACACAGGGCCGTATTTCTAAATAGGCTAAGTATCCTGCAGCCTAGAGCGGCAAACTTTCAGGGGCGGCAGTTTATTCAAAAGTTAAAATGAAGTATTTCAGACGTTAATGATATTTTCCGTACGAATTTGACAATACATGTTACTTAAAAAAATATGTTTTAGTCCTTCTACATAGACTACTATCTAAAACTATAACATAATACAAATTCACAGCACGTAATCTTGTGTAATTTCATTCCACCGTGTAGGACAACTTAATTCAAATTGAGCACAGTTCTTCAAGACAGTCGTTTGCATTAAAATATAAAAATATGTTTAAAATAGTGATCACTGATCTTCAAGAACAAATTAGGCCTAATTAATTAATTTCGAAACCCATTTCATTTTTTAACGAATCTTAAAAGAAGTAGGACTAAGTAAAAAAAAACCTAGATAGCTAATTTGATTACATAATTTATTATGTAAATCATTAAAATTGTAGGTTTATCTAAACTAAATGAACTTTATGTTTAAAAAAGATTAAAACACCAATGAACTCTATCCTTTTGTTGTAAGAAAAACAAATGTATTAAGCAAATATGAACTATAGAGGGGGCGGAAAATGGACTTTAGCCTATAGGCGGCATACTCTTAAATCCGGCCCTGGAGACACAGACACTAGAAATACTATGGAAACATTAACTCATCTGGAGAAGGAGTCTGTAAGTATCGTTAAAAGTTCCAAAAATCAATATTCAGTTTGTATATAGTAAATGATATTTGAAAGCAAGATCTTTGCAAAGGTATTTCACACAATTTAATTAATTATATATTTAAAATATTAGATTTGCCTTTCCACTATTCAATCTCCTAGCCTGACACCTTTAAGAAGTAGCTTTGATTCAAGGGTACAAGTCTTAACACAGGGATCACTATACGACGGCAAAGTTGAAGTAGCATTCACCTGTGGTAAGCTGAGAAATAGTCGAAAAATGTCTGTCTGAAATAAAATCACCTTTGTTTTCCAAGCAATACTCACGTTACTTCCCTTAACAGCTTGCCGGGCCATGAAAGTTAATATTATATTGGTGTGATTGCCATATTTTACTTGGTTGAAAAAAGGACCTGAAAAATAAGACACATTTTATTATTGATTGATACTTTGATTCAGACATGGTTCTGTCTCATTTATGCACACATTAATGCCATCGACCAGAGGGGGGGTTTACCCTTTGCCATACAAGTCGATTAGAAATGGTCGAGAATTATTAGTGAATAGTGTCCCTGATAATACGTCTGAGCAGATCTTCAAACCCGTCTTGCCAGCGCGAGTCACACTTTTCAGCCAGAACCACGAATGTGTATTTTACTGGTTTTGAAACTTTAGATCGAAAGTAAAATGACATAATTAAGGGTTTCTTGACGATATGTGGCCTCAAGGACTGTTTGATAGCCGTCTTTGACTTCACTGTTAAAGCTTTTGGTTTACTAAACAGTGCGCTCCGCCTGGGTAAGAGGTGACTGCCAATTTCGGGAAGCGGATTAACCAGACACGAAAACGGAAAATCAAAACGGATATTAAAGTCAAAAAATAGAAATATATTATTGGTACTCAAGTTATATTTTCTGTTAACCAATATGTTCAATTCTTCCGATGAAACAAGGAATCGCCAGGACATCCAACTGATTTACCAAATTGTCGTATTATGCCTTTGCACACAATTTTAACATTGGCAGAGATATCTCTTTTTTTCTTCTTCAAGAATTGTCCTAAATGTTTCTGGGCTCAAGGCACATTATTTTTGAACCTGAAAAGAATTATACATATTTTAGCAATGTTTAGTACTATATCTGTAGGCATCTAGATCCTAATAAACCTGTCATACATTCTGGGACCACTCTCCCAATGTGGCCACAAAAAGTATAAAAAATGAATGTTTTGTTAAATTGTTACTAAAATTATAAAGTCTCACTAAACTAATAATAATAATAATAATAATAATAATAATAATAATTTATTTGCCTATAGACTTTTACATAAAAAGTATCAAGCATCGTCAGAATTTAGTTGACAATAAAAAATAAAATTATTTACAAAAATACACTTATATACAAAAGAAACAATTTACAAAATTACAATTATTTAAAATTCATCTAGTCTATAAGGGCATTTTAAGATTAAATAATTTTTTACAGATGTAATAAATTGTCTACCCTTTTTTTCTTTTATTTCATGTGGTAACTTATTATATAATAGTCCACCCTTAAGTAATGGATCTTTACCGGTAGACATTTTATTTGTAGACACCCTGTGATAGTCAAATTGACCTCTTGTACAGTGCTCATGAATATCATTATTTAGGGACAGAGGTTGCTTCAGGTTTCTAATACATAGGATTAATTTATATATGTATATGCCAACTACTGTTAATATTTTTTTACTTCTAAATACTTCTCTACATGATTGCCTATTGTTTAAACCATAAATGCATCTTAAGCTCCTCTTTTGCAAAACCAAAACTCTATTTAAGTTACTGATTCCTGTAGCTCCCCAGATCTCAATACAATATTCTAAATGTGATTGTATCACCCCAAAGTAAATACACCGTAGTAGTTCAGGACATAAGAATGCACGGAGGTGTCTAATCAGGTAGATGTTAGAACTAAGTTTCTTACATATATTATCGACATGATTTTGATATGTTAGGTTTTGGTCAAGGTAAATACCTAAGAATTTGATGTTTGGAACCCATTCAATCTGATTGCCATTTAGGGTAATATTTAACCAGTTATTATTTTGTTTTTTACAGTGCTGAAATAATACTAATTCTGAAAAGTAGATACACATATCAATAAGATGTTCAATATATTGAACACGTTTCTGTTCTTCTATTGCCCAATCTTATGTTCTTCATGTTAACTATAGAATTAGATGTTGCAGTAGTAATTTCATTTTGCATTTAAATGTATTTCCACAAACGTATTCCATTTAAATACAAAAATTCCCAAATACCTGGGTATGTAAAAAGAGCCTCCACAACTCAATATATTACTAAGCCTGAGCAACAGCACCAATACTCATACAAAGTGACAATAGTACACTTTCCTCATTAATTATGAATTAATATTTTTTGCAGAAATACAGTATTCCTTGGTAATTTAGAGTGCAGGGAAAGAAATGTTTATAAAATAGCTACTGCATTGATGTTACCCTGAACAGAGAATGGTTGTTTTGTAGAATTTCCTTTTTTTTTCAATTCAAATTTCGTAAAACATGGCTGATAATTAATAGATAATAATGTATAACGTATGATCATTTACTATGTGGGTGGTCAAATTTATGCAGGAGAGAGGTTCCATCTGGCGCTGTGAATTGAACACCGGCTTGGCTCAGTTGGTGGAGCATTGGCGCGAATAGGCAGGGGTCCTGGGTTCAAGTCCCAGTCACGGAGGAATTTTTCTCCTATAATATTCTCATGTAATGTCCAACAGAGACAATAATCTGTTGTTCATGAATGCTAAATATCTATGTTATATAGTTTGTTTTTGATATTGTTATTTGTTTGAAATGCAATTTTGAAATCCTTTTCGAAAAGTTTTGTGATTCCATGTATTTTTTTTGTCTGTGTATGTAAACGTTATGTATTTCTGATCTTTCTTTTTTTCTTCTATTGGTAATAGATTTGTCTTATTTGATTTGTTTTTTTTTCTGTAGTCTTTGTGTTTTCTCTGAAACCGTTGTTTTTGGCTATTGTTAGTATTGTATTTAGTTCTTCTTTGTACTGTTTTTTGCTCATAGCGATATTCGATAGTCTGTGTATCATATTGTTCAGTGCTGCTGTTTTTTGATTAAATGGATGAATAGACTTGTTATGTATGATGGTGTCTGTAAGCTAAAAATTCATAAATTCTGAGTCTGATTCTGTACCACAGTTTGCACGTTATTCAACCCTTTGCCATGTCACTTGTATTCCAGCAGCATCCCAAGAGACACATACACTAGAAATAGAAAGGGAACCACAGCTCTTCTGGGGAAGAAGACCGAAACTATGGTTAAAAGTTTCAAAAAATTAATATTCAGAACGTACATAGTATAAGATCTTCAAGATATGGAATAACAAAAAATTACCTATGTTTTGCAAGCAATGCTCTTGTGAGTTCCCTTAACAGCTTGCCGGGATACAAAAATGTAATATATAACTTGGTTATATTGCCATCTTTAACGTTGTTGATTAATGGAGGACCTGAAAAATAAGTCATATTTTATTACTGATTGATACTTTGATACAGACATGGGTCTGTCTCATTTACGCACACGTAAATGGAACAAAACAGGGGGCGGGGTTTAACCCTTTAACTTGGACACAATTTTGACTTTGTCACACAAGTCAATTAGAAATGGTCAAGAAATATGAGAGTATATTTTAAGGGGTTTTAGACCAACTTATTTCCGTGTCCCTCATAATACTTCCGAGCCAGACTTGAAACCGTCAGGGTCTGGGAATCCTCAACTATCTGACAGAACCACGAATGTGCATTTTGCTGTTTTTGAAACTTGAAGAGCTTCAGTAAAATGACATAATTAAGGGTTTCTTGACGATAGGTGAGGCGTCTGTTTGATAGCCATCTTTAACGTCACTGTTAAAGCTTTCAGTTTACCAAACAGGGGCCACCTAAAGCTAATTTGCGGAAGTAGAATAACCGGACACGAAAATGGGAAAACATGAGAGAGATTAAAGTGAAATAATAGAAATATATTATTGGTACTCAAGTTATATTTCCTGTTGACCAATTTGTTCAATTCTTCCGATGAAAGATGGAAACACCAGAACATCCAACTGATTTACCAAATTGTCAAATTATGCCTTTGTACTCAATTTTAACATTGGTAGAGATATCTCTGTTTTTCTTTACGAATTCTGTCCTAAATTTTTCTGGACTCTAAGAAGATTATTTTGAACCTGAAAATAATTATCATATTTTATCAATGTTTAGTACTATATCCATAGACATCTAGAGCCTCATAGACCCTTAAAACATTCTGGGAACACTCTCCCATGCGGCCACAAAAACATACAATAATTGAATATTTTGTAAAAACGTTACTCAAATTATAAAGTCTCAGAATAATGCTCCACTAAACTGAAAAGTATACACACATATTAATAAGAGGTGAAAAATTACCTTTATTTTCTAGACAATGCCTTCCTGAAATATCCTGCCTGGCTGCGACATGTAGAAAGTTGTTTGAATGCAATTTTCAACTTAGGTCCTTTTGTATGAACCTGAAAAAATAAAAAACTTATTAATATTGAATATCATTACTGAGTAATCACTTGGCTAGGCCATTTTCCTACCAGACCAACTTTGAGACAAATTCCGTCCCCGATGAGCCGATGTTAAAGATTTCGGTTTACCAATCAGGATACTCCAATCATTTTTCAGCTGTTGCAACTTGTAACTTAAGGATAAATTCCAACTTCCAGACAATACTTCCGATCCTGTCTTCAAGCCTCTTTGGTCCTTTAATCGTATTTGCCTGTTTGGTAGCCATCTTTAACATAATTTCAAATTATTTCTGTTTACCAATCAGGATACTCCGATCATGTTTCAGGTGTTGAAACTAGTAACTTCAGGATAGATTCCATCTTCCAGACAATACTTCCGATCCAGCCTCTTTGGTCCTTTAATTGTATTTGCCTGTTTGGTATTCGTATTTGGCGTCATTGTTAAAGATTTTGGTTTACCAATCAGGATATTTCCATAATGAATCAGGTGGTGAAAATAGTAACTTCAGGATAAATTCCATCTTCTAGACATTACTTCTGATCCAGTCTTCAAGCCTCTTTGGTCCTTTAATCGTATTTGCCTGTTTGGTAGCCGTCTTTAACAAAATTTCAAATTATTTCTGTTTACCAACAGGATACTCCGATCATGTTTCAGGTGTTGAAACTAGTAACTTAAGGATAAATTCCATCTTCCAGACAATACTTCGGATCCAGCCTCTTTGGTCCTTTAATTGTATTTGCCTGTTTGGTATTCGTATTTGGCATCATTGTTAAAGATTTTGGTTTACCAATCAGGATATTTCCATAATGAATCAGGTGGTGAAAATAGTAACTTCAGGATAAATTTCATCTTCTAGACATTACTTCTGATCCAGTCTTCAAGCCTCTTTGGTCCTTTAATCGTATTTGCCTGTTTGGTAGCCGTCTTTAACATAATTTCAAATTATTTCTGTTTACCAATCAGGATACTCCGATCATGTTTCAGGTGTTGAAACTAGTAACTTCAGGATAAATCCATCCTCCAGACAATACTTCCGATCCAGCCTCTTTGGTCCTTTAATTGTATTTGCCTGTTTGGTATTCATATTTGGTGTCATTGTTAAAGATTTTGGTTTACCAATCAGGATATTTCCATAATGAATCAGGTGGTGAAAATAGTAACTTCAGGATAAATTTCATCTTCTAGACATTACTTCTGATCCAGTCTTCAAGCCTCTTTGGTCCTTTAATCGTATTTGCCTGTTTGGTAGCCGTCTTTAACATAATTTCAAATTATTTCTGTTTACCAATCAGGATACTCCGATCATGTTACAGGTGTTGAAACTAGTAACTTCAGGATAAATTCCATCCTCCAGACAATACTTCCGATCCAGCCTCTTTGGTCCTTTAATTGTATTTGCCTGTTTGGTATTCGTATTTGGCGTCATTGTTAAAGATTTTGGTTTACCAATCAGGATATTTCCATAATGAATCAGGTGGTGAAAATAGTAACTTCAGGATAAATTCCATCTTCTAGACATTACTTCTGATCCAGTCTTCAAGCTTCTTTGGTCCTTTAATCGCATTTGCCTGTTTGGTAGCCGTCTTTAACATAATTTCAAATTATTTCTGTTTACCAACAGGATACTCCGATCATGTTTCAGGTGTTGAAACTAGTAACTTCAGGATAAATTCCATCTTCCAGACAATACTTCGGATCCAGCCTCTTTGGTCCTTTAATTGTATTTGCCTGTTTGGTATTCGTATTTGGCGTCATTGTTAAAGATTTTGGTTTACCAATCAGGATATTTCCATAATGAATCAGGTGGTGAAAATAGTAACTTCAGGATAAATTTCATCTTCTAGACATTACTTCTGATCCAGTCTTCAAGCCTCTTTGGTCCTTTAATCGTATTTGCCTGTTTGGTAGCCGTCTTTAACATAATTTCAAATTATTTCTGTTTACCAATCAGGATACTCCGATCATGTTTCAGGTGTTGAAACTAGTAACTTCAGGATAAATTCCATCCTCCAGACAATACTTCCGATCCAGCCTCTTTGGTCCTTTAATTGTATTTGCCTGTTTGGTATTCGTATTTGGCGTCATTGTTAAAGATTTTGGTTTACCAATCAGGATATTTCCATAATGAATCAGGTGGTGAAAATAGTAACTTCAGGATAAATTCCATCTTCTAGACATTACTTCTGATCCAGTCTTCAAGCCTCTTTGGTCCTTTAATCGCATTTGCCTGTTTGGTAGCCATCTTTAACATAATTTCAAATTATTTCTGTTTACCAACAGGATACTCCGATCATGTTTCAGGTGTTGAAACTAGTAACTTCAGGATAAATTCCATCTTCCAGACAATACTTCGGATCCAGCCTCTTTGGTCCTTTAATTGTATTTGCCTGTTTGGTATTCGTATTTGGCGTCATTGTTAAAGATTTTGGTTTACCAATCAGGATATTTCCATAATGAATCAGGTGGTGAAAATAGTAACTTCAGGATAAATTTCATCTTCTAGACATTACTTCTGATCCAGTCTTCAAGCCTCTTTGGTCCTTTAATCGTATTTGCCTGTTTGGTAGCCGTCTTTAACATAATTTCAAATTATTTCTGTTTACCAATCAGGATACTCCGATCATGTTTCAGGTGTTGAAACTAGTAACTTCAGGATAAATTCCATCCTCCAGACAATACTTCCGATCCAGCCTCTTTGGTCCTTTAATTGTATTTGCCTGTTTGGTATTCGTATTTGGCGTCATTGTTAAAGATTTTGGTTTACCAATCAGGATATTTCCATAATGAATCAGGTGGTGAAAATAGTAACTTCAGGATAAATTCCATCTTCTAGACATTACTTCTGATCCAGTCTTCAAGCCTCTTTGGTCCTTTAATCGTATTTGCCTGTTTGGTAGCCGTCTTTAACATAATTTCAAATTATTTCTGTTTACCAATCAGGATACTCCGATCATGTTTCAGGTGTTGAAACTAGTAACTTCAGGATAAATTCCATCCTCCAGACAATACTTCCGATCCAGCCTCTTTGGTCCTTTAATTGTATTTGCCTGTTTGGTATTCGTATTTGGCGTCATTGTTAAAGATTTTGGTTTACCAATCAGGATATTTCCATAATGAATCAGGTGGTGAAAATAGTAACTTCAGGATAAATTCCATCTTCTAGACATTACTTCTGATCCAGTCTTCAAGCCTCTTTGGTCCTTTAATCGCATTTGCCTGTTTGGTAGCCATCTTTAACATAATTTCAAATTATTTCTGTTTACCAACAGGATACTCCGATCATGTTTCAGGTGTTGAAACTAGTAACTTCAGGATAAATTCCATCTTCCAGACAATACTTCGGATCCAGCCTCTTTGGTCCTTTAATTGTATTTGCCT